>CM062805.1:1110789647-1111276185 GCA_031772625.1 Pinus tabuliformis
GTGCTAACACATGGCAGTCAGTGTCAATGGATGGTGAGGAATGTTAGGGAGAGTCAGGGGAACAAAAGGGAGAACTAGGTCAAACTGCTTGGAAATGAACAAATAAGAGTGTGTGGCGAGGAGTGTCAGTGAATTCCAGGTGTCCCAAGGATGAAGTGTTTTAGAAGAAGTTCATAATTGGACTTGTAGGAGGCAATATTATGGCTGTGATAAGGTGTGGACAAAGCAATTTCAGAGAAAGCGAAACTCTGGGTTGGGCACAATATTGTTTTGCTAATGAATTGGTTGGGTTCCCAAGTCGTAAAAAAAGTAAGGTTATCTGTGAGGATGTTAGTGTTAGTCAGTCCAGTCTATCACCAGTGATAAAATATGCCCTTACAAGGTGTTCTTAGGGTTTCAAGTCAATTTTTTGTCATCTCAGTGAGTTTTCAAATAAAAATTTGGTCACTGGTTAGTGTGTCTAGGGTTATTTCCACTCTCTCAAGAATTTCATATCCTCATCAATTTCATCACTTAGTTGAATCTACCATCATCAAAACATAATTAATATAACTTCAGTCACATCATCATGGTATCCATTCAGCTCAGTGTCACCGTTTGATCATTAGGGTTAAGGTCACAAAATCAGTCATTTCATGTATAAATCCAGCAAATGAGGAGCAGCAATAGGTAAATTTTTCAATAACACTTGATTTGAAATGTAATTTATTTTTTTAGATGTAATAATGTTCCTAAGGTTGTAAAGTTACAAGAAGAGGTCCTAAGGCTATAAAACTAAAAAAGAAAATGAATTGGCGAGGTGGGCCATCTTACCTCATTAATCACTTAGACACCAAAAGAAAATTACAAAAGCACATGGAGGAGCTAATTCAAACTCATTTTCACTTTTCTACCATCCTAGCATTGAGCTCCTCCCTGTTGTGTGTGGAGCATGATTGTTCAGAGGTCTTCGTTTCAGCTGGATGTATACCCCAGGAAGTTTGTACACCCCTCCATGCAGGGGGGTGCAGGGGGGACTTGTCCCCCCCGCAGGGGTCCAGGGGGGCCGATCCCCCCTGGCTGGGGGGCCCGGGGGCCAACGGTCCCCTAGTGGGGGCTCGGGGGCAGTGCCCCCGAAGCTAAAAGCAAATGTAAAATTGCCTTGTAAAAGTATAGTAATTTCTATTCAATCTAGGCCATTCATTAGGTGGATGATCTCAAGGTAGAACTTATGTTTAGTTTAGGGTTTTTTGCCCTAGAAGGCAACCCCATCTCTTTGTATGAGGGCATTGTATTTGAGGCTGAGATATAGATGTGTATTCTGTGAGCAAGAAATATAGAGGTGAGACTGTGAGAGAAAATAGAGGATATTACAGCGGATTTGTTGTAGGTTGTGTCTCTTCATTTTGTTGGAAAATAGAAAGGAAGGACTGGCTGTTCGGGGTGGACGTAGCCCAAACTGGGTGAACCATGTATATCTGTGTCTCTCTTGTTTTGTGCATTTTCTGTGTTTATATTTCTGCAATACTTTATGTGTTCCATTGCTCCGTAATATATAATTTTCTAACAACTGGTATCAGAGCCGAAGGTCTATTTGGCTGATAAACTCGGAGGAAAGAAGGGTTCCTGGTTTGAGTGGGAGCAATGGCAAAAGATGGTAAGTTTAGGGTCGAGAAATTTAACGGCCAAAACTTCTCATTGTTGAAGATGCAGATGGAAGATTATCTATATCAGAAAGATCTATACCTACCATTGGGCGGAAAAACAAAGATGCCGACGGGTATGAAAGACGAAGAATGGAACCTTCTCGATAGAAAGGCACTCGAACAATACGATTGTGCCTTGCTGCGTCAGTCGCCTTCAACATTTTGAAGGAAACCACGACAGAGGTTTTGATGCAGACATTGTCAAAACTATATGAAAAACCCTCGGCCTCAAACAAGGTATTTCTTATGAAACGGTTATTTAATATGAATATGTTGGAAGGTGGATCTGTTGCAAACCAGTTAAATGATTTTAATATAGTTACAAGTCAATTAAGTTCTGTAGGGGTAAACTTGGATGATGAAGTTAGAGCTCTATTATTCTTGTGCTCATTACCAGAAAGTTGGAATGGTTTGGTAATGGCCATTAGTAACTCCGTTTGTGGATCTAGTACTTTAAAGTTTGGTGATGTTGTCGGTGCTATTCGACGGAAAAGCTCTGGTGAGACATCGGGAAATGCCTTGAGTGCAGAGTCTAGAGGAAGAAAAATGGAAAGGGGAAAGAGCTCAGGATATCGCAGTAAATCAAGGAAAGGCAGATCCAAGTCCAGATCGGGGATAGTGTGCTGGAAATTTGGAAAGAAAGGACACCTAAAGAAAGACTGTAGATCTTGGAAGGGAAAAGAAGGAGATGCACAGCAAGAAAACAATCATGAAGCAAATGTGACAGGTAAGGTGTTACAAGATGCTTTGATTCTTTCTTTCAAAAATATTACTGATTCCTGGGTGGTAGATTCAGGGGCTTCATTCCATGCCACACCTGATAAGAAATACTTTCATGACTATGTTCAAGGATATTTTGGACAAGTTCGTCTGGGTGATGATAAACCCTGTAAAATCGTTGGAATGGGTAAGGTTCTTGTAGAACAACAGAATGGAAACCAATGGCTATTAAAGGAGGTAAGGCATGTTCCAGATCTAAAGAAAAATATGATTTCAACAGGGCAGTTAGGCGGTGAAGGTTGTGTGACAACTTTCACAGATAAAGCTTGGAAGGTCACCAAAGGAGCCCTGGTAATAACAAAAGGCGAAAAGGTTGGTACATTGTATTTATGCAATGGTATTTCTAACTCTGTTAATGCTTTAACTTCCAAAGGAGCAGATGCAGCATTATGGCATCATAGGCTCAGACACATGAGTGAAAAGGGGATGAAGATTCTTCACTCAAGGAATTTGTTGTCGGGTTTGAAGAATTTTTATTTGGACTTCTGTGAGAATTGCATTTATGGAAAACAAAAGAGAGTCAGATTTCTGAGAGTTGGGAAAGAAAATAAGAATGAAAAATTAGAGCTTGTGCAAACATATGTATGGGGACCTGCTCAGGTATCATCTCTCGGTGGCTCTCGTTATTATGTTACTTTTATTGACGATGCAACTAGAAAAACTTGGATTTATTGTATTAAGAATAAATCTGATGTATTTGATACTTTCAAGAAATGGAAAGCTTTGGTTGAGATTGAGACAGGAAAGAAATTGAAGTGTCTTACATTAGACAATGGAGGTGAATATTGCAACAAAGAGTTTGATAGGTACTGTTCAGAGCATGGAATTCGCAGAGAGAAGATAGTTCCAAGAACACCACAAGAAAATGGTGTGTCAGAAAGGATGAACAGAACAATCATGGAGCGTGCAAGGTGCATGAGATTCCATGCAGGATTGCCTTTACAGTTTTGGGCAGATGCTGTAGATACTGCTGTTTATCTAATAAACAGAGGGCCTTCAAGTTCCTTGGATGGTGGTGTTCGGTAGGAAGCATGAACAGGTAAAAAGGTAAACTACTCTTTTTTAAAGCCTTTTGGTTGTGAGGCCTTTGTCCATATTGATAAAGAAAATAGAACAAAGCTTGAGGCAAAGTCAAAGAAATGTACCTTTATTGGATATGGTGCTAATGATTTTGGTTATCGCTTATATGATTACGAAAATCACAAAATCATTAGGAGAAGAGATGTAATATTCAATGAAAAGGTCTTGTATAAGAATCAGTTGCAGGAAAAGAAACAGGAAAAATAAAACAAGGAATACGCAGTTCTTGATGAAATCACTGAAAAGGTAAAGGTGTTTGAAAATAATAATAATCAACAACAACAACCACCACAATAGCGACAGGCACCCCAAACACCTGAAAGTGGTGTTAGAAGATCTACCAGGATAAGTAGACCCCCTGAACGATACTCTCCTTCATTATATTATTTATTGTTGATTGATTCTGGTGAACCCAAATGTTATGAAGAAGCAATGCAGGTTGAAAGCAAGAAGAAGTGGGAGGTAGCCATGGAAGAAGAGATGGACTCCTTAATGCATAACCAGACTTGGGATTTAGTCAGGTTGCCTGCAGGAAAAACTACATTGAAGAATAAATGGGTTTACAGGCTGAAGGAAGAAGATGGAGGAAAACAGAGGTACAAAGCTAGACTTGTGGTGAAGGGGTTTGCACAGAAGAAAGGTATTGATTTTGATGAAATATTTTCTCCTGTTGTTAAAATGACTTCAATCAGAACTATTTTAAGTCTTGTAGCAGCTGAAGATTTTCATCTTGAGCAGTTAGATGTAAAGACAACCTTTCTCCATGGGGATTTGGAGGAAGAGATATATATGCAGCAGCCACAAGGATATGAGGTGAAAGGGAAGGAGAAAATTGTCTGCAAGTTGAAGAAGAGCTTGTATGGCTTAAAACAGGCTCCAAGGCAATGGTATCTAAAATTTGACAAGTTTATGTCTGAACAAGGTTATACTAGATGTCACTCTGATCATTGTGTTTATCTTAAAAAGAAAAATGATGCCAGCTATATTATATTGTTATTGTATGTGGATGACATGCTTGTTGCAGGATCTAACATGCAGGAAATAAATGTACTCAAAAGAAAATTGGCAAATTCATTTGCAATGAAGGATTTGGGAGCTGCAAAACAAATCCTTGGTATGAGAATAACTAGAGACAGGAAAAATCGCAAATTAACATTGTCTCAGAATGAGTACATACAAAAGGTGTTGAAAAGATTTAATATGCAAAATGAAAAACCAGTTAGTACACCTTTTGCTAGCCATTTCAAACTTAGCAAGGAAATGTGCCCAAAGACCCAAGAAGACATGGATTATATGTCTAAAGTTCCATATGCATCAGCAGTTGGAAGCTTAATGTATGCAATGGTCTGCACAAGGCCTGATATTTCACATGCAGTGGGAGTTGTAAGAAGGTACATGAACAATCCAGGAAAGGAACATTGGATGGCAGTGAAATGGATTCTTAGATATTTTAAAGGTACCACAAATCAAGCATTATGCTTTGGTGGTTCAAACATTTCTCTACAGGGATATGTTGATGCAGATATGGTAGGTGATAGAGATAACAGGAGGAGCACTACAGGATATGTATTTACTGTTGGAGGAATAGCTGTCAGTTGGGTTTCAAAAATCCAAAGTGTTGTTGCACTTTCAATAACAGAAGCAGAGTAGGTTGCTGCTATAGAGGCTAGTAAAGAAATGATTTGGCTAAAAAGGTTTATGGGTGAATTGGGTAAGGAGCACCATATGGGCACGTTATACAGTGATAGCCAAAGTGCCATTCATCTTGCAAAGAACTCAGCATTTCATTCTAGGACTAAACACATATAGCTCAAGTACCATTTCATACGATCAGTGTTGGAAGATGGAGAGTTGAAGTTGGAAAAGATACACACTAGCCAGAATCCTGCAGATATGCTAACAAAAGTTGTAACCAGGGAGAAACTGAGAATATGCTCAGTTTCAATTGGTCTTCAAGGATGACGATGAAGATGAGAAACAGCCAGGTCAATAGAGGAGTCATTGTCCAGCAAATGAAGTAGTGATGGAGTTTCTACAATCATTCTCCAAGTGGGAGATTGTTGTGTGTGGAGCATGATTGTTGAGAGGTCTTTGTTTCAGCTGGATGTATACCCCAGGAAGTTTGTACACCCCTCCATGCGGGGGGGTGTGAGGGGGACTTGTCTCCCCCACCGGGGTCCGGGGGGGTGATCCCCCCTGGCTGGGGGGTCCGGGGGCCAGCGGTCCCCCAGTGGGGGCTCGGGGGCAGCGCCCCCGAAGCTAAAAACAAATGTAAAATTGCCTTATAAAAGTATAGTAATTTCTCGTCAATCTGGGCCGTTCATTAGGCGAATAATCTGACGGTAGAACTTATGTTTAGTTTAGGGTTTTTTCCCCTAGAAGGCAACCCCCTCTCTTTGTATGAGGGCATTGTATTTGAGGCTGAGATATAGATGTGTATTCTGTGACCAAGAAATATAGAGGTGAGACTGTGAGAGAAAACAGAGGATATTACAGTGGATTTGTTGTAGGTTGTGTCTCTTCATTTTGCTGTAAAATAGAAAGGAAGGACTGGCTGTTCGGGGTGGACGTAGCCCAAACTGGGTGAACCACGTATATCTGTGTCTCTCTTGTTTTGTGCATTTTCTGTGTTTATATTTCTGCAATATTTTATGTGTTCCATTGCTCAGTAATATATAATTTTCTAACACTCCCTCTCCTTTGCAAAAAATTGTGATTCCATAACCCTTGCCGACAAAAATTGACTCTCGCTACACATAGAGAGCCTTCACTACACACAGGAATCCTTTGCTATGCACGGGGCAGAGTTGTCCAAAATTATTGTTTGACCACCAAAATTATTTTTTCAAAGCTTCTCTTCAGTCATTTCATCCTCCAAGCTCTATAACAAGTAAGTTTAATCATTTTCATTCCCTCCTTTGCCTCATATGTCAAGAAAATGATCAAATAATTCTTCTTCTAGGGTTTACATGTTTTTCATGGTTTTAATCCTCCAACGATGACTTGTTGCCCTAAACCCTAGGTTCCTTGTCCCTACACCTCTTTTTGTATCTAATACACCATTTACATCCATCACAAAGCCTTATCCCCTCATTTTCTATCATTTTTCTCTAAACCCTAATCTACCCTATCTTTTTCCACGATAGGCCCGTGTTTTGGCCCTTTCCACCCCTTCCCCTCATTAATTTCCCAAAATTCCTTTTTCCCCTACTCACTAACATCATCCCCTACCATCCTAAATTTCCTTACAAATTTAGGCAACTCCTAAGTCCATAATACCACCCCATTCCCTCACAGCAGCAAATTTCATTACTTTTTCTTACCTTTCACGTAGGGTTTTAAGTATGGATCTTGACTCATCACCATCAAAGAAGAGGAATTTCAAAAAGGGTGTAAAAATACTAAGGTTTGATACATCTAATTGCAATGAAATTACCTCCTCCCCATTTGTCATGAAATTCTTTGAAGATGTCAATTGTTTAGGGTTTTGTCAAAGAGTGCAGGAAGTAGGTTACCATGAGCATCTTATAGGTATATTTTCCCTCACCTTGAAGGAAGACAAGATCACCATTGCAAGGAATGATTTCATGTTTTTAGTAGATGCCATCCCTCAAGCTATAGTCATACCAAACCACGGTGAAAATTGGTTCAAAGGCATGAACCTAGACATAGAAGAGTACAAACCCTACTTGAAATCACAATACAAAGGAGCTCGCTCACATGCTTTACCATTGAAATATGTGTTGGAGAGATATGCACCATTGATGAAGGCTACCATGAAGTTATTCACATGTGAGGGAAGATTTTATAAGCTATATCAATACCACATAAGAATGCTCATGCACTTTACAACTACCAATTAGTCTCTAAATTTGTCCAACTACTTGTATAGGAGCCTAACCAAAATGTCTGAAAGGGTGCAATTGAAAGGAAAATTGCATTATCCTAGCCTCTTTCACCATAGCCTGATGAAGGTTATAGCACTCCATCAGTTGAAAGAGAAGAACATGACATGGGACTCCCTCATTGAGGCAACCTTGAAAATTCATATAACCACTTCACCAAGCCAGCATGAAACCATGTCAGTACAACCCATGGAGGTGGGGTCATCAAGAAAACATGATGAGGCTTCCAAGCAACCTAGGCCTAAGGTGACCAAGACATATCAGAGAGGTAGAAGCCTTATGTTTCATCCTCAAATTGAGGAAGGTGCTAAGCCTACTACATTATCAGAACATGGATCATCATCACATCATGAGGCTTCTTTGGATGATGAGGAGACCATTGAGCATGACTTTGACCTGGTTGACTCGGAGGCACATGATGAGGATCAAACCCTTCAACAAGTCATCAAAGAGAAGGATTCTCACATCATGGAGCTCAAGGAAAATTTGTAAAGGGCCAAATTCATCATTTCATTCCTTGAGTAAGAAAACGGCCCACTTAAGACAAAACAACTAGTCAGAGAGAATGATAAATTCAAAGCCAAGAAACAAGAGATGAAAGGCAAGGAAATGGTGGACCATGAGGACACTGAGCAACATGAAGGACATGTGGCAAGGAAGAGACTAAGGACAATGGGTCCTAGGAAGTCACTTCAGAGGGAAAGAGGACAAAAGCCACCAATGGAAGAATTGACTTTTGAAGAGAGGATTGCCATGTAAATAAATGAGGATGGGGAGTTTTGAATTGACAAAGTCAATTGCCACCTTGAGAAGCTCCTTGACAAGGTTAGCAGGGATAACACACTACAAAAGAAAATGGCCGTCCATTATTACACAAGGAATCAGCTTGTTAAGGTCAAAATCAAGCATTTGAAGGAAAAACTCAAGGAAACCCTAATCAGCCAAGAGGAGAAGGGTAAGTTATGTTTTCTTTTTGATGCATCAATGATTTCATAAGATACCTCATCAGGCATCTCTAAACAAATTTTGGGAGGATTTGGAGAAAATTTTGTGTTTTGGTGCAGATTGGTGCAAACTTGCAATTTTTTCGCAATTTTTTCTCCAAGAGCATAGCGAGCTCACATTGTGCTTCTTCCTCAAGTTTCCAAATGAAGGAAACTCATCATTTTTAGAAATATTATGAACTCCTATCAAAACTAATTTTCCCGCTTTCCTAGTCTGGGGCTCAGTTTTTGAGAAATTTGTAAAAAAGAGGCCAAAAATCACCTTTTTGCCCCTCTTTTTCCATTTCGCGATGCACCTGGAGACACCTTGGCAGAATGGCCATACCTCAGCCAAAAATGGATCATTTTGAGTGCAAAAATACTCTAAAGACATATACACTCTCCCATATTTCCAGAAAAGGCTTCAAATCTGGATTCAGAAAGGCACTCAAAAATGGCCTCCAACAGCTCGCTGCACACCTGGAAATTTTTGAGATTTTTGTAAAATTTTCACTGTGTAATTTACTGTAATTCCTAGTTTGACTTTGGTAAAAGTAAAAAGGGTGAAGTAGATGAATGTGAGGGTAAAATTAAATGTAAATAATGTGTGTTCATTCTTTGTAAGTTGCTTTTATGTAAATTTGACTTCATTTGTGAGAGAGGTTGGAGCCAAAGTTAATTGTAGAAGTTGTTTTTAACTCCCCTATAATCATTTACATTCTAGTCATCTCTTCACTATGATTTCATAGAGAGAGCCCTCTCTGGTTTGGTAGGGCTAGCTACCAAACTAAAAGCTTATTTTTTGGTTACCTCCGACAATCTCTTCATTAGCCCGGGACACTGTGGATGATAACAAAGGGCATGACAACTAGGGAGTGCCAAGTTGTTCTAGTGAATGTAAGGTTCCCAAGTCATGGAAAAATGTAATTCTAGTTGTGAGGTCATGAATACTAAGGTGTGTTAGGGAATGCTAGGGCATGTTAACATGTGCCAGATAGTATGAAGACATGTCAAACAAACTAAGATGTGCCAAGTGCTAAGGCATGCCAAGATGTACAAGGGTGTGACAATGCATGCCAAGGATTGTCATGGTAATAAAAGGGAGGAAAACATTAAATTACAAGGAAATTACCACATAATAGGGTTACTAAGTCATCAATTTACCTTTTCCATGAGGGGCATTCTAGGCAGACCAAAAATAGTTGCCAATAGGTGCCAAGTGCCAAGTCTCAATGCATTCTAAGTGCCAAATCTTCCTCTGTTTATTCTCATCTAGTTTCCAATAATTGATCTCAAATAACTTTAATATTAAACCATGCCAAAGCATACCAAGTCATCGCAACACATTCCCAACATGCTAAGTCTTGCCAAGTTCCAACATGTGCCAAGTGCTAATGTGCGCCAGGGAGTGTGATGCATGCTATGAAGTGGCATAGCATATTGAAGAGTGCTAAGGTGTGCTAGAGAGTTCCAATGCATGCTGAGGAGTGTCAGGGAGTACTAGGATAACACAAGGGAACACTAGGTCAAAACGCATGGAAGTGAATGAATATGACGGTGTATCGAGGAGTGTCAATGAGTGTTAGATGTCATGCTAAGGAGGGAGTGACAAGGTATGCTAAGCATGGGTAAGGAATGCCAGGGAATATCAAGGAATGTCAAGAATTGCTAGAGTGTGCTAGGTAGTTGTTGGGTGTGCTAACACGTGCCAAATAGTGCCAAGGCATGCCAGGTGTTGAGACATGCTAGGATGTGCAAGGTGCCAAAGTATGCCAATATGCAACAAGGAGTTTCAAGGCAACAAAAGGAATAACCAAGCTAAAATGCAAGGAAATGTACACATAAGAGGGTTAATAAGTTGGGGCTTTATCGTTTTCAAAAGGGGCATGCTAGGTACACTAATAATATGTTCCAATACATGCCAAGTGTCAATGTGTGACAAGTGCTAATGTTTGTCAATGCAATATTATGCCAAGGTGTTCCAGGGCATTCTAGGGACTACAGGGCATGACAACACATGATAGGGGAGTCCTATGCTATGATAGGGCATGCTAACATGTGCTTGGGCATCGTACTCATGGCAAGATGTTCTAGGTACAAATATTTTCCATGTACAAAGATGTTCCAAGACATGCGGGGTGACAAGGAATGTTAGTGTACTATTCCAAATCATGTTAAGGTGTGCCATGAGTGTTGAGAAGTGCTAGGTCTCTCTCATTAGAATTGATAGAGCTTGATTATGTATTAGATAATATAGTTCCTACACACGCTAGTGGAACTTTATTTAAAGGAAATTTTCTAGATAGTAAACCTAATAGAGATGAATCATGTGTTGACTCATAGGAAAACTATATTATTATGACTTCAGGGAAATGATACACACTAATTACTTTGTAATAAATTGACTAGATATTATAACCACTATGACCTTGAACACATAATGAAAAATACTCCACAAAAATGGTCTTAAATCATTATCTTTTGACAAAAAATATATTAGCAGGTACATAGCGTCATCAAAAACTCATTGGAATGATCAATGATGATGAACATTTTTTGACCATCACCAAAAGTAACCAAAAAGAGTAATGGTGAGTGCCAATAAAATATCGTCACTAGAAGTGTCACAAAAGAGAGAATTAGTGATGGACCTTTAATGACCCTCACCAAAAGGAAAGTGTTACCAAAGAGAGAATTAGTGTAGGGCCTTTAATGACCCTCACCAAAGTGTCATTGAAAATGGTTTTGGTGACAAACCTTAAAGGACCAACATTATGTACACTTACAAAAATCATTGTTTAAAGACCATCATCATATCCGACATTGGTGATGGACCTTAAAGGTCTATCATAGGCATGAAGCATCATCAAGAACTCATTAGAATGATCAACGATGACGAACATTTATTGACCATCACCAAAAGTAACCAAAAAGATCATTGGTGACGGTCAATAAAAGATCGTCACTAGAAGTTTCACCAAAGAGAGAATCAGTGATGAGACTTTAACGACCCTCACCAAAAGTGTCATTGAAAATGGCTTTGGTGACAAACCTTAAAGGGTCATCACTATATACATTTACAACAACGCTTTTTTAAAGACCGTCACCATATGCAACATTGGTGATAGACCTTAAAGGTCTGTCATAGGCATGACCCTCACCAATGACCTTTTTTCTTGTATTTAATTTTTGGGATGACGAAGGATAGGAATACAACATCACTTTCCATTAATGCAATAAAATAATTTCTAACACTAATGACAAGAAAAAGAGTTATGCAGACCAGCGTAGAGTGCAGAAAGAATTTAAATAGGGATATCATGTGTACCTCTACATTAGACCAAATAAAATCTCATTAAGAATTAGGTCTTGTGCCAAGTTTGCACCACATTTTTGTCGGCCATTCAAAATTTTGGAAAGATACTGCCCAGTAGCCTATAGCTTTTTATTTCCACCCACGTTGAAGGAACATTATGTCTTTCATATTTCTACACCTAAAAAGCATGTACATGATGCTAATATTGTTATTTATTGGTCTATAATATATGTCTAATCGAGTGGAGTATTCTATCCATATCCATTATGCATACTGGAGTGGAGGTAGGTTGTGCTCTGGAATCGAATCATTGAACAGGTTAAGGTGCAATGGAGGCACTTTGGACCAAATGAAGCACCTAGGAGATAGTTGAATAGATGACGGTAGCATTACCCATTTTGTTTGTTAGATAATCAACTATAAATGTAATGTAAATGAATTTAAAGGGAAACGTATATATTTCTCTTGTAAATTCTATGTTTAGGTATAGAACACCAAGGACAATGTTCCTCTTAGGGTTTGAGGATTGTGATAGCCCTTGTAGTTAAACCTCTTATGAATATAATTATGAATTTTAATTCATGTAGATTATGTGGAATTATAACATATTAGATGGCTAAGGTGGGATATATATTCATAGGTATACAAGAGGTGGATATTGCTTGTAAACCCAAGCCTTGCATTTATTCCATCACCTAAATCCCTTTTGGTTTAATCACATAGTTATGTAGTCATTTAATGGTAGATGGGTCTCTTGGGTGGAGGATAAGTTAGATAACTTTTTCTTTGGAATTGAGTTGAGACGGTCAACACGTAAGAGAAAAGTTGGGTAAGAAAAAATATCATGAGGGATATGAGTGGGAATCAGTATTTATTCATCGTCGCGAGAATTGGAGGAAAAATAAGTTTTTTTTCCATTTTGTGGGATTAGGGATCAAGGGATGTAGAGTGGAGTCTGGAAACTATTGTGGTATACCTGGAAGGGCCAAATCCTATGAAAAAAAAATTTCTCTACTCATGGGTGGATTTTATGTGTTTTTGCTAAGGCATATGTTTTTCCTATGTGTTTTTTCACTGAGACTTGGCCATATGTCATGTGTTTCTTTTCCAAAGAGAGCTTAGTAGAGTTCTGATAATCAGTTACTTTTGAGTTGATAAACCCATCAAGGCTTGCTTATTGATAAAACACCTGAGTCATGGCCTGCCTTGGGGTTATACACCACTAGTAGTTGTTGGGTTGATAGACTATTGTTAGGTTGAGACACCTAAATTCTTGCTAAAAGGAGTTGACAAACCACCAAGTTATTTTCTTAGGGATGATAAACCATCTGTGTGCTTACTCAATAGGCTAATAAACCACCTATATAGTGGGCCCTTGACAGTTGTAGTAGCTAATCCAGCTGATAAACCTCTCATTGTGCTTACAATCATTCTCTGAAACTGAGATGAGACTCTCTATGCATTGGTCAAACCCTTGTGGAAGTAATTTCATTGATTTGAGAATCCTTGTGCTGTTGCAATTGGGGTTTTTAATAAATCGCCTGAGAAATAAAATCTTCCTTTTACCGATTTGACTAGATGTTGGTGAGAGAACTCCTAAGAACTTACCTCTTCAAAATGTGAATCTAGTCCACGAGTGGTAGACTGCAAGGAATATTGTAATGCAGTTGGCATATTGTTGGGTGGAGAGCCGAAGTCCCACTCTCAGTTGCCATTCATTTAAAGGTAATAATATAAGTTTCTTACTTACATACATGATGCCTTAAAATGCTGAAAATTGTTTCTATGTGATATATACGTGTACTAGTACTGTAAATTGATGAATATGTTATTCCGTTCTATCTATGATGCGGTGTGTTATATAAATATGTAATTCACGTGGTTATAGGGGGCCTAAAGTCCTTTGTTAAGCTAATAACTTCATGAAGTGCAAAGATGTTCACATGGTCTTGTGTGACTACAGAATATGGACAGCCAAGTTGTTATGCTTTACAAATTTCATCAGCTCGTAATTTGGTTGATGACAAGGCCAAGTTGAAGTTTGGTCAAGAGGGTGGTTGTTACACTACTATACATTTTAAGGAAATATTCTAAGGCACAATTAAATAGTGTGGTTGTTAAGAGATCACTTGAGAAACAAACTCTTCCTTTTACCGAGTTGCTTAAATGTTGGTAAGAGAATTCCTAGGAACTTACCTCCTCAAATTCTGAATCGAGCCCATGAGTGGTAGATTTCAAGAAATGTTGTAATGTAGTTGTCCTATTGTTCAATGGAGAGTCGAAGTCCCACTCTTAGTTTCCATTCATTTAAAGGTAATAAGGTAAGTTTCTTACTTACATACATGATGCATTAAAAAGATGAACATGGTTTCTATGTGATATATAGATGTACTAGTACTGTAAATGCATGAATATGTTATTCCTTTCTATCTATGATGAGGTGTGTTATATGAATATGGGATTCAGATGGTTATAAGGGGCCTAAAGTCCTTTTTTAAGCAAATAAATTCATGAAGTGCAAAGATGTTCACATGGTCCCGTGTGAGTACAAAATATGGACAACTAAGTTGTTATAGTGTACGAATTCCATCAGCTCGTAATCTGGTTGATGAGAAGGTTAAGTCGATGTTTGGTAAAGAGAGTGGTTGTTACACTACTATACATTTTGAAGAAATATTCTAAGGCACAATTCAATGGTGGGGAAAGCCAATGTCGATTCACCCTGAGTTGACCAAAGAATACACAAATTTTGCAGTCGGTTTACATTCAAGTCAAGCGAATGAGTTTTCCCTTGCATATAGTTAGAAAGGTGTTCAATTCCTATGATGAACACTCAGTATCTAGTGTGGGGCCATTGCAAGAGGACCTTGATTATTGGGGTATCCAATTCATCTAAGGGTTACTAACCAATGAGATAGTAGCTTGGATGTTACTTATGTGTAGAAGGTGATTGGCATAGGGAAGAGGTCACTAAAGAGAATGGAATATATTCATTGTTGAAATCCTAAATTAGGGTCTTATCTAGTTGTGACAAGTAAACTAGTTGATTCGGTTCGATTGGTGATTGGTGTTATCTAGTCAAGGTAATTCGACTAGTTGGGTCATTTCAATTATTCTTGTCTAGTCAAGGTAAGTTGAATAGTTGGGTAATTTCAACTAGTCTTGTCTATTCAAGTTAATTCAATTGGTTGGGTAATTTCAACTTATCTTTTCTAGTCAAGGTAATTCAATTGGTTGGGTAATTTTTTACTGATCTTATCTAGTCATGTTATGTCGAATTTTTGTGGTAAGTCAGCTAGTTGGGCTGAGTTGACTAGTTTGGCATCATCTCTAGTAATCTTGTCATGATTGACTGTGTTTGGTTGACCAAGATTGTTTTTTTGAAAATCACTCAACTGGATGAGTATGCTAGTGCATTGTAAAGTTACTATTCTACAAGTTTTGGAGAAGAAGAAATTTTATAACCTTTTTTCCATAATAAGACCATGGAAGTCGATTTAAATAAAGATTTAACACCTTCCACTAAGCTATTTTGATATAGATGGTGGAAGAGAACATTACATTTTCTCTTTCAGTATCCACTCTTGGCTACTTTCTCATCTTCAAAAACAAAATGCCCTCAAATAGAATGGAACACATTTTTCCTATTGGTGGCCTCGTTATAACGTAGCCCAATAACTTACCAGTGGTTAGAATTATCTCCTTCAACTCTTAAATAGAGTTCCAATATGGACTCTTCTGGGGTATTATTTGACTTGATCACATCTTTATTCCCTTTTCCAGGAATAATGGGGGTTGATATGGCATCCTCTTAAATTTTGGTGGTCAAAATAGGAGGGTCAATTTCCAAATGGCATAACGTTTGAATACGGACTCTAATTGGGGTGATTTTTACACCATTAGGAAGGCATTTGTGTGTAAATAGTGAAAATAATTGTTTTTCTTAAGAAATAAAGTTTTACACCCAGAAAAAAATATTTTATTCCTCAAACTACAATTAGAAGGTTTTAGACACTAATTTTCAAAATTGGGTCCTACAAGTAAATGTAGTCATGTGAGTTGATACCTCCACGTTTTCCAATCTAAAATAATTTTGATGGATGGAAACTCATATATAACCCAATCCAAATCATATTTACAACCCCAAAATACTTGATGAGTATGTATGGGTTCTTTGGGGAGATACCTTGTGTTATGGCCATCCTTCTAATTTTTTTGGTGTACTATTGTACACATCGCCCCTATTTCTCCCTGATATAATTCCATCAGATCCATCGATCCTCTACATAACTTATAGCACAAAGCTATTACTTTATGAGTGTTTTTAAATCCACCCACATAATCACTAGAGGATCTCCCTCTAACCTTAGAGTCTCTATGTGGCTTTCCCAACAGATCAGGGCATGACTCTCTAGTTTCAAACAAGAACATGAAATCTTTTATTCTTCCTCTACAAAATGAAAATTAAAATAAACCTATAACTACTAAAACCAATTATTTAACTTCAAAGTGTCAATATCACCTTTATATGGATTTATGTTGAATTTCACTCTCTTATTGAATAGGGACATTGAATGGTTCATGTCACTTAAATTGGGTTGATCTTTTTAGGTTCTTTCTTAGACCCCTCCATTGGTTTTTCTAGATACCCTGATCTCTCTTCTAATATACATTAAAACCATATTCTTCTCTAAATATTCTAATCAAATATTGTCCAGTTGACATTGTTTGATTATGCCATTTGGTATGTTGGCATTGATGTCAACTAGCCTAACATTGAGGCATAGAGATTTGTAACCATGTTTTAGGTAATAGATGGGCTCAAATCCTATAGCTAGCCTACTCCACTGCAAAGTGCTCTGAAATAGCTTTCCAATGGTATGTGTAAGTCTAGAAATGGCCTCCTAGATAAAAAATTAGTGACTGTCAAAGATAGGATCTTAAAGTTCAAGGCAGGTTGCATTTCAGACCCAGAATTTTGGACGGCCGAATATCGGAAGCAGGTCCAGGACCTTGGAAGTTCAAATATTAGAGGAAGGAAACATATTAGAACTTGATATCAGAAGCATTAGAATATCGACATATCATAATTCTGTAACTTCTTTATAATTCCATTTGAGAAAATTTTTGATCTGATACCTGAATAGGAGAACATTGGGACCCAATATTTGAACCTTGGAGAATATGGCATATCAAAATATCAGAAGTAGGAAGGCATTTTAGAAAATTGGGGTTTCATAAGTCCTTGTATATGGATTCTTTTGAAAGCACCAAGATTGTGGAAAACATAGTTTACAAAGGAATTCATTGAAAAACCAAAGGACCAAGGAACCCTTTCTCTCCCCTCTGATACGACACATGGCGGAAGTTGATTGGCCCTGGGGAACTAACATGATAGATTACATTGGCATGACGTGGCTATATGGTGGACATGTATGGGAACTGCATCAATCGCTTGATCAAGGCAATGAGGACCACGATTCTAGGAGAAAGAATTGCTGGGATGTTTTTATGTTGGAAGAAATCCATCTCTGCTCTCTCGTGCATGCATTATAAACTTAAATAAAAAAGAAAACAAGCCATTTTTTGGTAGATTCAAGCCTTGTGAGCCTTTAAAAAGAATGGTGAGTATCACTGGAGTGTGTAGGTGGACTCAGATTGAATTCTCAGCATGGAGGATCACATAGAGGGCTGGTGAAGCGCTCAGGAACCCATCCTCATATTTAATGCAGTGGAAGAACTCAATCAGCAAACGCAACTGTTGGGCCACTAATTTTTCATTATTATGATCACTTTTTAATGTCTATTTCATCCATTTCTACCATTCTTTATCACACCATTTATCATAAGTTATCATATAATTCAATTTTATGGTTATTTATGCTCTTATGGATAAATACTATTTTTTCTCCTTTATTTTTAATAGATTGAAGATTATTATGCATTATTTCTCCAATGATGGTTTATTAATGAATTTGTTATAACATCTCTCATGATTTTAGCCTCGAAGCTTTTTTCTAGATTCCAAATTTGATTTCCAGCTCATAATCAAATATTCCAACTCAGAAATTCGTTGGGATAAGAAGTGACAGTTTTGCGTTGGACGTTTCGGGCAAATGGAGATGCATCTGGAAAATCTGAGACATGGGTTTTGTGGAAAATGGACAAAACCAGCTTTTGAGTTAGAAATTTTAGAAAATTCATCTTGGATTGAGAGAAATGCAAGGTTCTCCGAAGGTGATTTTCTCAAATTTGTTGTTGCAACTGTTTTCCAAATTATTTCAATTGCAATACCAGATTCAACTTGTTCCTATTGAATGATGATGGGAAGATCTTTCAGGTTTAATATTATTTATTGATATTATGTAATCAATCCAAACTTTTAATGGAAATAATTTTGTAATCAAATTTGTTGTAACCTCCCTTTTCTCTCTATGTATTTAAATGAAAACAAAGATCAAAGAGAGAGGGATAATAGAGCGATAATTGGGAGATAGGAGATGGACAATTATTAGATATGATGTATGAGAAGATATAAGAGATGAACAATTTTTGAATTGGAGGCAAAGCTAAGAACTTCAATTTTATGTAATTATTTTTATCATATGTTTTAATCAAGGAAGCTATGCATTGAGTTCTACATTTGTTATCTGTAATATGATCTGAGTTATTTCTCAAGGTCGAATTGAGTCTTGGGCAGTTGAGCCCACTACCTTGGATGAGGTGTTTCCTTGAGCATCTAAAGTAGTTTAATTATGTGCTTGTTTCTTTGAATTTCAATCATTCTTCTCTAATAAATTGCCTTTTATTCAAAGTAATTTGTTGGCTGCTGCATTTTCCAGATTTGTTGTTTCCTGCAATTTCTAGATTTCATTTAATTTACTACTTTAGATTTGCATTTGAATTATTTTTGGTGCAATAGAATAAATTTCCAATTCTGCAATGTGTGGTTTAATTTAGCAATGATTTAAGTTGTGTGATTAGCATAATTGTTTTTCCTGCCATTTAATTTCTTCTTTTTAATTTTAGTTTTATTATTCAAGTCTCACATTTTATTTCTTGTTGAATGAGCTTGATAGTATATAACACAATCATATAGAACCAGTGTTAGTTGTTGGTATTTGTGATGCATATATTTTTCCGATTTCCTTGAAATAAAAAGATGCTACCAAGGAGAAAGTCAAATTTCACTACCACACTAATATCTGGTTGTAGATGCATACCTGACTTCATGAGAGCTGGATATTGAAGAGGAAAGGTAAGAACCTACATTCGCATCCTAGGGAACCAGTGACATAGGTCATATAGCATGCACTGATAGAAGTAGGAATTTTAGAGCTAGAATTTTGAAAAGAAAAAAAATCTTATGATTCCACTCAAGTGGTGATGTAAGCACCACCCATTTCACTAACCAATTGATAGGAACATTTGAAGAAGGATCCCCAAAGTAGCACATGAATAAAATCCTATGTTTCGTTAAGAAATGACTCACATTGCAAATTTTGAATTCCCTATCAAAGATCTAGGAGGAGTGACACAAATGCACATCATTCTCCCATCTTCATTACCGAATTTTCATGGTTTGGAAAATGAAGATCCAAATACATTCTTATTTGAGTTAGAAGTACTTTGTAGAGGATATGATTATTGTACTAATGATCAAAGGTTGAAAGTGTTTCCTCTTACTCTAAAAGGAGCAATTCTCTGATGGTTCATGAGCCTTGATGGGAACTGCATCCAAACATGGGAAGACATGAAGAATGTATTCTTGAAGAAGTACCAAGACTATTACAAGGTCAATGAAGATAAGGGGAAGATGAAATCTTAGAGGACTATGTGGAGATATTTCGATACAACCTTCAAAAATCAAATCATAAACATTTGAAAAAAGAGATCTTAAAAACACTCCTACTCCAAGGAATCAAAGATGAATTTTTAGAACTCTTAGATATGATAGGAAAAGGTGATTTGTTTCAGCTATCATATGATGATGTTTTTGGATTATGCATAAGGTATTCAAGAGGAATCTCCAAGGCTGATAAGAATTCTAGAGAAGTTTCTTCTTTCCTTGCCAAAACTACTACAATAACAAGAGGTATAGGAGTTGAAATTGATGATTTATTTGAACAATTTAAAATTGATTTTATTAGCTCTCTAAATTCACAATTGGATGTTTTGTAGGTTTAGAAAAATCAAGAAATTGAAGAAGTGTTCTTCCCTCATTGCCAAAAGGAGCATCCCATAGATAGTTGTTCTTTTTTATCTAGGATGGAAGCATCATATCAAATAGATGGAGAAGTTGCTACAATTTCACAACCATGGAAATCTTGGCCTACATGTATGGTTCAAAACACTTCCTCTCTATTCTCTTACTTGCATAATCCATTATGGAATACTCATGTCTTAGGGCAGCCATGGCAATCACAATATAACCCCCACCAATCTTGTCTACAACTTTGGAATGGTTCATCTTATGGTTACATGGATACTTTCCCACATCTTGTAGCACAAACATATCATCCATATTCTTTTCCAGCTTTTCAACATCTTTCTTGTCTATCAAAACCACCCACCTAATCCAATCAACTACATCATCAAAATGCTCCATGCCCTATGCAATTCCTTCTCAACTCATTCCACACCCTGGCCATAATAAACCAGTACAACATGCTTATAGTGTTGAATGGAAAAATTTCCCTACCCTTCCCACCCATTCTATCTCACATACACCATTGCAGAAAACTTATATTGAGATTTGGAATGTTTCAAATCCAAAAAGTCTAGAAATTATGGAAGAAAATGAGGTTTCTTCTAGTTTGCACCAATAATTTGTTTTCAGAACTCAAGAAATTCATGATATGATGGCTATGGGAAATAAACAAAGTAAATTATATATTGAAGATTGGTTTCACTCCAGCATTTGTTTGTAGCATCACTCCATACTTCAACAATTTTTTACACCATCTTTTCAAGGGAAGTTGGCCTCCCATACCCTACTAATGTACATACTTGAGGCATTATTTCAAAAATTGATCCAGTGGAATTAATATTATACGTAAGCATATCCATTATTCAATGTAGAATAAGTTAGTGTAGAAAATAAAATATATAAGTACATAAATAAATACATTTTTTTTGTAAAAATAGTTGTTTTTGTTGCAACATGTTGTGGAAATCAACATCGGTGATAAATGTTTTAATGTATTTGTGTATGTAGATGTATTATATTGAAAATGATAGTTCTACAAAGACTCATATTCATTTTATCACCAATTTGGAAAAATTTCTTGAATATCATACTTTTTGGCTTGCGGGCTTGATGAAAGTTCTGAAAACACAGTCGGGACAGTCATGTTTTAGGGACCAAAATGGAATATTTTAAAAACCTGTTTCTATATTACGTATCCCTTGATTTCTCCTTTCCAACATGATTTTAATCACTCCATTTGGATTTGAAACGAAAAATTTATAACCAAAACATTGATAGGGTGTCTAGTAGGTAGCTTAGTAAAAGAGTTGGGACAGTCAGCTTTCGGAGGCCTAAATGACTATATTTTTAAAAAATAATTCTATGGTATATTCCCCTATTAACATATTTTTCAAGGAAATTTGAATCACTCAATTTCAATATCATATGAGAAAGTTATGACCAGAATATTGATTGTCTATTGTAAATCTGCACTTTTAGAACTCTATTTCTCCAACTGTTCACTTGCGTATTTGAACCATCAATTTTTCTTGTCTCAAAAACATATTTCTATTGGATATAAATAAATAAATCTAATTTAATCTCCGATTTGAATAATTTGAATCCATCATCAAATGAAAACATTATGCTTAAAATATCAACTGTTGGTCTAAGTTGGGAAATTGAAAATGACTCTGGTATGCAGGTTGTTCCAAGTACAATTGACATATCATCTCATGAAATTTTTAAAACATGTTTCTATTGGATATACCCCTCTGACTTCAGTTTCATTTGGCTTTGGAATCAATCAAATCAGATGAAAAATGAAGAAGTTATGATTAAAACACTTCAGGTTAGAATAATTGGCCACTGCTCTACCGTAGGTAATAAATTGATTTTAATTTGTTATTTTTTCCATGGATTTGTTCTAAAGCGTAACCACTTGTTCTTTTTTTCATATTTCTTGGACTATGATTACCCGATCACCTCTCTTCTTCCATGATTCCATGTTTTATTGCAGGTAGACACTCATTTTTTTTTGCAGATTCCATGAGAATAAAAGAGGTTAATTTATGAACAAGCGATTCCTGAAAGAAATGCTAATAAAATAAGGGAATTTCTTCCAATTCATTACCTAATGGATTCATAACAGTAGAAATGGAGAATTTGTTTCCATTTGACAATTCATGTCACTGCTGCCAAAGCATTTTTCCAAGAGATCATTTTTTTCCATTGATCGATTGATGTTTCCTTAGGAAACAACATCGTAGCTATTGTAACTTAATTTATCTATTTATTTACTATTTTTCAATAAATTGTTGTTTTTTTCTAATTTCTCTTATGTTTTTTTGTTTCAGTTGTTGCTTACTTCAAAGTTGTAGTTTTTGTTCCGTTGGCGAATGCGCAATTGTTGTTATGTCAAATCAACAGCTGTTGCTCAGTAGAACGAACAACTATGATTACTTTTTTGTGTGTTTATAATTTTTTTTAATTTAATTGAACAACTGTTATTCAATCAATTGGACAGTTGTTGTTTAGTAGAACGAACATCTTTGATTTCATTTTGGTGTGTTTATAATTATTATTCAATCAATTGAGCAATTGTTATTCAGTCAATTGAACAACTTCTATTCGGTAGAACAAATAGCCCTAATTTCTTTTTGGTGTGTCAATAATTGTTGTTCAATCAATTGAATAGTTGTTGTTCATTCAATTAAATAGCTATTTTTCGGTAAAATGAACAACTTTGATTCCTACTTGGTGTGATAATAATTGTTGTTCGGTCAATTGAACAATTGTTGTTCGATAGAACAAACAAATCTGCTCCCTTTTTGGTGTGTTTATAATTGTTGTTCAATCAATTGAACAATTGTTGTTCAGTCAATTGAACAGTTTTTGTTCGGTAGAACGAAAAGCTTTGGTTTCTTTTTGGTGTTTCAATAACTATTGTTCAATTAATTGAAGAGTTTTTGTTCAGTACAACAAACATCCCTGATTTCTTTTTGGCATATTTATAATTGTTGTTCAATCAATTGAACATTTTTTTCATTGAATTGAACAGTTGTTTTTCGGTAGAACGAACAACCGTGATTTCTTTTTCTTGTGATGAATAATTGTTATTCCAATAACCACACAATTTTCATTCAATTTTAATCAAGCAACCATTTTTCTCTCCCATGATATCCTATTAAAACCATCTTTTTGGATTTTGTTTTTGTACCAAAGATAAAGGGAAAATAGTAATATTAATACCATTATGACTTGTAAAACCTTTGATGGTTATATTTATTCCAAAACTGTCCTAGTTTATCTATATAATGACTAGCTGAATATCTTCTCTTTGGACATACCATAAAATGATTCACTATCTTAATACCATGTTGTTTTATTTTTCACACTTCGAATTGATATTTCCCTTTGGTATGATGATATAAGGATAAAATCATAACTTTCATTGGTAGTTTTTACTTCTCACACCATTCCTAACTCTTAAGGATTAAATGAGCCACCCTCCCTTTACAATAAAAATATGGAAATACAATACAAATCATCTTAAAGAAGATAGGGGGTCTCATCACGAGCTAGCTGACCATGATCATAAGGATGCAAAAAGTGACATTCCATTATGCCCACCACACAAAGGTAATGGCCTTTTAGATAGTCAAAACTGTCATAAGGACAGGAGGTCTCATCACGAGCTGGCATGATCACTTTGTTATATCCTGGTGAATGGCACTATGATTATCTGGTTACCATGCCAGCATAGTGATCTCTTTATAGCAATAAACAACCATCTAAATACTAAATAGAGGATTCTAGCTCATTTTTTGTTAAAAAGAAACCCTATCGAGGCTATGAATGCCTACTGGTAGTAGTGGCTCTGCTTATGCTATTGAAGTTCTATGTTACATTTCCAATTATTCTTTATCCCATTATTTCCTATTGATTCATTTCTAAAGCTGAATTTACCATTTGAACAATGTTTATAACTATATTAACCCATATGCATGGTAAACTATACTTTTATATGAATTATATCAATATTGTCCGATCAATCAATACCAGCAGTCGTTATCATCTATCGTATGTCATGCTTTGGTCATATTTTTCCACCTAAGGAAACATATCTTCTAATAATGATCAATTCTTTGTTTTACTCCTTGTTTTGGAGAATTTGATATCTACGGATAAATATTAATTCCCTAGATAAGTATCCATATCTAGAACAACAGTTTAAAATATTTCAGTCTTATCCTATAAGCAATAGATAAGATGAGAACATGAGAAGACCTACTTGTAGCTCCGCTTTCCTCTTGTCTCCTTTGTATCGATTCAGTCGCTCCTTGCCATACTTAATATGCTCGAGAAGTACCTGTAAACACAAACAGAAAACAAAGAATTGACCAAAGAAAAAGATCTATTGAATATAAGTGAATGGAATCATATACATTTCACACATATAAGCATTATAAGACAATACAAACGTATTGGAGAAAGGTTCAAATACTTTATTGAATAGAAGAAGGAATTACAACCATTGTGTCTTATTCAAAGTCATTCCTCCAGCTTGGATCCCATCCACATAACATCAAAATCATGAAAAAATTGTAGCATTACAATACTTGCTTCAAAGCCAATTCTCATAGCAACATTATCTCCTTACAATGCAACATAATCCAGGCCCTAATCACTTAGATGAGTGGTCAATTTATAGGGATATGAAGGAGGTTTTGTCATAAATGGTGGCATTGAATGGCCTTCCATACTTAGAATTAGTTCCATGGAGGAAGTGATGAGAGGATAGGATGCATATTAACTCATTCATCAATCATTTTCAAGCTCATAGGAGTTGATAAGTGAGGAACCTTCTAGATGACTCCAAAAGATAAGAATATTCCCCAAACCCTATGTGATTTTTTCTCAAACTCGCCCAACGTAGGTGAAAGGAAGCATAAGTGCTCTGTAGAGCACCCTGGCATGGACTTAACTACTTTGCAGCACACCCTTACATGGACCTACCTACGCTCGTCCCTCTAGAGGCTATTTCTGGATGTCTTCAAGTCATGAAACTGTCTGGGAAGGAGGCATTCAAAGGGGTGATTTTTTAGGGCATGTAGCAACTAAAATTAGGGTTTCATGAGCCCTCAAAACACTGATATGGATGATGGGATTGATGTGCCAAAATGGATCTACAATAGCCGCCCCCTAAAGCATGAAGTTGGAAAAAATTCCACTGTCAAATGAAATGCTTTACGATGTGATGAGGAGGTATCAAAGTGGAAGGTGACATGCATAAATTACAATACACATATCATGATTTTCAATTTTTACATGAATCGTTGAGGGAAGGAATACCCATGCTCATCTTTTAAACTTTCATTACATGTATGTAAACAATAATCTACAGATATAGACCCATGATCGTAATGACTGTAAATGTAAAGCCATTGTACATATGATATAGTACTCCTGAAATCGTAGCCCAGATGGATGCAACTAGATCTCGGGTCTTCTATCTCGTTCAATCATTTGCTCAAGTACAAGTCTAATCATGCGAATATGTGATCTGAATTCAAACATGGGAAGACACCATCCGAATACCAACCAATGACGTAGGTTGTTAATAGATGTGAGAGAAATCACTGATAATGATAATGATCCTCAAGCTACTGTAGTACATTATGCATGGCATGAATGGATGATTTGATGTCGAACACCATACAGAGTATTTCGGTCGAAGGCCATTGATGTCAACCTATCGCCGGAAGTGAGAAACCTGCCATTGATCTATGCAAGCCTCAAGGTACTGGAAGGGTGTTTCTAAGTCAAATTCTTGGATAATAAGCTGATGTTGACAAGAAGCAACTCATCGCAGGAGGGCCTTGATGTATCCCACATCAATGACACGAAACAAGTGTAATGATTTTTGAGAAATAATTTGACTGACGACACAAGGTACAGGAATGGCAGTCATGAAAATGAAGGTTTATGAGTATTGAAAAGGATGAATTTTAACTGGATGACTTCTCTTGAACATGTCGGCAACACTGAAATGAATTGGTAGCATTGACCCAAAACAAAGTGATGAATGGTATGATAGACCAACAGTATGATAACCATCAAGCTCATAACCCAACCCAAATAGTCTGAATCAATTGGTAGCTTTGACCCAAAACAAAAGTGATGGATTGTGTGATAGAACATAGCTATGATAACCGTCAAGTAGATAACCCAACCCAAATAGTCACGGAGATGAAGTGAAAGTGTCATGTTCAAGAGCGACCTACTACCATAAAGTGGTTTTCCCTTTTCTCCATTTTTCTCCAGTCATTGCTAACCAATACCTCTTTATTTTTTATCAATCTTGGGGAGGATAACATATGCTTGTCATATAATTCCACCCTTCGGGTGAATCCATCACCATGTGATGTTTTAATGAGTTTAGCAAAGGTGAAACTCGGTCTTGTCTAGACAGACAAGTTTGTCGCTATTTGATGTTTTAACGAGTTTAACGACAAAGATAACTCAGTCCTTTTCATGTTTAGAGAGTTTGAAAAGGATAAAAAGAAACTCCACAAGTTATTTTTCATTGATTTGTCTCTCAAGCCCAAAAAAGTGTAAAACAATACAAGAGAGAACCTATTGACCATGTTCAGTCAACAAATTCATTTTTCATAGATAATCTATCTCAGCCCGAAAAATGGTTAAACTTATACTGAGTAGATGTCATTTCCAATCCGTTAATGAGCTAAAAAGGACAAGCGCTCGGAAATCTTTTCATATTTCGAGAGTCTAAAAAGAGCTTAAAGAGCAATCCACTTTGAGGAACGAGTGGTGTCTAGGATAGCAACTCATTCCGGTGATGTTGGAACCTTTCAAAACATGTTGATTGATGTGAAGACGCTGGCTAATAAGACCACTCATTGCAATTGTTCCTCAAAAAGGGTAAAACAACCAAGTGAAAGAATATGATTGGCCAAGCAGATAGTGACAATGGAAGGAGAAAAACCAAGGCTCATCTGACGGAAGAGGCTGATAAAATGGCAATCACAAGGGTTAAAATTGATATGGGTTCATTTTTACACAAGATTGAACCATAGGGAACTATGCTTGGATTCAGTTTCATGTTTACACAAGCTTGAAATGAAAAATTATGCTTGATATTAGTTTACATTCCCCCATCATGATGAAATGGGGAGTCTCCTGTAACCAGATGGAAGTTGATGCGGTGAAGCAGGATGGTTATCCAACACCTTTTTGGCTTCATCCAGATAGGGACAAAGGTGAGTGGGGTGATTCCCTTCACATAACCTACATGGAAGCTTAACTTTACCATTAGGTTCATGTCCCACAAGCTTCATTACATTCACCTAAGTAGACTCTTTGCAGCTATCAGGTGGATGGAATGAAGGTTCATATACGAGATCAAGTGAAAGACTTGACTAGGATTTTACGAGATCTACTCAAAGGCTCAACTTGGAACTTTTCTCCAGGGGACCTTGTTTTATTCGTTAATGAGCTTGTCATAAGGCAAGGAACTCTACTCATATTCCTTGTTTCATTTTTTAAAGATCTTGACACAAGACATGGAACTCTGCTCTAATTCCTTGTTTCATTTTTTAACGAGCTTGACACAAGACAAGGAACTATCCTCATGGGAGTTGTTTCATTTTTTAATGAGGTTAACACAGTAAAAGAACTATCCTCATATTCCTTGTTTCATTTTTTAATGAGGTTGACACAAGACCAGGAACTGTCCTCATACCTTTAATTTCATTTTTCAACGAGGTTGACACAAGACAAGGATCTATCCTCGTATTCCTTGTTTCATTCTTTAACAAGCTTGACACAAGACAAGGAACTATGCTCATTATTCCTTGTTTCATCTTTTAACAAGCTTGACACAAGACCAGGAATTATCCTCATATCCTTGGTTTCATTTCTTAATGAGGTTGACACAAGACAAGGAACTATCCTCATATCATTGGTTTCATTTTTTGATGAGGTTGACACAAGACAAGGAACTATCGTCATATCCTTGGCTTCATTTTTTAACGAGGTTGACACAAGAAAAGGAACTATCCTCATATCCTTGGTTTCATTTTTAACGACATTGACACAGTAAAAGAACTATCCTCATATTTCTTGTTTCATTTTTTAACGAGGTTGACACAAGACAAGGAACTATCCTCGTATCGTTGTTGACAATCCTAAGAGGTCATGAATTTCAAGAGGTTCTTATAAGATGGGAGAACAATGCTCTAGAAGGGATCCATAGCAAGTAATCCATTAGAGAGATATGGTTCCAATGCCCCCAGTACATAATGTACAACATCACTGAATTGATCATGAGTTGATGTAGCATGGAACGGGTTGCCACATAATTAACCCATGGCACGGATGTTACCATTGGTACAAAAGGACTAGTTAGTGAAGATGGTTAATTGGAAGCCATATTTGGATTGACAAATGAACGCTGGTCAATAGTGACAATTATTCCTTCATGCGAGGAACAAATCACTTGAAAGAGAGTTGAAACAATAGCTCCCATGTCATAAACATAGTCATGCCCAAAAATTAAATTGTAATCCAAAGGGCGTGTGACATCCATCACATTTAGATAAATGATTTTTCCTCCCAAAGTAATAGGCAACTAAGGAAGGATCCCTAATGGTTGACTGGTTCCTCTGTTAAAAGCCAATAGATTCTAGGTAATAGGCACAAGTGGCGGTGAACCGAGCACTTGCCAAGTAGTAGAGGAAGGGATACTCACAGATGCACCTTCATCTATAATAGTGCCAGATACAATCATATTACAAACTTGTACTATGACCTAGAAAGGCACATAGAAGGAAGACGAAATCTTTCTAGTCGATTCCAATCAAAGGAAGTGGAGGGATTTCTTGGAGGGGGTACTGTAAGAACATGAGAATTAATCCCTTGAGTTACAAGAGTGGGAGGATTTCCCTCCTGTCTTGATGGAACAGGAGGACTACCCCCAAGCTCATTAGAATCTAAAGAAACTAAAAAAAAACTGAGTGGTATCATATTCACTCTCTTTGGGAAAGTTACAATTAACTGAAGGTGAAATTGGGTCAACTGTTTCCTTGACCTATTGATTTGGGTTGGGTATAGACTCATAGGATTCACTTTCAGAGAGACTGGGTTTGACCGACGGTTGATTTGAGTCAGTCAATTCATCAATTAATGAAGGATTAAAGGAGAGCCTCTTGTAACCAGATGGAATTCACTGCGATGAAGCAGGACAATTATCCAACACCTTTTGGGCTTCATCCAGATATGGACAAAGGTGAAAGGGGTGATTCCCTTCACATAACCTACAAGGAAACTTAACTTTTCCCTTCTTTCCATGAACTTTACTACCACTAGTTGGTGGTGTGTCGCCAGCATGATCTCCAGAAGTTGATGACACAAGATGATGTGAACGAAAAGACCATTCCTCTAAGATTTGAGGAATTCCAAGACAATTTCGAAGAAGATGGTCTCCCACACAAAGTTTGCATGGATATCAAACTTTGTGAGGCTTGATGGACAGTTTTTCATCAGATGTTGCATTCCAAGAAATGGTTGCTCAGTTGCCCCTCTGCTAAATTTACTTCTTCTTCTTCTTCTTCCCTTTCTTCTTCTTCTTATCCACCTAGTTAGCAGTACCAATACTTTCACCAGGCGAAGAGGAATAAGGCAATGGGTCAACTTTAGGATCAAATGGAGGTTGCTTTTGTCCAGTTGGAGGTGTACTCGATTATGGAGAAATCACGACATTTTGAACCAAGGAGGTTGAAAACAACCATACTAGCAAGCCAATGGTAAATCTTGGAAGGGACAATGTATCCATAAATGGAGCACCAATATTTCCAAAAGGAGGAAAAGGACTAGGATTCCCATCAAAAGGAATTCCTTGATCGGTGCACTCCAGATTCGTTTCCATATGTGTAAACCTAAGACCAATTAAGGAGTGAGCGTAGAGGATGTTAGCCGCAGTCAATTAATTTTATTTTAATCAAAATAACATAACAAAAAAAAAGGATAATCTAGGCAAAAGGTTTACCAAGCAATTATGAACTGCAGAATACCTCCCGGTGAACCGAGAAGTACGGGCAGGAAATCTACCTGAATGTTGTGTTTAGTGTATCACAGTGTAAAAGGTGGCCAACTCGGTTACCTAAGGATGGATAGCAACCTAGTGTTATCCTCACATATATACCCAAAAGTACATGGAGGCGCAACCCGTATAAGCATTGTCTAATGCAAAACTGCATAGAGAGAGCATTCCCATATACTTTATGTACTATAACGCTGCCATATATACCCAAAGGTACATGGACAAGCTACAATATACTCACATACGTGGAATGAGGTATCACACTCGGGATGTATTGCAGACAAGTTAGTGACAACTGCTTTGCTTTATGATGCCAAAACACGTCTGTAGCCTAGAACCACTAAATGTTTTTCGTTAGGTGACAATGCTCCATTAGGTAAATTCAGATAAATTTTAAGTTAACATTCTTTAAAATTTTCCTTTCAAGGTTCGCCACGTGATGTTTGTTTGCAATTCCTAAAATGTAACTAATATGATAAGAATTATTTTCATTCAATTGAATAATGAAAACCTTAGCTAGTAGGGATAGAGCAATCAGATCTTTGACAAAGAGCAAAGAGAACATCTAATGCAATTTCCCTAGCTATTCCTTTCAAGCATTCACAAACTACAATATGAATGATGGAAGTTTTTTCTTTGGAATCCCTTAATGTTATGATGAACAAAAAGGAAACTAATGTACATACAATCAATCAACCTTTTTATAAGAACGAAGACTTTACGACAAGTTCATTTTCGAAGGAAAATAAGACTTTTACGAAACTTCTTTCAAACAAAGATTAATCGACTATAATCTAACTTTGACAGTGAATCAATAATGAAAAAGAAATCATTTAAGAAACATTAATCAATCAAGTCTAAGTATGGCTGGAAAGAGGAAATAGAAACTTGTTCTTTGAGGCATGACATTCATTGATCAATCAGCAAGCAAACAAGAAGAGAAAAGTTGGAAAAAACACATTCCAAAAGTGGGAAACTAACCTTTGGAGGATCAGCTCATCCCTGAATGGCAGACAGTGTGCTTCAGAGCACTGTCCCTAAGCCAAGGGTGCTCTACAACGCACTGTATCCCTCACAAGCCTGCACTGGTGACAATGAGCCATTTCAAAAGGCAATTTGACACAGTTTTGACCAATTTTTCAATGCAAAATAGTTGAATTACAATCACTGAACACAAGTAGGATCTGTAATGATGTCTTAGGAGGTGGATAAGCTACTAGGGAAGAGGATCTTCCCTAGTGGAGTCGCCAATTTGTTTTGGAGAATTTGGTATCTACGGATAAATACTAATTCCATAGATAAGTAGCCATATGTAGAACAACAGTTTAAAGTATTTTAGTCTTTTCCTATAAGCAATAGATAAGATGAGAAGATGAGAAGACCTACTTGTAGTTCAGATTTCCTCTCGTCTCCTTTTTATGGATTTTTTCACTCCTTCCCATACTTAATACACTTGGGAAGTACCTGTAAACACAAACAGAAAACAAAGAATCGATCAAAGCAAAATATCTGTTGAATATAAGTGAATGGAACCAGATACATTTCGCACATATAAGCATTATAATACAATACAAACATATGGGAGAAAAGTTCAAATAATTTATTGAATAGAAGAAGGAATTACAACCATTGTGCTTGATTCAAATTCATTCCTCTAGCTTGGATCCCATCCACATCACATCAAAATAATGAAAAACTTGTAGCATTACAATACTTGCTTCAAATACAATTCTCATAGCAACATTATCTCCTTACAATTCAACATAATCCATCCCTTGATCACTTAGATGAGTGGTCAATGTATATGGAGATGAAGGAGGATTTTTCATAAATGGTGGCATTGAATGGCCTTCCATACTTAGAATTAGTTCCATGGAGGAAGGGATGAGAGGATAGGATGCATATTAACTCATTCCTCATCCATTTTCGAGCTCATAGGAGTTGATAAGTGAGGGAACCTTATAGATGACTCTAAAAGATAAGAATATTCCCCAAACCCTATGTGAATTTTTCTCAAACTCGCCTAGCACAGGTGAAAGGAAGCCTAAGTGCTCTGTAGAGCACCCTCGCATGGACTTAACTACTCTGCAGCTCACCCTTACATGGACCTAGCTATGCTGCTTCCTCTAGAGGCCATTTTTGGACGTCCTCAAGTCATGAAACTATCTGGCAAGGAGGCATTCAAAGGGGTGACTTTTTTATGGCATGTAGCAACTGAAATTAGGGTTTGATGAGCCCTAAAACATTGATCTGGATGACGGGATTGATGTGCCTAAATGGATCTATAACACTCCTTTTGTGGTCATTTCCCATATTCACAATTTGTACTGCTCTCACAATTTCTTTTGCCATATTTATGCCACTTCACTATTGTCCTACTGCATTTATGAATCCCCAATGTCATTTATGTTTTTCCTGTGATTTATGGTCATGGATGTGCTTTTCTAATTGGACGGGGGGAGGTATGCATTATGGGATAGAATGCGTAATAACTACTAAACTCTACCATACCTTGCTTATTGGACAAAATATTATTATTGCATTTATATAAAAAAAAATATGATTGAAATATTTCCATGTGTCTTATCTATTGTTGTTCAAAACTAAAGTTGTGGATTCGAGAAAATTTCGTGAAGAGTCATGAATTTCTTACGGGAGAACAAAAAGTATGAGGGGAAACTCTATTCGCAACGAAACCACACTATTGAAACTAATAGAAGCGGCTCAAGAAACTCACAATTGCAAAAAATTATTCAGACATGATGTGTTTGCATGGCTTCCACCATTTGCATCACTTTCAGCATCAGCTCAACCTACATCAGCTTCAACAAATGTTAGTCTCTACATGTCATTCCACATTTTTTCAGAGGTAAAACTTTAGGTAAAATAACATAAGTTTCTGATTTATTAAAAATTTAGGATAATTTCATGAAAATCGATTGAGCATTATTTATCATCATTCATTCCAAATCTTTACCACTTCCCATTTTTCAGAGACATAGAAGCTTTCAATTTGGGGGAGTGTTACTTTCATTCATTTATTTGTTATGACCTTGACGTCATCCATCGATATCCTTACTCATTCTCAAAACCTCCCTTATTCCATGTTGTTTTACACCAAGCATAGATTCCGACAATGATTATAGCAACCACCACAATTTGTTTTCTAGTATTCCATGAGGGCTTGCTAATTCTCCAGTTTTGGGGAGGAATTGCTACACATGATGGATGTTTTCTACTTTCTTTCTCATTTTAGGCATACAATTTCATCTTTATACAATGCAGAAATTGATCTGTGTGTATATTTAAAAATATAAACTAAATTCTTGTGATTTTTGGACAACAAAGAGGTATCATTAAAATACACAAACCCAGAAAATTTCAAGTTAAATTAGTTTGTAAAATTTCAGAAATCATGCATTGTCACCTACAACCATTTTGCTTATATCTCATGATCTGTGCATCAAAACGATCTGATTTTTGGATTAGAGAAGCATTAATATAGTAGAAATATTCTTGCAAAATTTCAGCAAAATCTGGTTTGTAGTTTTTGAGAAAATGGTTAATGAAGTTTGTCGTTACTTATATCATATTTTGTTGCAACTTCATATACATATAGTAGAAATTCAATGTGAAAATTGTTACGCCTTCATCAACATTGCTAAAATTGAATATTCATTATTTGAGGAAGAAGTCATTTGTTCCATCAATTTCATGAGTTGGGATGAACATTTTTGTATTATAGCTTGGTTAATACAGAGGCTTTGGGTTGCATGACGACATGCAACATATTCAGTTTGGCGATATGTTGGGCCACTAATTTGTCATTATTATTATCACTTTTAATGTCCATTTCTACCATTACTTTTCACATCATTCATCATAAGTTATCATATAATTCCATTTTATAATCATTTATTCTCTTATGGATAAATACTATTTTTTCTCCTTTATTTTTAATATATTGAAGATTATTATACATTATTTTTTCAATGATGGTTTATTAATGAATTTGTTATAACATCACTCACAATTTTAGCCTCCAAGATCTTTTCCAGATTGCAAATTTGATTTCCAACTCATAATCAAATATTCCAACCTAGAAATTCGTTGGGATAAGAAGTAGCATTTTTACGTTGGACGTTTCGGGCAAATGAATACCAGTCTAGAAAATTCGAGACATGGGTTTTGTGCAAAATGGAAAAAACCAGTTTTTGGATAGAAGTTTTCAAAAATTTGGCTTGGATTGAGAGAAACACAAGGTTATCTGAAGGTGATTTTCTCAAATTTTTTATTATGACCATTTTCCAAATTCTTCCAATTGCAATACAAGATTCGACTTGTTCGTACTAAATGATGACAGGAAGATATTTCAGGTCTGATATTATTTATTGAGATTATGTAATCAATCCAAAATTTTAATGGAAATCCTTTTGTAATCAACTTTGTTGTAACTTCTCTTTGCTCTCTGTGTAGTTAAATGAAAACAGAGATCAAAGAGAGGGGGATAATGGAAGGATAATTAGGAGATAGAAGATGGACAATTATTAGATAAGATGTACGAGAAGATATAAGAGATGAGAGTTGGGAGATGAACAATTGTTGAATTGGAGGCAAAGCTAAGAACTTCAATTTTATGTAATTTTTTCTCTCATATGTTTTAATCAAGGAAGCTATCCATTGAGTTCTACATTTGTTATATGTGATCTGATTTGAGTTATTTCTGAAGGCGGAACTGAGTCTTGGGCAGTAGGGCCTACTGTTCCTCTGAGATGATAATGGTCAATTGATCACGCCAGAGCATCTAAGATATTTGCTTTGGGGGTTTTGGTTTTGGTTTTTATGGAGGACCAATACATAGAACAAACTTTAAGAATGATGTATTAACTCTTTTAGATAGTATTAATAGATAATCAAGGAGTTGCTATTTAACTTCACATAGTGATTACGCGTAGGTTCTCGGTGCGATCAGGGTTAGGCTAGGGTTACTGAAACCCTGCAGACGCTCGACCTCGCAGCTCCGTCTACTTTATTTGTGCTTTACCTCCGTCAGATTACCTCCGTTCCTGTCGCCGTTCGGTTACTCTCCGGGGTTTTACGTTTACCTGCTGCTGTGATATCCTGCCAGCGGCGGTAACCTCCAACCGCTACATGTCGTTTTCACCGGGTTTTTCTGAACCGCAAAGTGCTCACCGTTCCGAGGCGCAGATGACTATGGAGGACCTGGAGACCGTTGATTACTCAGCAGACCCATTGGAGGGGGTCTCCATCTGGCGAACCCCAAATGCCAGCTCGGAAGGTATGTTTTACGACGATTTCTCTGGGCTTTACTCTCAGTACTCACATGGTGAATCTTCCAGAACTCTGCCGGTGGTCCTCCCGGATGAACCCCCTACCTGGCCGGCTCTCTCGACACCACCTCACTCTCCGGCGACCCTAGGTTTTGTCGCTAATAGCCTAAACCCTAACCTAGGGTTAGGTCCTCAGTTTATCGGCTCATCTCACCGCCTTCCTCACAATCCTAACCTGGTTCTATCCTCATCCGCCCCCTTGGGTTACCTCGGTCCTTCATCTGGCTGTTTTACTTCTGTGCCCCCGCTTTCGGGCCCCCCTACCGTATTCTCTGCTGGTAACCCTTCCTCCGTTCAGCCCTCGGCTCCTCATTTCACTCCTTCGGCATCTGGTCATCCACAGAACCCTAACCCTCCCGGCGGATCTAGGAAGAAATCAAAGTGCTTCAAATCAAGGGTCGTCGATTATTTCCTCAGACTAGAAGAGGACATTCAGTGGGGCGAGGCAATGGATTTTGCCGATCGGGTCTTGGTTGGACGCATCAGGGGGCGCAATTATTCGGCGGCACGATTGAAGGCATGGGCTACTGAGATTTGGGGGCATCACTTGGCAGATATCCCTTTTGTGCAGACATTTGTGAGGGGATGGTTTGCACTGAGGTTCGCGCGTGCTGATCACACAAACTGGGTTCTGTCCTCACATTGGCATTTTGACCAAGCGCCTGTACTCCTTAAGAGATGGACTCCCTTATTTGATCCAGAGACAGAACAGATTGGGGTCGGACCTATTTGGATTCGATTGCCCGGACTTCCTCTACAATTCTGGTCTGAAGAAATCTTCAAACGCATTGGCAATGGGCTCGGAACCTACATGGGCTATGACAAATCCTACCTGCAGACGGGCATGATGTCTTATGCCAGGATTCTTATTTTCATGGACACTAGGGGGGGATTATACGAGTACATCACTATTCAGTGGAAGGATACGGCACGGCGTCAGATTATCGACTATGAGGGCATCCCATATCGATGCCGCAGATGCCACAAAGTTGGGCATCTCTACAGGGATTGTCCGCTGCTCCGGAAATCACACAGGAATGAGATGGAAGAGGACGTTGTTATCACCCGAACTGCCCCTCTGGAACAACACCCGGTACAGCCATCTGGGTCTCAGCCGCGCTCAAGAGGGGAAGAGCCACCAGAGGGACCAGAGCCTGCAATAATCGAGACTGAAGCTCCCATCCCGGCACCGCCATCGTCCTCAGAGGCTCAGGAGCATACACTGACCCCTCCGGCGGACTCAGCGGTATCGGGTATGTCTTCTCCTCTTTTTTCTTTGTCATCAATTGCATCCTGCACATCATTGGTCTCATCCTTCTCTCATCCCCCTGTATCACATCCGGCACCCTCACACCCACTGTCATCACTCTCTTGCTCTATTCCACCCCCTCCACCATTGGCACCCCCCTCTTTGATCTCATCGACCTCGGCACTTACCAGAACAACCCCCCGTTACTCCTTTCGTCCTCGAGTAAAAGTCCGAGGCCCGGATGCGGTTGGACTTGACCCTAAAAGTCCCTCCACCTCCCTCAGGACCTCGCGAGGGCGTCCATCGCGTTTTTCCAAAGCTAGGCAGTCTGCGGATGAGGAGGTCACCCTCGGGCGACAACAGACCATTATTGGGGCCCTTAGAGCGAAGGATGGCCCTCACCCTTCCCCCTCATGAAACTCCTCTCTTTCAACTGTAGAGGGTTTGCTAGTTCAGCCAAAAAACTAGCACTTAGGAGGTTGCTTACCTCGGATCGTCTGGACATTATCTTTCTCCAAGAAACCCTATGCCAAGCGGACCATCTCACTCACTCTCTTACCACCTGGCTTCCGAACTGGACATTCCATGCACTTGATGCATCCGGGAGATCCGGAGGACTGGCTATAGGGGTCTGTAACAAATCTGTGGATATCTGCAATTTATGGGGTGGCAAAGGGTTTATTGGCCTTGACATTTATGATCATACACTTGAGCGGGATCTCCGTATCATAAATGTCTATGGTCCTTGTTCTGATCGTATTTCTTTCTGGAGATCCCTACTAGGAAGGGAGCTTTTACAAGCAGAGAATATTATATTGGGGGGGGACTTAAATTTCTCCCTGGGCTTTTTCGAATCTTGGGGGCATATGGCACAAGTGGATTCTCTCTCTGACTCTATATCCTCCCTATTGGAGGACCATCACTGGGTGGACATCCCATCTGCAAGACTCCAGTATACCTGGACAAATAATAGGAGTGGAGACCAGAGCTTGGCCAGGAGACTTGACCGATTTCTCATTAAAGAACAGTTATACAATAATCTACCCAGAACCCGCCAATGGGTAGGATCCGGTGGCTTATCTGATCACAGGCCAATTTACTTGGAAGTCGACGGCCTCACTCACAAAATTAAGAGCCCCTTCAAGTTCAACGCCTCCTGGCTACAAAATCCATCATACATTCAGCTGGTCCATGATTTCTGGCAGAACAACCCCATCCGGGAAGAAGAGGAACTCTCTGCTGGTTTTGTCAGAAAACTAACAGAACTCAAGCAGACTACAAAAAATTGGGCTCATCAGAAGAGGATTCAGGATAACCACACCCTCTCAGAGGCAGAAAGGTTTATCACTGAATATGAAAATTCTACAACTGGTGCTTTTGACTCTCCGGAGAGTAAGGAACAATATAACCATCTGCTTGCCAAGCGCACTCAAATACTGAAGGAAAGAGAAGAAAGCATGCGACTGAGAAGCAGGGCAATCTGGCTCACTGAGGGCGACAACAACACAAAATTCTATCACAAATTTGCCAATGGACGGAAAGCTATTAACACTATATGGGAGCTAAAGGATCATCAGGGCCACACCATCTCTAACCAGCAGAATTTGGCCAGGCTTGCCACTGAGCACTTCAGAGGTATCTACAAGGCACCTAGGATTGCAAACATACTGGAGATCATGAGAGTGGCTGAACTCTTCCCCAGGTATGTGGACCAGGAAACATCAGAAGATATTCAGAAGGAGGTGACAATGGAAGAACTGGAAGCCACCCTCAAATGGTTCAAAAAAGATAAAAGCCCTGGTCCCGATGGTTGGACCATTGAATTTTATATCTCCTTTTTTGACATTCTGGGTCATGACCTATTGAGAATTGTGGAGGACAGCAGAAGAAGAGGCCGGATATCATCAGCCATCAAATCCACTTTCATCGCCCTTATACCGAAGACTGATAATCCGATCACTTTTGATGATTTTCGTCCTATATCTCTCTGTAATTGTCTGTATAAGATCATTGCAAAGATCATTGCAAATCGCCTCAAGCCCATCCTCTCACAGCACATATCTTCTGAACAATTTGCTTTCTTACATCACAGACAGATCCATGAAGCCATAGCTACTGCTCAGGAACTCATGCATACTCTTCAGATCAAGAAGCAGAAAGGTATGATTCTCAAGGTGGACCTCTCTAAGGCTTTTGACAGAACTAACTGGTTATACCTTAGGCTGCTGCTTACTCATTTAGGTTTCCCATATGGCTTTATAAAATGGATGATGAGCTGCATTACAGATGTATCATACAGTGTCCTTCTCAATGGAGAAGCTACAAGCTTTTTCACTGCTGAGAGAGGGCTCAGGCAGGGTTGCCCTCTCTCTCCTCTGCTTTTTCTCCTTATCATGGAAGGACTGAGCAGGATAATTATATCCACCAGGGATCGACATCAAATCACTGGCATCAAAATTGTGGATCATTTCTTCCTTACTCATCTTTTATTCGTTGACGATATTCTCATCTTCCTTAATGGCAGTATTGGAGACACCTCCTCATTACATAGCTCTTTCTCTCTTTTCCAACAGGCCACGGGGATGCAGATCAATGATAATAAATCCACTATTACATCTGTGGGCTGCTCGGTGCATGAGATTACCTATGCCTCTCAGAGGTTCCCCTTTGTCTCCTTGGAATTAAAAGATGGAATTAAGTATCTTGGTTTTCGTCTGAAACCATCTGGCTACAAAATTGCAGACTGGCTATGGCTTATATCCAAAGTCGAGAAAAGACTCCAAGTCTGGTACCACAAATACCTCTCGAGAGCGGGCAGACTTATTCTTATTAAAGCAGTCATTGAGGCCACACCGGTGTACTGGATGGCCCTTGCTTGGATTCCAAGGGGCATCCTGAATAGGTTGCAAAGCATATGCTGCAGATTCCTTTGGAAAGGACACCAGCCAGGGCGGCTCTTTGCATGGGTCAAATGGGAAACCATAACCAAGCCAAAAAGTTGGGGAGGATGGGGCATAAAGAGGTTGGCTATATTCTCCAAAGCACTGGCGGCAAAACTGGGATGGAGTCTACTCACCGCAGACAGTCTCTGGACCCGGGTGGCATACTCCAAATACATCAAGCCTCTATCCATTTTGGATTGGGTTTGTACTAGACATGGTCACAATCATCATTTCTCCAACATATGGAAGGCTGTCATTGACTCAATTCCCCTGCTTAGAGATGGCATCACATGGAGGATAAAAGAAGGTAATGTGGTACGTATTGGTGTCGACCCTTGGGTTGGATGTGGGAACACTCACAGACTACCAGCTGAATTAATACATCATCTCCATAACAGAGGTATCACGCATATCAAACATATTGGTGATCAAGCAAATTCTTCTTTCCTTCAGCAGGCTTGGCTATCCGCCAGAGCCCTTGGTCTGCCCAACCAATGGACAGATGTTTGGAAGGAATATACTTCTGCACTCATTCAAGCACAGATCAGACTTACGGAGGGACCAGATGAGATTATCTGGGCATATGCAAAACATGGTATATACACACCGAAGCTGGGTTATATCAGACTTATGGATCCGCATAAACCACCCGTCATTCAACCCACCTGGAAGTCGATATGGAAATTCAAAGCTGCACCCAGGACGAGACTTCTTATGTGGAACATTATCTTTGATAAAATTCCCACTGGTTCTAATCTTATGAAACGATCTTTCTACGGACCCTTCCGCTGTCATCTATGTCTTAATGCTGATGAAAGCACTGAGCATCTTTTCTTATCCTGTAGCTCGACCATAACCTTCTGGCAATCCATTTCAACACATATTCCGAATCTGAAGGACTGGCATGGTAGTACCTTACAGGAGGCTTGGTCTAACTGGTGCACAGAACATACGGGCAAAGCCAAGAACCTACCTCTGCTGATTTGTTGGGCCATTTGGATTGCCCGCAATCAATCGATCTTCCAACTTAAAATGCCTCACTGGCCATCGATCATTCTTCATACTATTGCTGATTATAATCTATTACCTGATGAGGACCTCTCTGCCCCACCGAGAACACTCTGTCCCATCCCCATAGATAAATCAAAGCCTTGGGCTTTTTTTGATGGCTCCGCCCAAGATGATGGATGCGGAGGGGGTGCTATACTTCACATCAATGACAGTCACTGTTATAAGATTCAAATTAATTTTGGCAGAGGAACTAACAATTTAGCAGAACTCAGCTCAGCAAAGCACATCATACATTTTGCTATCCTAAAACAATGCAGACATTTACAGATTTTTGGTGATTCCAAAGTTGTTTGCAATTGGCTCAATAATGTTTCTCATTGTCATGCATTTGCTTTGAGACACATTCTTGACGAAGCAAAGAGATTGATAACTACTTTTGAATCTTTTGTCTGTCATCATATTTACAGGGAACAGAACACCATTGCAGACCAACTCTCAAAAGAGGCAGCGCACAGAATAGGGGAGGAATGGTGGATACAAGAGGAAATCGACGGCACATATTATCAGTATTATCACCGTCCCTTTGATGATCAACTGGAATGATGGGCTATAAGCCTGTTTTCACATGCAGTTTTTTGCTCATTACAGTATACAGTACCGCTCTCTTTTTGTTTATTACAGCAGTATATATTGCTCTCTGCGAAGAGCCAGTAAAAAACTTTGAACATAATTTCTGACTAATTTTTGATTGCTCCCTGCGAGGAGACTTTTTTGTATATAGCAGTCACAAACAAACTTGACAGGCTTAAGCCTGATTTCGAATATGCTATGGCATCTACAGAATGTAATTTTCCTATCTTAATGAAAATTACGACTTTTTCCCAGGGGAAAAAAAACTTCACATAGTGATTTGAATTTATAAGTTGTGTAGAAATAATAGTAAGGAGATATGATTAATTTAGATTTCAGACAGAAAGATAAATTATCATAAGTGGGAAAACCTTTCTCCAATGTTCAAAAGTTAAACAAACTATGCTTAAAATTACACAAGATGTGGACAATTTTATGATTTAGAGGAAGAATTTTAGACAGACAGTCCAATATCTCAGTCTCCTTATGTTAATAACTTCAGAAGGAATTTTAAGAATAATTGTAACACATTTATTCTCACCTGTTATCTTTATAAAACTTAAGCATATGCAGAACAAAGATAATGAATTGAAACACAATGAAAAATTAGAGAAGAAAACAAGACTGTATGACACCAAATTCAGAATCCTTTGCTTTCCTATCAGTAATCTAGAAAGAGCTTGTACGTTAATGTTTTTACAAAATTGTTTATGAAAAGATACCACCTTTAATAACTCATAGAAGAAATTTTTTTATACAAGTTTAAACAAAATATCCTAAATTGATTACAAAATAGTTTGAAATAATATAGGAAAAGAAAAACTACTTCATGATGTGTCCCTATTAGATATGAAGTTGTTGATGACAGTTCCTTAAAAATATGTTGTTGTTGTCTTCTTGTTGGAATGAAAAGTTAATCGATTGTTTCACACAATTGATCCCACCTTTTCTCACTAGGTATCTCGAGAGTTACCATCCTTCCAAATATCTCATCAACTTTGGTATATCTCTCAAAAAAAAATTTAGTGAAAAAAAGGTGTTCAGCTTCATATTTGATGGTGAGGTCAGAGCTCAAGGCTTCCAAAAAACTCTTTTCTAGTAATCTGTCTTTTTATCCCTGCAAATTGACTGATGTCTATTGCAATAGCATATAGCCTCTCACAGTAATCCTCAAATTTTACTAGTTGGTCATTTGATGACACAATCTCTGGTAACCCTTTCTTATGCAGCATATTGAATTTGGAACGAAACCTTCCAACTGTAGTGTTCAAAGCTTCACATTTTGTTTTCAATTGAGTTAACAGATTCTTCTTCACTATGACTTTCTTAGTTTCCAAAATAGTAGATGTCCTATCTGGAATGTTCATCTCTTGTAACTGTTGTTGAGTCGTTAATATGCCATTATTATTGTCACTTGTGAATGTTTATTCCACCCATTTCTACCATTCTTCATCATGCCATTTATTATAATTTATCATTTAAATCCATTTTATTAATTATTTATGCTCTCATGAATAAATATTATTTATTCTCCTTTATTTCTAATAAATTGATGATTATGCATTAATTTAGCAATGATAGTTCTAATAAGTTGGTTATAACATTATTCACCATTTTTAGCCTCCAAGGTAACTTCCAGATTGAAGATTTGATTTTTAAATCTGCCAACTCAGAAATTCGCTGGCTTAAGGAGTGACAGTTTTGTGGTTGAGATTTTGAGCAAATGAAGACGAATTTGGAAACTCCGGAACATGGGTTTTGTCCAGAACAGGCCCAATTAACTTTATTAAAAACTGTTTGCCCAAATTCGGCTTGTACAGGGAGAAACGCAGGGTTCTTTGAGCACGATTTTCTCATATTTGCAGTTGCGGCCGCCCTCCAAATCTCAGCTGTAAACCCAAATTCGTCTTGCTTTTGTTGAAGATATGAGAGGGAATATATTTTCTTGTTGATCATCTGGTTAGAATCAACCCAAATTTGTAAAACAAATCATGTTGTAATTATCTATGCTCTCTGATCTTTCTCTATTTAAATGAGAACAAAGATCAGAGAGGGGGGGATTCGAAGGATGGAAGAATGATAGAGAAATGATGGACAATGATGGTGGATTATTCATGATAGGATAAGGATTGTTGCATGTTGTAGCTTTTGCTGTTGTAATGATTCCATAATTGGCTGATTAATAAATGAATTGGGAGTTGCTGTTCATTTTTCTCATCCTGAAGTAATCCCGCAGCATCCGCTGGCGGCTAAGGGCCCAGCCTCTGGTGGAGTACGTTGCTGCTATTGTGTATCATATCTTTACAATTGCTGTTGTATGATATCTTTTCATGTGTGGATTGTTTATATAGTTTAGTAATCTGATGTATTTGTTATATGCTGTTCAACGCTCTGTTACGACTAATTCATTAATGGTTTCATTCAAGAAGTTTATGTAAGTGACTCTATGTTGCGTAATGAATCTTTTCGGAGTTGATTACATGTTCACTATTTAAACCGATCGTTTCTGTTACAGAGCTTTCATATTAAATATTGCTATTTGGATTCATTTTGAACTCTTATTCGTGGGAACCCGAAAGTAATATTATTTCATTTGGAAACGGAAGTCATGTTCTTTGGAAACATCAGATTGCTATAATAAGTGTGTTGTGTAAATATGATAAATGTTGTTCCATAATTCATTTGTAAATATCTTCTCGTAAAGTAAAGATCATTGGAATTGCTTTTGAAGATTGTTATTTTATTGCAGAGTGTGAGTAAGTTGGTTTTGACTCGCGAGATGTAGTTCTTTTGATTGATGTTTCATTTACTGTTGTCCATTTCATTTCATGCTGCTTTTTGCCATTCCTTTTACTTGCATTTATTGTGTTGGTGTGAGAGAAGGTCCAAGGCTGTCGTGAGCCTCAGCAGACGCTACCATGCTCCCAGATCCATGGTCCATACTCTATTCCATCAATTTCTAGAGGAATGAGTTATTGCTACTATATCCTCGATTGATGGTTGTTTGAATGAATGATTTAGTTTCTTGCTGTTCCAATTAGATTTTGTTTCAAGCATTCATTTACTTTTGGGTTTTAAGCATTATACTGCTAAACATTACTCTTAAGTAAATAACCGCCTCAGACAGAGTACACTCTTGAAATAAAAAGTCGTCCCTGGGTTGATAATTAATGTGAGGTAATTAGGAGTTCACAAGACACCTTTTTATCGCTCCACATTTTGGTGCCGTTGCCGGGGAGAGTGTAGCCATTTCTAAAGAGTAGTGTGAATCTGATGAGAACCTGCTAGGGAAGAGTTGGATCTTAAAAACGGAAGGTAAGAACCTGCATACGGAGCATGTAAAAGCCCTGCTCCCCCGTCCGCTTTCCAGCAGGACTGTTAAAGAACCTAGGGTAGAAATAGATGTTTGAATTTTTTGTGTGAATGATTAGGAAAAAGATAGAAATTTTTAAAAAATGAATCACATGATCTCACGCAAGTGGTGATGTAAGCACCACCCATTCCACTAACCGATTGACAGGAACATTTGAAGAAGGAGCCTCGAAGAAACACATGAAAAACATCTTAAACTATGGTAAGAAATGGCTCACGTGTCTACTTTTGAATTTCCTATCAAAGATCTAGGAGGAGTGACAGAAATGCACATAATTCCCCCATCTTTACCAAATTTTCATGGTTTAGCAAATGAAGATCCAGATACATTCTTATTTGAATTCGAAATACTTTGTAGAGGATATGATTATTGTACTAATGATCAAAGATTGAAAATGTTTCCTCTTACTCTAAAAGGAGCAGCTCTCCGATGGTTCATGAGCCTAGGTGGGAATTGCATCCAAACATGGGAGGACATGAAGAACATATTCTTGAAGAAGTACCAAGACTATTGCAAATCCAATGAAGATATTTTCTATATGATACAAGGGGAAGATGAAAGCTTGGAGGATTATGTAGATCGATTTCAATACAACCTTCAAAAATCAAAATATAAGCATTTGGAAAAAGAGATCTTAAAAACACTCATTCTTAAAGGAATCAAAGATGAATTTTTAGAACTTTTAAATCTGATAGGAAAAGGTGATGTTTTTTAGTTATCATATGATGATGTTTGTGAGTTGTGCATAAGGTATTCAAGAGGAATCTCCAAGGCTGGTAATAATCCTAGAGATGTTTGTTCTTTCTTTTCCAAATCTGCTACAAGAATAGGAGACATAAGAGCTGAAATCAATGTGTTATTTGAAAATTTTAAAGTTGATTTTATTAGCTCTCTAAATGAAAAATTGGATGTTTTGCAGGTTCATAAAAATCAAGAATTGGATGAAGCGTTTTACCCTCAGGACCGAAAGGAGCATCTCATAGATACTCACTCTTCCTTATCTAGGATGGAAGTAGCATATCAAAGAGGTAAGGAAGCTGCAACAAGGTCAAAACCATGGAAATCATGGCCTACAGGTATGGTTCAAAACACTCCCTCTCCACTTTCTTACTTGCATAATCCATTATGGAATATTAATGTGTTAGGGCAGCCATGTCAATTTCAATATAACCACCTATCTTGTTTACAAGTTGGGCATGGTTCATCTTATGATGGCATGACTACTCTCCCTCATCTTGTAGCACAAGCACATTCTCCATATTCTCCACCAGCTCTTCCAGAATATCTTGCTTGCCCATCAAAACCATTCACACAACCCAATCAACCATATCATCAAAATGCTCCATTCCATACACATTTTCCTGCTCAACTAATTCCACACCCTCACCATAATAAACCAGTACAACATGCTTACAATGTTGAGCTGGAAAATTTACCCACCCTCCACACCCATTCTATCTCACATGCGCCATTAAAGAAAACCTACAATGAGATTCAGAATGTTTCAAATGCAAAAATTGTAGAAGCTATGGAAGAAAATGAGGTTTCTTTTACTATGCATCAACAAGCTATTTTAAAAGCCCAAGAACTTCATGATATGATGGCTATGCAAGATCAAAAAAATAAAGGATACATTGAAGATTGGTTTCACTCCATCATTTGTTTGCAACATCACTCCATGCTTCAACAATTTTTGATATCATTTTTTCAAGGGAAGATGGCTTCTCATACCCTAATTTCCATTAATATCCATTTTTCAAATTTGGGTATGCGTATACATGAAGCCTTATTTCGAAAATGGCTTCACTGGAAGTACTCATACACGTAGTCATATTCATCATTCAATCAAAGTAGGTTAGTGAATAGAATAAAACAAAATAAGGACATAAATAAGTGCATTTTGTTCTTTTGTAAAACTAGGGTTTTTGTTGCAACATGCTATGCAAATCAACATCGGTGATAATTTTTTTATAATTTGTGTATGTAGATGAATCATAATGGAAATAATAAGTTCTACAAACACTCATTTTCATTTTTATTACCAATTTGAAAAATGCTTGAATTTCATTTTTTTTTGGCTTGCGGGCTTGATGAACTTTCTGGAAAAACAGTCGGGACAGTCATGTTTTGAGGGACCAAAAGTGAATATTTTTAAAACCTGTTTCTACCCTAGGTAGCCCTTGATGTCTACTTTCTAACCCAATTTGAATCACTCAATTTGGATTTGAAATGAAAAAGTTAGAACCAAAACATTGAGAGGGTGTCTAGCAGGCAGCTTAGGAACAGAGTTGGGACAGTCAGTTTTTGGAGGCCTAAATGACCATATTTTTAAAACCTGATTCTATCCTAAGTAGCCCTTTATGTCTACTTTCAAATCCAATTTGAATCACTCAATTTGTATTTGAAACGAAAAAGTTAGAGCCAAAACATTGACCGGATGTCTAGCGGGCAGCTCAGGAACAGAGTTGGGACAGTCCGTTTTTGGAGGCCTAAATGAATGAATTTTTAAAACCAGTTTCTATGGTAGATTCTCCTGTAAATCTAGTTTACAATTCAATTTGAATCACTCATTTTTGATATCGTATGGGGAAGTTATGATCAAAATACTGACTGTCTATCGTAAATCAGCACTCTTAAAACTCTGCCTTTCCGGCTGTTCCTTACAATATTTGACCTATCAATTCTTCTTGTCTTCAAAACCTGTTTCTATTGGAGATCAATAAATGAATCTATTTTCATTTCCAATTTTAATCATTCGAATCCGACATCAAACGAAAAATTTACGCTTGAAATATCAACTGTTGGTCTAAGCCGGGTAATCGACAATGACTCTATTATGCAGGTTGTTCTAACTAAAATTGACATATAATATCATTGAATTTCTAAAACCTATTTCTACTGGAGATAAACCTTTGAATTAGCTCTCATTTGGCTTTGGAATCACTCAATTTCGACGAAAAACAAAGAAGTTGTGATTAAAACACTGCAGGTTAGTATGATTGGCCACTGCTCTCCCGCAGGTGACAAATAAATTTTACTTTGTTATTTTCTCCTTGGATTTGTTCTATAGAAGTAACTACTTGTTAGTTTTTTTTGCATAATTCTTGGATTAGGGGAGCCGTGCACCTCTCTTTCTCCATGATTTAATGTTTTATTGCAGGTAGACACTCGTTTTTTGCAGGTCCTAGGAGAAAAAGAACGTCAATTTATGGACAAGTGATTCTTGAAACAAATTTTAATAAAACAAAGGAATTTCATCCAACTTATTACCCAACGGATTCATAATAGAAGAAATGAAGAATTGATTTACATTTGAAGATTCATGTCATCTCTTTGCTGCCAAAACATTTTTCAAAAAGATCATTTTTTTTACATAATATCATAGCTGTTGTAACTTAATTTACATATTGTTTTTAAATAAAATGTTGTTTTTTTTTTTTCTAATTTCTTTTATATTTTGTGTTTCAGGTGTTGCTTCATTCAAAGTGCAACTCATCCTCAGTATCAATGCAGTGAACAGCTAATTCATTCTTTGCTTGTGTGTTTTTGCTGTTCCTTTTCGAAATGGAACAGCATTCGTGTGTTTTTGCTGTTCCTTTTCGAAATGGAACAACATTTGTGTGATTTTGCTGTTCCTTTTCGAAATGGAACAGCACTTGTGTGACTTTGTTGTTCCTTTTCAAAAAGGAACAACACTTGCGTGTTTTTGTTGTTCCTTTGCGAAAAAGGAACAACACTTGTGTGTTTTTGCTGTTCCTTTTCGAAATGAAACAGCATTCGTGTGTTTTTGCTGTTCCTTTTCGAAATGGAACAGAATTCGTGTGTTTTTGCTGTTCCTTTTCGAAATGGAACAGCATTTGTGTGATTTTGCTGTTCCTTTTCGAAATGGAACAACATTTATGTGATTTTGCTGTTCCTTTTCGAAATGGAACAACACTTGTGTGACTTTGTTGTTCCTTTTCAAAAAGGAACAGCACTTGCGTGTTTTTGTTGTTCCTTTTCGAAATGGAATAGCATTCGTGTGTTTTTGCTGTTCCTTTTCGAAATGGAACAGCATTTGTGTGATTTTGCTATTCCTTTTCGAAATGGAACAGCACTTGTGTGACTTTGTTGTTCCTTTTCAAAAAGGAACAACACTAGTGTGTTTTTGCCGTTCCTTTTCGAATTGGAACAGCATTTGTGTGATTTTGCTGTTCCTTTTCGAAATGGAACAACATTTGTGTGATTTTGCTGTTCCTTTTCAAAAGGAACAACACTTGCGTGTTTTTGCTGTTCCTTTGCGAAAAAGGAACAACACTTGTGTGTTTTTGTTGTTCATTTTCGAAATTGAACAGCATTCGTGTGTTTTTGCTGTTCCTTTTCGAAATGGAACAACATTTGTGTGATTTTGCTGTTCCTTTTCTAAATGGAACAGCACTTGTGTGACTTTGCTGTTCCTTTGCAAAAAGGAACAGCACTTGTGTGTTTTTGCTGTTCATTCAAAAGAGCAACACTTTGGGAATATTTTTGAGGGCAACCCTTTCCTTTCTCTTGTGGGATTATTCATAGTCAGCTCAACCACATTCTCCTGATTCTCTTTCATGGCATGAAGTACACTATTTTTATGAGGACAAGAATTATGGATTCTTTTGAAGCAAGTATTATCATTTACGTTATGATCTTTAACAGGACAACTCCTTGATGTTAGATTCTTTTCAAAAAGGGACACAATTATTTATATATTACTTTACTGCATTGTTTTTGTTGTACATGATATTGATTGATCATCTTAATACCATGCTGGTTCCACCCTTCCTGGTTATAATCTTCTATGTTTGTAATAAATGAGATTATGGGTATTTTTTTATATATTGATATGTTCAACTTCTTCCGCCATCCCTGCTCTTAAGGAGTATTGAGCCTCCCTCTTTTTATCATAAAAATGTGTAATAACAACAAAATTTTGTTCACAGATGGAGGATAGGGGGTCTCATTACGAGCCAACCTACCATGTTCATAAGGCTGTAACAAAGTGACATTCCCATTATGGCCACCACACCAGGGTTATGATCCATTGGATAGCCAAATTATCCTTAGAACAGGAGGTCTCATCACGAGCCGGCCTGATCACTTTTGCTACCTCCTAGTGAATGGCAGTGTGGTTATCTGGTTACCACGCCAGCACACTGATCTCTTCTGTAGAACAGCACTGTAACTCTCCATTTATAAATTGAGGATCCTGGCTCATATGGGTTAAACAGCAACCCTGCCGAGGCTATGGACGCCTGCTGGCAGCAGAGGCTCTGCTTATGGTATTAAAGTTATCTCTTTTCGTCAATTATTATTATAATACCCTTTTCTTATTTTCTTTTTATCAGAGAAGTTATTTCCTTAACTTTTTCCCCGTTTGAACCTTTATGCATGAGAAAGTGTTTTATGATCAATCACATCATTTTTAGCTAGAATACCGTCAGCAAAGCATCTTTTTAGCATATTGTTGTCCTTTTTCGTTTTGTATAAACTATCATCAATCCAAAGCGTCCTATCTCTTATTCATAACTATCTTTACACACTTTGCTCTCAAAATAACCATAACTTTCACCGTCCTATCATTGATAAGTGTACTCTGCCTCCCTTACTGATATATTGTTCATTCCATTGCCTTGCCGTCAGCACCACCCCTTTCATCTGCTTTATGGTTATGGAACCCATTTTCCAATTGGAGGGGGGAATGTATGCATTATGGGATTGCATGCGATATGATTACTGCACTTTGCCATACCTTGTTGATTTGAGTTTTTCTAATTGCAATTTTGCATGCATCTTATCTGTTGATATTCAAAGCTAACACTATGGATTCAAGCACATTGTATGCAAAATAGTGCTTTGTTTACAGGAGAACAACACGTATGGGCACAATTCTATTCACAGCATGACCGCACTATTGCAACTAACAGACGCGGCTCGAGCAACTTGCGAACATGAACAACTCTTCAGACCTTATGTGCTTACCTGGATTCCACCTTTTGCATCACTTTCAGCACCAACTCTGCCTACATCAGCTTCAACAACTGCCAGTATTTATATGTCATTCCACATTTTTTGGAGGTAAAATTGCATAGTTTTCTAATTTATTATAAATTTAGGAGAATCTACTGAAAATCCATTTTGAGCATTATTTGTCATCCTTCATTCCACATCTTTACCACTTTCCCTTTTTTAGCAGCATATCATTTCCGAGTATGGGGGAGTGTTCCTTCATTTCTTTCTTATGACCATGTCATTCATATTCTTTATCATCCATTGCTCTTCTTATTCATTCTCAACGCCTCCCTTATTTCATGTTGTTTTACACCAAGCGTAGAATTCAACAGCTGGTAGCAATCACCTTTATTTGTTTTCTAGCATCGCATGAGGACATGCTAATTTTTCAGAGAGAGGGAGGAATTGTTATGCATGATGGATGTTTTCTACTTTCTTCCTTATTTAAGGCATACAATTTCATTATTACACAGTGCAGAAATTGATTTCCACATATTTTTTAAAAACTATGAACTCAATCCTTGTAATTTTTGGAAAACACATACGTATCATTAATACAAATCCACACAATTTCAAGAAATATTGGTTCATAAAATTTCGGAAATCATGCACTCTCACCTACAGCGATTTTGTTTATATCTCATGATCCATGCATCAACACGATCTGATTTTTTGGATCATAGAAGCCTTCATATATTACAAATCTACTTGCAACATTTCAACAAAATCTGGTTTGTAGTCTTTGGGAAAATCGTTAATGAAGTTTGTTGTTATCTATGTCATATTTTGCTGCAACTTCATACATATAGTTGAATGTCAATGCCTTCATCGAGATTGCTAAAATTGAATATTCATTAATTAAGGAAGCATTCATTTATTCTCAAATTTTTATGCTTGGTTAACACATGGCTTTTGTCTTTGGGTTGCATGAGGACATGCAATATATTCAGTTTTCGTTGCATGAGGACATGCAACATATTGAGTGTGGGGGTATGTTGAGTCGTTAATATGCCATTATTATTGTCACTTGTGAATGTTTATTCCACCCATTTCTACCATTCTTCATCATGCCATTTATTATAATTTATCATTTAAATCCATTTTATCAATTATTTATGCTCTCATGAATAAATATTATTTATTCTCCTTTATTTCTAATAAATTGATGATTATGCATTATTTTACCAATGATAGTTCTAATAAGTTGGTTATAACATTATTCACCATTTTTAGCCTCCAAGGTAACTTCCAGATTGAAGATTTGATTTTTAAATCTGCCAACTCAGAAATTCGCTGGTTTAAGGAGTGGCAGTTTTGCGGTTGAGATTTTGAGCAAATGAAGACGAATTTGGAAAATCCGGAACATGGGTTTTGTCCATAACGGGCCCAATTAACTTTTCTAAAGAATGGTTTGCCCAAATTCGGCTTGTACAGGGAGAAACGCAGGGTTCTTTGAGCACGATTTTCTCAGATTTGCAGTTGCGGCCGCCCTCCAAATCTCAGCTGTAAACCCAAATTCGTCTTGCTTTTGTTGAAGAGATGAGAGGGAATATATTTTCTTGTTGATCATCTGGTTAGAATCAACCCAAATTTGTAAAACAAATCATGTTGTAATTATCTATGCTCTCTGATCTTTCTCTATTTAAATGAGAACAAAGATCAGAGAGGGGGGGATTCGAAGGATGGAAGAATGATAGAGAAATGATGGACAATGATGGTGGATTATTCATGATAGGATAGGGATTGTTGCATGCTGTAGCTTTTGCTGTTGTAATGATTCCACAATTGGCTGATTAATAAATGAATTGGGAGTTGCTGTTCATTTTTCTCATCTTGAAGTAATCCCGCAGCATCCGCTTGCGGCTAAGGGCCCAGCCTCTGGTGGAGTACGCTGCTGCTATTGTGTATCATATCTTTACAATTGCTGCTGTATGATATCTTTTCATGTGTGGATTGTTTATATAGTTTAGTAATCTGATGTATTTGTTATATGTTGTTCAACGCTCTGTTACGACTAATTCATTAATGGTTTCATTCAAGAAGTTTATGTAAGTGACTCTATGTTGCGTAATGAATCTTTTCGGAGTTGATTACATGTTCACTATTTAAACCGATCGTTTCTATTACAGAGCTTTCATATTAAATATTGCTATTTGGATTCATTTTGAACTCTTATTCGTGGGAACCCGAAAGTAATATTATTTCATTTGGAAATGGAAGTCATGTTCTTTGGAAACATCAGATTGCTATAATAAGTGTGTTGTGTAAATATGATAAATGTTGTTCCATAATTCATTTGTAAATATCTTCTCGTAAAGTAAAGATCATTGGAATTGCTTTTGAAGATTGTTATTTTATTGCAGAATGTGAGTAAGTTGGTTTTGACTCGCGAGATGTAGTTCTTTTGATTGATGTTTCATTTACTGCTGTCCATTTCATTTCATGCTGCTTTTTGCCATTCCTTTTACTTGCATTTATTGTGTTGGTGTGAGAGAAGGTCCAAGGCTGTCGTGAGCCTCAGCAGACGCTACCATGCTCCCAGATCCATGGTCCATACTCTATTCCATCAATTTCTAGAGGAATGAGTTATTGCTACTATATCCTCGATTGATGGTTGTTTGAATGAATGATTTAGTTTCTTGCTGTTCCAATTAGATTTTGTTTCAAGCATTCATTTACTTTTGGGTTTTAAGAACTATACTACTAAACATTACTCTTAAGTAAATAGCCGCCTCAGACAGAGTACACTCTTGAAATAAAAAGTCGTCCCTGGGTTGATAATTAATGTGAGGTAATTAGGAGTTCACAAGACACCTTTTTATCGCTCCACAACTGCTGCCTAGTTTTAGAGTTTATTACCCTAATCATCACTGATGCTTCTTTTGGTATTGTGCCCAATGCTACCTTCTGGGTCTCTATCTCTGCCCTGCATTTAGCAATTAGTTCTTGTTGCTAAAAAATTAGTTGTATGGATGGCCATACTTCTATTATAGAGTGGCTAATATCTAACCAGATGTCTTCTTTGGCTTGAGACAAAGTGTCTTCCATTAGAGTCTTGCTCTCTAACAATTTAACCTTGAGCTCTAACTTATGTGAATTTTTCATTTCATCTACATACAAGGTATCATTCTTTACCTTTTGTGACTCTAGGGTTTGGAACTTCTATAGTAACTTCTCATTTTGTTGTTTCTATGCTTTTAGCTCCTGTGATAACCTTGTTGTTTCACTTGTTGTTGAAGATGAAGCAATGCCAGTGGGAGATGAGATTAAATCTGCACCTGTCATTAGAATTGTTGTCATTGAGGTCACAACAAGTTGTGATTCCTCTTTTTCCTTAAGCAGTTCTTCTCCTCCATTTTCTTGATCTATATGTTTTGCTTAAAAATGAACTTGAACATCTCCTCCCTGTGTTGTTCATTTTATGCCATTTCTTTGGTCTGTGGATCCTCAGTTGAAGGCAGTTTCAACTGTTTCTTCAAGGCTATAATCTCCACATTTTTCTTTTGTAGTATTTCTTCAATTGACTTACAGTCCTGGGGATCATATCCAATCTTGATAATGATATCTTCTAAAGATTTTAATTTGTTATCTTTATACAAGGATGAAAGATTTTCAATTTTAAGTTGTGACTGCACATTGGACAAAGCAATTATGAGCTTGGAAAGAGACATGGTAGTTGTAGTCATTGTTGAAAATAACATCTCACCTGATTGCCTATGCAAATCCAATTGATCAATTGGATGTATCTGGTTCACATCAAATGAGAAGATGGTCTTCTTGTAGTCTATTATGGATTTGGGAAATGGAATTTGAGCTTGCAAAAATTCCATTTTCATCCCTCCTCTTTCACTATCAAAGGCAGAGAGAAGTCTATGCTGAGAAGTAGATGTCTATTTCCAAAACTGATCATATACTTTAGATTTAAGACTTTCATTATTTTTCTTGATTTCCAAAAATGTTGAGAAGATATTAGTATCTCCTGTTGAGCTGGTCTCAGTTGACTGAATAATCTCCATAGGTTTAGTTGAAGAAGGAGTAAAAGAAGTAGAAGGAGGTTTGGGGTCAATGGTCCCTTCTAATGAAACATCTTCTCTCAAAGATCAATTATTTATGGTCTCATGTTTCCTGATGACATTGATAGTCCAGTTTTTAACTTATTTTGTAAGATATGGTACTTTTTACCTGGTTCTGTAGCTGACTAAGTTTCCTCTCTGGATCTTTTATGCCGAGTACTCTGAGTAGCTGGAGTCTTTATCTATGGAGTTTATATAACCTATTCATTAGCTTCTGTGAGAGTCCCTTCAGACCATTTCTCCTGGTTCATAAATTTTTCCAATTCTAGCTTGGGGGTATGGTTGTAAGGTGTTTCCTTCAACTACACTCTGAGAGCTAAAATGATCCCAAAAAGATCATAATACCAAGTAAGGCTTGGTTGGAGGTTCATGTTATTTAACAATCTATCTACCCCTTTACCTGTGGACCTAGTGTTACAAATGAAGTTCCCTACCTTGGCTTTAAGTTTAAACTATGATTTCTTCTTTCCTGAGACAAAATGTACTTCATCCATGTTTATCATCTACCTGATGTATTCTAGTGAGAATATTCTCATTGGCACATACTTAGGTAGTTTTCATGGAGCCAACTCACTCCCATATATCCTAATCTCAATGTAATTCTAGTATAGGTACCAGTCACCAGTCTTGGTCTGCTATGATAGGTGCAATGTATTTTTTATTTCTTCTCCAATTCTGGGCTCTCGTTGGCTATTGAGTACTTGAAGAACTAGATGTATAAAAGAATCAACGAACTAAGAGAATGTAAATTTGGATGATCCTACTCTTACTAACTTTGTCCAGTAAATCACTGATTGATTCACTCCCTGCTCATCTTGTCTGTTCAGTTGAATGGGCAATAGATCTCCCTGTTGAAACAAAATTAAATGGATTATGATTGAACTGTACCTAAAAACTCCTTGTGTGGTCAAATTCATAAATTGTTCATGTATATTGTTAGCCAAAAAGTGGCTATAATTATACACGAAGGCAGGTTGATATTCTTTGCTAAAAATGGAAAAGAATCCAAGGATGGATTCATCAACAGATTGGTCACTTTCATAACCTAGGAGGTATTATAATAGAGAGATAATGTGTTTAGTAGCTTCAGGGAACATGGAAGATGAATATGGTCGATTTCTCTTAGGTAATTCGACATATTCTAGTTGGAAAAGTTGAAAGATAAGGGCTCTCTGTGGGATGGTAAGTTTATTGTAAATGTCCATGAGAGATGCAGGTGAGAAATGGATAAGGGAGTCAGATGGAGGTATCATTAACATTTGGTTTATGCTCTGAGTAGTAATGGTGATCAAAATTTTTCCATCCTAAGTCATCATTGTTCTTTGCACAGGATCATACCTAGCCTGACACCAAGAGATTAAATCAGGGAAGCAATGGGTATTAAAAAAAGAATATAGTGGCAGAACTGTCTCCCAGAAGTGAATGGGATCCTCTTTATCAACATATTTGAGTTTTAACCATGAATGTAATTCATAAAAATTGAATTCACATTCACAGTCGTTGATCTTGAAAGGGGAATTGACAAGGGGCATATGATCCAAATCAAGTGAGACTGTGGAGGGGTTCCCTTCTTCAGCAGTGTTTTGTAATTTTTCTTTAGGAACCATCCTGCTGCAGGGGAAATTCAGAAACTCTTTTAATAAGAAACAGATGATAGTGACTAAAATACACATAGAGTGACAAATGGTGCTTTTGGTTTATGGATAAAAGTGAAAAATGGCAAAGATTGGAGCCAAAGAGTATTTATAGGTGAAATTGGGTTCAATTGACTGTTTAAATTTAGCAGTAGGTAATCAATTTGCATAAGGATGCGATTTAATGTTTAACGGATGTTTAAATGGTTAATTAGGCAAATCAATGGCTTTGGAGCGCATGGGCAACGACATTATAACATGACAGGCAGTCAAAAGGGTGAGTGAAAATGGGTTGGTGACGTGGAGATTTGTGAATGGACGGAGGATAACATATGCATATGGTGTGGGAAGAAGTCAACAGTTGGATGGAAGAAAACTGATAGTGGATTTCGAGGGGGGGTCATAATGGTTTATGGTTTTGAGCCTTGGGGGTTTGAAACATTGTGGAGGTTCCACGTCGCAAAAAACAGTAGCCATGAAAACTGATTTTTGGACCCCCCCTCATGTTAATAGGAAACGGCCAAAGGGGGGTTGAAAGGCTTCCTCCGTCGTTGATTCGGGTGGAGTGAATGATCTTCGTTGAAAAGTGCTCATTGGTTATCAACACTCGATGTGTCATTTTGTCGCTTCCGCCAATATGACAAGAGTATATGATATGACTTATTTTACAACGTCATCAACATTTATTATGATAACTAAATCATAATTAAAGAACTTAAGTATGATTAATCAAAAGATCATTTTCAAAGGTGCATTTGAGCTAGCAACCTTAATTTCATTTTCTAAAGCAAATATTTTTCCTTTATTTCTTATCTAACATTTTCATTTTGCCTTCCTTTTTTAGAGCATCTATCCTATCATTTTATTTGATATGGACCTATAATAATAATGATTCCTAACATTTTTATATTTCAAGTTGTTTTTGGTCCATATCCTAACTTATCATTCTTTTGTATGGCATTTTGACTTTTTCATCTAATAGCTAACTTACCAAAAACAAGAATGTTCGAACAAGGCCCACTACCTTGGACAAGGTGTTTCCTTGAGCATCTAAAGTAGTTTAATTATGTCCTTGTTTCTTTGAATTTCAATCATTGTTCTTTAAAGTGAATTTCCTTTTATTCAAAGTAATTTGTTGGTTGCTGCAATTTCCAGATTTGTTGTTTCCTGCAATTTCTACATTTCATTTAATTTACTACTCTAGAATAGCATTTGAATTACGTTGGGTGCAATAGATTAAATTTCGAATTCAGCAATGTGTGGCTTAATTTAGCAATGCTTCAAGTTGTATGATTAGCATAATTGTTTTTCCTGTCATTTACTTTCTTCTTTTTAATTTTAGTTTTATTATTCAAGTCTTAAATTTTATTTCTTGTTGAATGAGCTTGATAGTATAGAACACAATCATATAAGACTAGTGTTAGCTGTTGGTATTTGTTATGCATATATTTTTCCGATTGCCTTGAAATAAAAAGACGTTCCTCGAGTTGATAATTAATGTCTAGGTGATTAGTTCTTTTATTTATTTATTAAGCAATTAAATTACGCAACAACAACAATAGTACAGATTTTTCATACAGAGATACACTCAAGTAGTGTCTAAATAGGAAGCAGAGGCAGCATTGTGCAAAGTGTAGCAGAGGATTAAAACCTGTGATTTCCATCGAGAAAAGTGGTGGAAGAAGGTATTGTTGCATGCACTGAAAAGTGTAAAGAAGAGTGTGTGAGAATAGATTAATTGACTCAAGTGTTGAACTAGAGAATAATGTTGTAGATATCCTAGAGAATAGAAGGAGGAGGACATAGGATTGGGTTTTTCTATGTGTGGCCAAGAGAGGATGTGGAATATTAAAGGACTAAGAGAAAAAGTTGATTCTACGGAAAGCCAGATTGGTATTGTCTTGTATTTGTATTTGCCTCTGTTTTTAGTTTGAAAATGTATGAAAGGTAGAACAGTGCCTAGAGCAGATGGTGGCCTACATTCATAAGAGGTTGGTGCCTCTTGGAAAGTAGTTATCTTGCTCTCCAAAGGGGGACAGTGCCTCCTATGAGTGGGTTCTCACAAAAAAACTGATGTAAATAAGTAGGTGCTTAATTTACATCATAGAAACAAACGGATTGGGTGTTTTACCCTTTGTGTTAATATGTGTATGTTTTTCATGTGAAGGATTGTATGCACATATGAATGTCTCATCTTACTTCTCATTTTAATTATGTATGATTTCTCTCATAAGTAGCAAACAATAGAGGAAAGAACTAAAGACATTTTCATAAAAGATTTAAGAATCTTAGTATTACTGATTCACCCCCTCCCCCCTTTCAGTAATTCCTTATTCCAACAATTGGTATTAGAGTAGAGTTCTTTCAGGAATAGTCTAACCATTGGAAGGTATATCCATAAGGAATTATGTCTAGTAAAGAGAGTCAAGATTCTTACTAAAGAAAGATATCGGTCTTTGATGGGACAACCTATGCCTTTTGGAAAGTTAGGATGGAAGCATATGTTATGTCTCTAGGAGTAGATGTTTGGAGCTCTATACTAGTATATTATGATGTCCATAATGTCCTTCCCATTGATTCATATGCTAATTTTTTTTATGTAAATAAGGATATAGCCAAGAATTTCATTTTCTTTGGCCTTAGTCAATCTGAACCTGTAAAGCTTATGTATTGTAATTCTACCAAGGAAGTGTGGGTGAAGCATAATCAGAGTCATCAAGGAGATGACAAAGTAAAGTAGGCAAAAACTTAAATTTTTAGAATGAGGTTTGAAAGTTTAAAAATGAGAGAACAATAAAGCATAGCTAGCACTGATGAATTAACTAATATGATTAGAGTACTTGGTGAAGAAGTAAAGGAAAATATCATTGTCCAAAAAGTCTTAAGATCCCTACCCCTGAGGTTTAATGCCAAGTCTCATCTATTAAAGAAATGGCTAATTTAAAGGATCTCAAGGTGGACCAGTTGTTTGGTACTATCACAGCCTATGAGATGAGAGTAGGAAGAGAGAAGTCTGAACCCAAGGAGGAAACATTCAAAGTGTCTAAGAAGGTCAAGAAGCACAAAGATCATCAAGTCTTCTCCAACTATGAATTTGATCAGGAGATTGCTCAATTTGCTAGGAAAGTGAAGTGTGGCTCAGGAAAATATAAAGTGAATATTCCCTTTAAATGCTTTGACTGTGGGAGAGTTGGACATTTCTCGTCCAATTGGCCTTACAAAGAAAGAACTGAAAAGGAATATGATTAGAAATTTAGAAAGAAATCTCATAAACATCAGAAGAAGAAGTTCTATAAGAAAAAGGGGCTCTACTATAAGGAGGATAGTTTAGCACCAGAGTAAAAAAAAAATCTTCAAAGATGATTCAGATAAGTACTTACTTATGGAATTTGGAGTAGAATCCAAGAAACAAAATATTATTGATTCTGAAGAGGAAGAAGAAGAAGGAGTAGTGAACTTTGAAGGGGAACTCATCAGTGCTCTTAATGAGTTAAAGAATGCCAAGAAAAAGAATAGGAAACTAAAAGAAAAATTGCAACGTGTTGAAGAAGGTATGTACAACTTAGACAATGAACAATTTGTTTATCAAAAAGAAAAACTTGAAGAAGCCATTAAAAGAAAAGAAATTTTAGCCCTTCTACTAGAAGAAAAATAGGGAACATGTGAGACACTAGAATAAGAGAAAAATCATTTAAAACAAGAGTTATTCAAGGTGAAGAAGGAAATAATCGCAAAAATAAGCAAAGATGAAATTATGACCTTGAAATTCAAATTAGAAGAAACTAAGTGAAAGGAAGAATTTCTTTGTGATTTCATACATGAATGGGACGAAAAATTCCAGAGTCTCGAGACAGAGGTCATCTCCTTGAGAAAGGATCTTGAGAATGTAGAGACCGATGAAGGTTTAAATGAAAATTTTGCAAAAGGCACAAGAAAGCTAGATTAGATTCTAAACAATCAAAGATCTTCAGGAAACAAAATCGGTTTAGGATACTCAAGAACACAAGAATCTTCTATGGAAAAGATAAAATTCAGTTCCACGGGATTTGAGGAACCACATAGCTATGTAAATAAGCTTCAAGAAAGAATCAATGAAGATAAAAGGGAAAAAAGGAAAAGATGATACCATCATTGGAATAATGACTCCATCCAACCTAAGGAGCCACACCAATGGAGAACGAATCCATCATCGAGACAACAGAGATACCTACATGCACAAATTCATAAACCTTCCAACAATAGGTACACTTACTTATTTTATCATTATTATTATAAGTGTCACATATTTGTACATAAGGTTGTTGAGTGTAGAAGGATCAACGTTAAAAGAGATGAAAATCCTATATATAATAAGTATAAGAATTTTATATCTCCAAACTCTCCTCTCAGAGATCAAAGTGCCTTCTTGAAATGTAATAATTTTGAGCACAAGGAAAATGAGCGCAGAAGTAGGTTTGAATACCTATCTAAGTCCCGATATATTCGGCAATCAGCTTCTCAAAAGGATAAGGAGAACTGGAAACAAAAAACTGAAAATAGAATGCAATGTGGAATTTCTCTATCCACACAAAATAAAGTGAACATATGGTATGTGGATAGTGGTTTTTCCAACCATGTGATTGGAGATAAGAGAAAATTTATATCACTAAAATAAAAATACAGAGGGAAAAATGTCACTTTCACAAAAATGCTACAACAAGAATTAAGGATAAAGCCATAGTCCATCTAGATCAAAGGACAAAAGCTAAAAATGTGTTGCACATGGAAGGTATCAAGCATAACTTTCTTAGTGTAGGAGAAATGTGTGATAATGGCTATAATGCGATCTTTCGATTTAAGGACTATGAGATCTGAAATTAGAGAGATGGAAAGATGGTGGGAAAAGCAATCAGAACTTAGAACAATGTATATGTGTTTGATGACTCCAAGTAAAATGTTATTTAAGAAAAATGAATGAAGCACGATTGTGTCACATAAGACTTGGTGATATGAATTTTGGTAGTTTGATTAGAGTCAACAAGCTGGGAGCCATGATAGGTTTTCCACTACTATGAAGGTCTGAAAATTCAATCTGCAAGTCATGTAAATTTGGTAAGTAGACTATGACCCATTTCACGTCAAAGGAGTTCTCTTCATCTAGATCACTAGAGCTAATTCATGCGGATATCTATGGCCCAAATAGAGCAAAAACCTCAAAAGTAGAAAGGTATTTTATGCTATTAATTGATGATTTTACCATGACCACTTGGATCGTTCTCAAATAAAAATATAAAGCATTTAAGAATTTCAAAAAATTTAAATCTCAAGTAGAAAATAAGAAACATTTAAAGGTCAAATGATTAATATCAGACAAAGGAGGAGAATACACTTAAACATAGTGAATAGTTCTGTGAAGAGCATGGCATTAGAAGGCAATATTCTATGGCTAGAACTCCACAACAAAATGGAGTAGTTGAGAGAAAGAACGGAACAATCCAAGAAATGGCCAGAGCTATGTTGGATGAAGCAGATGTGTCCCACATATTCTGGGGAGAAGAATCACAAGCATAAGTGTACCTATAAAATGTAATGTTATGCTCTTGACATGCGAGAAATCTAGAATAGCAACAATACGAAGAAATATAGCCGAGAACAAATAATTATCACATGAAATGAGAAAAACTACAAAGTATTTTATTATTCATAACAGATTTAATATTCACTTGCCTCTTCGAGGAGGAAATCTCCATCAGAGTATAGCTCAAGTATAATAAGACTCGATGATATTTACCTTACTAACTAAGACTATTTATAAATAAATGACCTCCAAAAACCTAACTACAAGTGGTCCCTTGCATAAAATGGGTTAAGCACTTTATTTATTAACTGTGACTCATTTACAACTACTGTGGTCCGTTTTATTTAAAGCAGGTCAACCACTTACACTTCTTAATATAGGATATATTGATTCTCTAGCTAACTATGACTCTAACTCAGCCCATTGGAGTTATTACATAAATAAAGGGGTTAGATTTGGACCCTAACATGCCCTCCCCCATCAAAAGAAACATTGTCCTCAAGACTGAAGCTACGAAAACTGCTGAAGAATGATGGTTGGTTCCTAGGTCACATCTTCTAGATAGGTGTCTCTCCACTTGATGAGGACTTCCTTGATCATGCAACTGCGGAGATGTCTCTCACAAGTATTGAGGACTTGTTCTGGTTGGAGCCAAATTGAGCTTTCCTTATTCAATTCAGGTAGATTTTTTTGAACTCTGCAATTTTTCCCCACCACTTTCTTGAGGCATGATACATGGAATATGAGATGGACTTTTAAAGTAGATGACAAGGGAAGTTTGCAGGGGACTACTCCCATGCATTGACATATTTGATAAGGTCCATATAATTTTGGTGCTAGTTTCTAGAAGCCCTTGTCTTTGAGATATGCTTTCTTATATGGTTGGAGTCACAAGAATACCTAATCCCCTTCTTGAAACGCACACTCTTGATGATGTTGGTCTTCCATTTTCTTCATTCGGTTCTTCGCTTGATGTAGATTATCTTTGAGATGAGCTATCATGGCAACACTGTTCTTTAGGAGTTTATCAACTCCCTGTACTTCAGAACATCCAGGGATATAAGAAATAGGTGAAGGTGGGAGTTGGCCATACACTACCTCATATAAGTCATCTTGGTGGCTTTAGGATAGTTATTATTATACCACCATTCAGCTAAAGGTAGCCACTATACCTATTGATGTTGCTTTTTTGAAGTGAAGCACCTTAGACAAACATTTGTTCATTGCTTCTGTTTGACCATTGGTTTGGGGATGATAAGTGGTACTTAGTTGGAGTTGCATGCCTTGTAGCTTTAAAATTTCTTGCCAAAATTTGCTAGTGAAAGTGGGTTCATGATTAGAAACAATGGAAGTCGACATACCATGCAGTTTGAAGATCTTGTGTAAGAAAACTTGAGCCACCAAAGTGTGTGTAAATGGCTGTGGTAGAGCACAAAATGAGCATATTTAGAAATTTTGTCTACAACCACCATGATGACTAATTTGTTTACTGAATTTGGGAGAGCAGTGTTGAAATCATGTGAACATCCATCCAGCTATAGTCATGGAGTAGCAATGGTTGTAATTTTCCCAGTAATTTAACTGTCTCCCCTTTGTTGCATTGGTACACGTCGCATTCAGCTACAAAAGTAACAATGTCGTTTTTCATGCCAATCCAAAATAAAGAACGATGTGCACAAGCATAAGTATTCTGAAAGCCTGAATATCCTACAATTGGAGAAGAGATCAGCTCATTCAAGATGTGGGTTTTGAGGGTGGATGTTGGTGACAAAACCACTCAATACTTGTAGCAAAGAATCTCATCCTTCCAAGAGTAGCCAGCAAAGGAATTAGCATCTTCTCTCAAATTATTGATGAGGTTGGAAAGAGATGGGTGGGAGAACCATTCCTTGTGGGACACTTCAATCCAATCTACGATAGGTAGAGAGTGATAGGGGGGTGATCTCATCCTCAAATTGGTGCGATAAAGAATCATATACTACATTGTCATGCCCTTTCTTTCAAATTATCTCATAATCATATGTCTTCATTTTGGAAATCCATTTATTTTGTTGTGGCAATGATAGATCCTGCTCCAGAAAATATTTTAGGCTTCGATGGTTTGTGCAGATTTTGAAACGTCGCCCCAAAAAGTATGGCCACCATGTGTCTACTGCATGTAAGATGGCCATCATTTCCTTCACATAGGCAGATTGATCCAGATTTTTTCCATTGAGTTGTTGGCTGGTGAAAGCCAATGGTCTACCTTTGTGCATTAATACAATGGAAATACTGGTACCAGAAGCATCACATTCAATCACAAAATATTTGGTGAAGTCTATTAGGGCCAATAAGGGAGTGTAGCACATCGCCAGTTTGAGAGCCAAGAAGGCCTGTTGAGTTTCATCAGTCCAGAGAAATGAATTTTTCTTGAGAATATTAGTGAGGGGTCTACCAATGCGACCATAATTGTGGACAAATTTGTGATAGTAGCGAGTGAAACATAAGAATTCCCCCAAACTCTTCAAGGTTTTTGGCTAGGCCCAGTCTTTCATTTCCTTAATCTTTTTGAGATCAACCCTCACTCCTTCATGGCCCACAATGTGTCCCAAACACTCGACTTCCTCCACGCCAAAAGATCACTTGGATAATTTGACAAATAATTTATGATCGTGGAGTAGTTGCAATATATGGTCTACATGCTGAAGATGTTTGTCTGAGGTTATGTTGTAGATGAAAATGTCATCAAAGAAGACCAAGGAAAATTTCCAGAGATATGGTTTACCAGGTGTTTCGTGAGGCTTTGAAAAGTAGATGCATGATTACAAAGACCAAATGGCATGACCGAGAATTCATAATGGCCTTCATGAGTTCAAAAGATAGTCTTGGGAATGTCTACTTCCTTCATGTGTATTTGGTGATAGCCTAAGCGAAGGTCTAGATTGGTGAAGGATTAAGCACCATGCAGTTCATCAATCAAATCATCAACAAATGGAATAGGACATTTTTCCTTGATAGTGAGCTTGTTGAGGGCCCAAAATTTCAGACACATCTGCCATTCTCCATATTTATTTAGAACCATGACCATTGGAGATGAATAAGGACCGATGTTGGGACAAATAACACTGACTTTGAGGAGTGCCTTGATGATTTTTTCAATTTCATTTTTTTTTGAAAAAGGATATCAATATGGGAAGACATTAGGTAGTTGGGCCCCTGGGATCAAAGGGATTCTATGATCATGTTCACCCCTAGACGGTGGAAGCTCTTTAGATTTTTCAAACCCACTGGTGGTGATCTAAGACTTATTTCATATCAGGATGAATATGAGGAGTAGTGGATTCAATGGTTTGGATGGAATTAAATTGGGAAACTACTCCATGATAGCCCTTTTCTAAACACTTCTCCATTCTATGTGAGTTGATGATAGTAGGAGCACCTTCCTAGAGTACCATTAATGTATGAATGTGGTCATTCTACTTAAAGATCATATATAACTCATGAAAATCCATTGTTATAGGGCCTAGTGTGTAACACCCTCCTCCCACATCTACACAACGAACTGGCCAACCAGGGTAAACATGCGACGAGAGGCCACTAAGATAAGATTCAACCTCCTTAGTGACTTTAAGGAAATGGAATCGATGGAACATCACATACAATCATCTAAAATCATCCAAATGACCTTCATGAGATAAGTCGGCCACCCAAGCTGCCTATCCCCGGGTCCCACTGCTGTTTGAGAGACTTAAGGGCAGCGTAACACTCCCTAGACACTACCCATGTGAGTTAGTTTCAGTACTAACACTCCCCAGACACTGCCCAGGTGCTTTATAACACTTCTCAAAAACTACCCAAACAAGTTAGTCTCAGAACTAATGCTAGCATTCTAGGATTTGAGCCATCTTTTTCGGCCCAGAGACCGGGACACTACCTAAAATGGAATGATCACTTAGAATTAGTAAGGATGCAATGAAATAATGATGAAAAAGCAATAATATGAACAAGATCATCACCAAACCCCTACTAGACATGACAGGAATTTCGTCAAACATATCATCAACATGTAACCTAATCGTGTAAATAACATAATTAAGTGTAGGGATCTCACACTTATCTAAGAATCACTATGAACCATTGTTCCCTCATCCCATTTTCTGCATTATCCTCCATTAACTCATAAACACATTATCCAGTCATATAGAAGTAAAAACATGTTGAGAGCCATACATAGCTGCTGCCATGAAATGTGCATATAAGTAGCATAATAGGAATAAAAATAAAATAAACATATTAGCCATCAAATCCATAAATACATCAGTACCTTTACACAGGAAAATCAAGGGAATGGATTTCTCATTAATGAATGCAATCAACAAACTGGTGATGGGACTGCCACGTTCCACCTGACCATAGATTGGCTAAGCCAAGTTTCTCTTCAACTAATCACCCCCGTGCCATATTCCATGCATGAATTTGGGACTCATGGAACACATTAAAAAACACCAATCAATGTGGATACCACGAGAGTTCTCTGCCTACACCATGAGGAATTTGAGTGCCTCTTAGTCTCTCAGGCTTTACTATGCATCCGTAGTCTGATCCAAGGATCACTAGGCCCTATGCTGAGGCATACTCTCTAGGATTTACCGTGCATTCCATCCTAGAATCACTAGGCCCAATGGAGAGAAAATACACCTCTTGGATTTACCGTATATCCCACCATTCATTGGCAAGGATTCCTAGGCCCACTGAGGCAGACAATCTGGATTTACCGCAACCCATAGTCTGGTTCAGGGGTTACTAGGTCAATGGCTTCATGCATCCTTAGTCTGGTTCAAGGACCACTACCACCATGTGTTTTTTCAATTTGGAGATCCACCCCACTCAGCTTCGAATCCAATCCAGCCATCCCCCACAAATGCATGAGAGAACCAATCTCATCAAAGCTATCAGGAAATGGAAAGGCTAGGCTAAAAATACTGTCACACTTGGCAAAACCCATTCCATGGTAGAAAAGAAACACATGCAATCCCATGCATGCCAAATATAGAAAGGAAAATACACATGCAAGTTGATACCTGCAATGAAGCCTGTTGTAGCTATTTGATCCTACCTTTCCCTGCTTGATATTTGCTTCCTCTTACCTTCTTTTCCTTTCTTTCTCTAATGCGAAAGTGCTCCAAGAAAACTCTAAGTGTCCAAGAGTATGAGAGAGAGAGATTAATGAGAGATCTCCAAAGCTAAACTGACCAAGTCTTTCCCACTGATCCTCAAAAGCCTTTTTATCAATGAGGCCTCTATTTTCTTCATCTTCCATTATTTTCCTTCAATTTCCTCCTCACATGCAACATGTGACCTTTCACCTTCCTTTTCTCCTAATTTCCATTATTTTCATAAATAAGTGTGCCAAAATACCTCTTTGCCTCTTTAATGCCTTAGCCATTGCCTTTGCCAATTTCCTTAGCCATAAACAACCAAATGAACACACACTAGGATGCCATGCCCACTATTTAGCTTGGAATACATGTCCCATCATCCATGGTATTTATATATTTTTATATGGAATTTTCACTAGGGTTGTTACAGAACCCTCCTCCTCGGTGTTCAATGACACCTATAACCAACATGACTACTGAAAACAAAACATAGTACCCATGGAGCTTTATAACATAGCTCATTGCAGTATTTACAATGAATGACTTGCTCAAAAGAAAAACATCATGACAACATGACTAGATAAAAACCATACTACATATTGGAGCTTTATAACACAACTCATTACGATATTTACAATTATATACACATATACACATTTTATTAACTAGCAAATAAGGGATATGATGCCCGTGTCAATCAACAAGGGAATCCAGAGGCTCAGACCTCAACCCTCAAAGTAATACTAGGATTCACCTCCTTCCGGGGAAATCCAGAATCCACTGCAAAGTCAAATCTACATCAAATGTCCAACGTTATAATCCTGTGCCACTTGTCCTCTCAACGAACAGTTACCAGCTCAGTGTTCCATGGTGCACTCCTAATGTGCATTTGATTCCATCTGAAAATTCTAATGACCAAAACAAATCCATCCATGACCTTCATTTCTTAGTTACACAATTCCTCAAGAATTCGGTCACCTCTTCCATGCAGTCACTCACCTTCCAAGTTCCACTGGCACCCTCACCCCGGGTAGTCCATCCCTTGGCAAGGCTTCCTCACATCAAAAGATGTAAAAACCAAGGCATATACTTTCCTAAACACACCATACCAGTCATAGCATGCTCATCAAAATCAATGGACATTATTAGGTACGAGTGTCCCACAATGGCCCTGCTCTTGAAGTGCTTTACCAACATACTACTGCATGTTTCAATTCCTTTGCTGCTACTACTAATTCTTGCAGTCAATTTCAATCACCGAACTGGGCATTTTCATACATTCTTGTACCAAGCACATAACTTCCATGAGATTTAGAATGAATTGAAATAACCTCAAATCATACCTCATTGGGAGTTCATTAATAAGGTACACTTAGATTCCTGTTTGCTTCCTGTCACAATAAGTCAAACTAGAATCTTTAACCAAACCAACATGTATAAAAATATCACATCAAGTTAGCTCAAAACACAACCATCATAAATCAAAATCATAAATCACATGTAACCATCATAAACCAGAATCATAGATCACATATAATCATCATATACCATAGTCATAAATCACATGCATAATAAAAGTAAAATAAAATGTTGCTACTTATCCTTTCACCAATCGTTAGCTTCTACTATTGTCTTTATTCTGTACGCACTATGGATCAGTTTCTACACCCAGCAAACACCTAATGCCTTCTCCTCAACCATGTGCATAGACACATAGTGTGCATCACACACATACAACCACACGACATACCACACCATGCAATACATGCATCTACACCTGACATACAACATATACACCTACAACTAGTGTATACAATACAATGCATCCATCTATACCTGGTGTGAAATACCACCCAGTGTGTGTACCTACATAGAGTACTACACAATGAGTACTCATGTCGCAATACCATGACTACATGATGCATATACATAATACCTCACTCCCATAACACAACATCGACGACATGGACACAATACCACACATACACCAGTACCATATGTACAACATGTACACAGTACCACCTATATACTGCACCACCTGCACAACATGTTCACAACATCACATGTACACGGTGCCACCTGCACAACATGTACACATCACCACATGTACACTGCACCACTGTAAAATTTGTACACAATGCCACATGTACACAGTACCACACACATGATGTGTACGTGACACCATATTTGCATAGCATCACATGCACGACATGTGCACAACACCACATGCTCATAGCACTCTATGTACAACATCTACATGACACCATATGCTCATATCACCACTTGTATAATCATGCACACAACACCATATGTACATAGCACCATATGTATAACATGCAGGCAACACCACATGTACATAGCATTGTATATCCAACATGTACATAGCATCATCCATACATAGCATTGCATATCCAACATGCACAGAGCACCATATGCACACACACCACATATGCAACACCCCATATGCAATATTCACACAATCCTATTTATACCATGCTGTACATAACATTTCATAAATAACATTTACACATGCTATGCATACACAACACCACAAGTGCAGACATCATAAATGAAACATGTACAACATATACAACCTATGCACAATAATAGTACCACACATCCAAAACCACACTGACTCTACCAAGAAACCCTGCTTCCAATGTCTTATCCATGCTCGTCTTAGTATGCGCAACCACATTGCTTTCACTTTGTTGATGTATCCTTCAACATTACCTGTCATAACATAAACATAGGCATAATACAAGTATACAACATCAATTAATATCCACATGATACTGACCTTGTATATTGTCGTGAATACTCTTCCCAATGTATTCCTCATAAGACAATGAACCTCGTCATGCAATTCTCCTGCATAAGCAATCATTCCTCTATGAGAATGATTCCTAATGACCTGCCAGTCAATGAAATAGATACATGGATACATACATACATGTACATAAACATCAACATAGAATATTAATGATCTAGTCAGTCAACAACATACATTCATACATTTATAGATATAAATGTTAGCATTAATAATCATGATCCATGAAAACCCTATCAAACATTATATGCATACAGACCTACATGTATAAACTTCAACATATTCATGATCATAACAAAATTACCAGAAAACATGAGGTCAAGGTTTCCTTTATTCATGCACGACATGCATGATATTGAGAACAGTGGTTCCCAACATAGCTAAGGCATATGATGCCTCATATCCATTTACTCTACTTTTCTAGTTACCTTTCTCATCTTTGTACTTCCATGGTCCATTTACCACAATGAACCCAACGAGTCCAAACGACTTTCATACTCTTACTTTCTGTTACGCTCACTCATGCATAGAGCTTCATCTGATTCTTACATCACCTGTTGGGTACCACATAGCTCTCCTCGAGCTACATTAACTTTCCTCTTTCACAACCAATTCCCCAGACTCAAAATGTTAAAATGGAAATAGCAGAAACAACAACAAGAATAAAAACATGAAAACCAATAACAACACGACTCCACAAACAAAGTGGCATAGCTATCCACCAAACACAATCAAACTTGCAAATCAAGCGCAACAATCGCAAAATATCAAAAGCACAAGACTAACAACAAACACCCTGACTCAATCCCCGTGGTTTGCAGTGTATCCAAGGGAAAGCTCAACCTAAGCCTTCTTCACGACTCATGGAAATATCTCTTGCCATGCAACTCTCTGCATCATGTTTTCAGAAACACATAACTGTCAATGTATAAATAATCATAACAATACACCAATTACCTCATATTTTTGTGCCAAGAACACTGCTTGCAGTTTAACACATCCATGCCATCTCTCAAGGGACTCCAATCCTTTAACAACTCCACCTATAGCTAAAGACAAGCTAATATACCCGTCAAGTACATTTTCATGAATATAACACATATCCACATAATGTCATACAAAATCAAGGTTACGAAGGATTCCTATGTGCAAAGCACTCATTCGTTCAAAATTAGGGTTTCCAAACATAACCAAAGGAATTCTTCCCAATTCCTTCCTTTTGCCTTTTTACCTTGTTGGAATCTAGGCTTACTATGTGTTGTCACATCACCCATCTGTTAGTTATGTAAACACATCAATTATTACCTTGTCATACTAATTCCAAGCATGTTACCTTGCAACTTCTCGCACATGTCAACCACATGTTCCAAATATCAAGACAATCATATCTATCAATTTGAACTCAACCTTTACCAAGACTAACCATCATGTCATAATCCATAGTCAACTCGCAGTCATTAGGAATAATACAAAAACTATCACCTACTACACTTAAGTACATTTCAATTTTCTCAACAATCATCTTAAAATAAGATCATTGGAACACATACTCATATTAAGCAATTCATCAATCATTCAACCACTTAAAATCATACCATGTTAAATAATCAACTAGGCACCAATCACTCAAACACCAAATAGACATCATGATCAAACAACCAAGCACCAAATATACAACATAAGAAAACACATACCATAATGTATATTATGGGAGACTATCTTGTCTGCACAATCAATCCATATTAACATAATATAACTTCACAACATATCGGTTCAAACACAAGTAAGATCATTATATCATATCAGTAACTATATAATATTTTTACATCATAAACTCATAAACATTTGTCGTTAATGCATAAAAATCACATATGTATGATCAGTCTAGATTAATACGACACCATATCACAAATATATCAACTCATACCTAAGTATCGCAACCATAACCATCTACATAGGTCAAACAAGGTTAACACAATACATATAACATCAAGATCTTCAATGCAATGAACATAACCATCACACATATGACCAATCCAAATTACGACATCAAGATCTCAATGAAATAACTCTAATCATCAAGTTAATAGCACATAACGACACAAAGCTATATATTATGATCATCAACAACATAAAATTGAATCGTCAGCTAATTGTCATATAAAAATCAACAAGTTAACTTATAAGATACTTATCAACAACATATAACATAATCATTAGGTTATCTAATATAAAACAACAATATCAATGCATACAACTATAGGCTATTATCATTCTTGACTATCTGACACGTGCACATAACTACATTAATCAATAAACATCTATCATGAATGTAACCATAACATGAAATACATGTTCATAAGCCTAATGTATATAACCCTAATGCATATAACAATCCTTAACTTACATACATGCATGCCAAACATACACTACCTGTATGACAATCTGCTCTTATCCCAAAGTCTAATGTTGCAACCTCATTATGATGATTTGCATCCCTTGCTCTATCTCAACTAGCTCATTAGCATCATAAAAACCAATAGAATCATGAAGACCTAAATTGCATGCAATGACTTCACGAGGCATATTTGGCCTATTATTCATGCATAACTATAACCAATACCATACATGCATAATGACTGCAATATACATATAACCCATGAGCACAAAACCATGTATACACCATTCTAGCTAGAGTCCAGTCATCAATGCATGACCATATCAACTACACAAACCATGACCTCATGCATGAAAACAACCATTACTCGGTTGTACACATTGCCATATGCAACCAATAAGTATGCATAAGCAATGCCAAACCAACTACCAATATGCATAATGACATGTAGTCGAACATAATCAATTAGTTCTTGTAATCAACCTACGAGACTGAGGCATGTAATCAAAATATTCAAAAATGTAACCTAACATACAAGGATGTAAGTAGGTATCATGAAATCAACATGTAAGAGACATATAATCCATACACAGTCAACCACATACCCATTTCAAATATACTTCATGAAATCAATATCAAATTCTCCATGATAACCATATTACAACCCTAATCCATCATCAAGAAAATGCAACAATTATATAAGTGTAAGAGACACACATGAAACTGACATGCATGCATGTCAAACACACATTCTACCCATTCAGTTTGAGAGTTGAACCATGCTATGATACCACTTTGTATCATCCTCCTCCCACATCTACCCAGGCAACCGACCAACTAGGGTAAACATGCAACAAGAGGCCACTATGATAAGATTCAACCTCCTTGGTGACTTTAAGGAAATGGAATCGATGAAACATCACATACAGTCATCCAAAATCATCCAAATGACCTTCAGGAGACAAGTCAACCACTCAGACTACCTATCCCTTGGTCCCACTACTGTTTGAGAGACTTAAGGGTGGGGTAACGCTCCCTAGACACTACCCAATCTAGTTACTTTCATGACTAACACTCCCAAGACACTACCCACGTGCTTTATAACGCTTCCCAGACACTGCCCAAGTGAGTTAGTCTCAGCATTAATGCTATCATTCTGGGATTTGAGCCACCTTTTCCGGCCCAGAGCCCGGGACACTGCCTAGAATGGAAATATCACTTAGAATTAGTAAGGATGAAAGGAAATAATGATGCAAAAGAAATAATATGAACAAGATCATCACCAACCCCTACTAGCCATGATAGGCATTTCGTCAAACATATCATCAACATGTAACCTGCATGTGTAAATAACATAATTAAGTGTAGGGATCTCATACTTATCTGAGAATCACTATGAACCATTGTTCCCTCATGCCATTTTCTACATTATCATCCATTAACTCAGAAACACATTATCCATTCATATACAAGTAAAAACATGCTGAGAGCCATACACAGTTGTTGTCATGAAATGTGAATATGACTAGCATAATCGGAAAAAAAATACAATAAACATATTAGCCATCAAATCCATAAATACATCATTACCTTTACACATGAAAATCAAGGGAATGTATTTCTCATTAATGATTGCAATTAACCAACCGGTGATGGGACTACCACATTCCACCTGACCATAGATTGGATGAGCCAAGTTTCCGTTCACCCAATCACCCCCATGCTATATTCCATGCATGAATGTGGGACTCATAGAACACATAAAAAAACACTAATCAGTGTGGATGCCACCAGAGTTCTCCACCTACACCATGAGGAATTTGAGTGCCTCCTAGTCTCTCAGCCTTTACCGTGCATCCATAGTCTGATACAGGGATCATTAGGCCCTACACCGAGACATACTCTCCAAGATTTATTGTTCATTCCATCCTGTAATCACTAGGCCCAACGGAGAGAAAATCCATCTCTTGGATTTATCATATATCCCACCATTCACCAGCAGGGATTCCTAGGACCATTAAGGCACACAATCTAGCTTTACCGCAACCCATAGTCTGGTTCAGGGGTTACTAGGCCAGTGGCTTCATGAATCCTCAGTCTGGTTCAGGGACCACTACCACCATGTGTTTTTCAATTCGGAGATACACCCGACTGAGCTTCGAATCCTATCTGGCCATCCCCCACAAAATGCATGAGAGAACCAATCTCATAAAAGCTATCAGGAAATGGCAAGGCTAGGCTAAAAATAATGTCACACCTAGAAAAACCCATTCCATGGTAGAAAAGAAACACATGCAATCACATGCATTCCAAATCTAGCAAAGAAAATACACATATAGTCCCATGCATGCCAAATCTAGCAAGGAAAATACACATGCAAGTTGATACCTGCAATGAAGCTTGTTGTAGCTACTTGATCCTGCCTTTCCCTACTTGATATTTTCTTCCCCTTGCCTTCTTTGCCTTTCTTTCTCCAATGCCAAAGTTCTCCAAGAGACTAATGAGATATCTCCAAAGCTAAACTAACCAAGTCTTGCCCATTGTTCCTCAGAAGCCTTTTTACCAATGAGGCCTCTATTTTCTTCATCTTCCATTGTTTTCCTTCAATTTCCTCCTCACATGCAACATGTGACCTTTCACCTTCCTTTTCTCCTAATTTCCATTATTTTCATAAACAAATGTGCCAAAATACCTTTTTGCCTCTTTAATGCTTTAGCCATTACCTTTGCCAATTTCCTTAGCCATAAACAACCAAATGAACACACACTAGGATTTCATGCCCACCATTCAGCTTGGAATACGTGTCCCATCATCTGTGGTATTTATATATTTTTACATGGAAATTTCACTAGGGCTATTACACAGTGTGTGAAACCATTCAGCACCCAGAAGAATGTCACAACCACCCATTTAAATAACAAACATGTGTGTCTTTAGTTGGTAGTCTTCCATCTAAAGCTTAATATTTTCATAGCAGACTTCACATTTCATGGCCCCCCCATAAACAATGAGGACTTGGAAATTATATACAGCCCACACAAATAAATGAACAGATTTTGCAACTCTCTTATGGATAAAGATATGATTTTTTTCACTAACAATCAATACCACTACTGGTCAATGTTTAATAAAGCCCTGGATTTTGAGAGTTTGAGGTGAAGAAATGCCAGCCAAGGCATGTATTAAAATGACCAGCTCATATGGCATAGTTTTGTTATCATTGTTGGTTTGGGTTTCCCTTGCTTCTTCCTTGGGAACATCAAGGGATGGAGCTTCATCTGCTAAGATGTTATTAGTAGCATCAATTTGGAACAATTTTGGTAACTTGCATTTATGTCCAGGAGAGTACTTGTCATCACAGTAGTAACATTGTCCTTCCTTTAGTCTTTCAACCATTTCTGTTGGTAACACCTTTTGAAACATAAGTGTTTGGGTGGGGCCCTGAGCTTAGGTGGGATGCTACTTAGTAACAAAATTTGGATAATTAGACTAGGAATTTAAGGCGATCTCCACATCTAAGGTTTGCGGCATGCGTCCAACCAAGTAATTGGGTGGTCCATCCAGACATGGGCTTGGATGGATCATTTTAGGCCACTCATGAAGCATACCAAGTAGAAGTCATCTCCTATACCGTCAGTTTTGATGGCCAATTTCTCACAGGCTGCAATGTAGTCCATTATTGTACTCATTTGTTGGAGATTTGTGAGATGACCCAAAAAATTAGATTCCCGGTCAAAGCAATCACATATGGCTTCTGAGAACATGTTCCAATTTTCTCTCCCTAGATAACATTTTTGATGTCACCTCCACCTCTTCCATCTCTCCACGTCCAAGTAAAAGGCTCCTACATGTAGTTTAGTTTGATCTTTGTGAATATCATTAAAGGAGAAATACTGCTCCATTTGTTCTACCCATACTGTAGGGTTAGAGCCATCAAATTTTTACATGACCAGCTTGGGCATCTAGTGGTTAGAAGAGTAGTGATTTACATGGAAGTGAATGTGATGGTTGGATTCTCCTTTTATGTGTGCATTAACACTAGGCTCCTTCGTATGAGGTAGTCTTATAAGGGTTGTTATATCTAAGAGCTATTTGAGAATCTTGGTCTCAAATGCATGAAATCTTTCTTCAAGGTTGTTGACCCTCTCAACTGCCTTTCCACGACCATAAATTGAGATCTGGTACCTAGCATACACCAATCCAGAAAGAACAAATTGAGCTTACTTAAGAGTAGTCTGCTTGCAAAGAGGGCAAGCTCAGGAGTCTAATGATGTGGATCACTTGAGGCTACGTTAGGAAAAATTTTGGAACCACCAAAAAAATTGGGGCTTGCAATTGAATGGTACTATTTCATTGTCCAAAAGCACTTTTACTCCTCGTTGATCTATATTGCAGTGGCCTAATTCCAGAAAGCTTGATCCTACCCAATATCTTACAAAAATTTGGACTAGACTATAGTAACAGAAATCCCAAGGTCTTGGTACTGTCGAATGTTCTATGACAATTTGATCTAGACTATAGCGACCAAAACCCTCACTGCACAAGAGCTTGATCAAAACTGTGAAAACCCCAACTACTGAATCTGATTTGCATGGCGGCATAGAACCCCAACCGCTAAATGTGAGTTGCACAACTACTGTGTAAATCCAACTGTTGGATCTAATTTGGAAGATAAAGTAGAGGGTGATCTTCAGATAGCAGATGGAACCATCGTCAGAAAGGAGTGTCAAGTGTTACATATTGTAATATGCATGGGGGTCTAACAATAGTACTCAGCCCAATCTTTCAGGGTGCTAACTAAGGAGGATCGACCATACCTTTAGTCGTACTACTCGACTACCCTATCGTACGCGCAAGTAATCTCCCTGAGTGTTGTTCTTAGTATATTGTAGTAGAAAGACAGATGAAAACTTATCTAAGGTTATGTTTCAAGTGAGCTTAGGGAGCTTTTGATATACCCAAGGGTACATAGAAGTGCAGTCTATGCATAGTTCTCTCTAATGCGCTACTACTCGAAGGGTTACCCACAGGGGGTATAAGGGAATCCAAAAAGCATGACCACCTCTTATAGTTCCTGTATGCATGCCTCCCCAAATCTGTAGGTTTATGTCCTCAATGACAGATCATGTGGTTTAAAGACATCAGAACACGTCTCTAGCCTAAAAACAAATCTTCAAAAATTGGAGGTACAAATGGCCCTGGAAAGTGCTCTGGTACCACTTGTTATGCTCTTGACCTGTAAGAAACCATAAATACGGAGAAATATAGCCCAAAACACAGAATTATCACATGAAGTGAGAAAAGATTTAAAGTATTTTATTATTTTCAGATAGATTCAATGTTCACTTTCCTCTTCGAGGGAGCAACCTCCAACAGAGAAGTTCTCAACTACAATAAGACTCGATGATCTTTCCCTTACTAACTAAGACTATTTATATCTAAATGACCTCCAAAACCCTAACTACTAGTGGTACCTTTCATAACATGGGTTAACCAGTTTATTTATTAACTATGTCCCATTTACAACTATTGTGGTCCCTTTTCTTTAATGCGGGTCGACCACTTACAATTTTTTATATGGGATTTATTGATTTTCTAAATAACTATGACTCTGACTTGGCCCATTTGGCTTATTATATAAATAAATTTGTTAGTGTTGGACCCTAACATAGAACTCAACTCAGGCATAATAGTGATAAAACTCCCTATGAGTTTTGGAAGGGAAGACCTACATCAGTTAAACACTTCAAGGTGTTTGGGAGAAAATGGTTTATCAAAAGGAATGATAAAAATCTAGGAAAATTTGACTCATTCTCTGATGAGGCTATATTACTCAAGTACTCTGCTTGAGGTAAAGGATATGAGTGTTACAAAAAATGGACAAAGAGCGTTGAGGATTGCGTTGATTTAATAGTGTATGAAATAGCTTCATAACTAGAGACCTCTAAAGGAAATATAAACTCAAATGGAGAAGAAAAATCAGACATGAGGCCCTCATATCAAGAAGAAACAAATTTAGATAATGAAGATGGGGAAATGAGCACAAATATAAGGCCCAAAACATCTTCGAGGTATGTACAACAGGAACATCCTGAGATTTATATTATTGGAGTTCACAGACATGGTGTTCAGACCAGGAGGAAACTTGTTGGTAGTTCAAGTTGTGCAAATCTTTCAATGTTGTCCTAGATTGAGCCTACAAATCTCATCCAGGAAAGTGAAGACAAATTTTGGGAGAGAGTTATGAATGAAGAACTTGACCAAATTGAAAGGACACTTGCGAGCTTGTTACAATACCCAAAGAGAATAATGTCATTGGAACCAAATGGGTTTTCAAAAATAAGCTAAATAAGCAGGGTCAAGTAATTAAGAATAAGGTTTGATTGGTTTGCAAAGGGTATGCCCAGATAGAAGGGTTAGATTTCAAGGAAACCTTTGCACCAGTAACAAGACTGGAAGTTATCAGATTGCTTCTTGCCTCTTCCAACCATAAATGTATCAAGGTCTATCAAATAGATATGAAATATGCCTTTCTCAATGGAGATCTAGAATAATAGTTTTATATTGAGCAACAAGAAGGATTCACGCTCACCGAATGTAAAGAGTTTGTGCACAAATTGAAAAAGGCCTTATATGGACTCAAACAGGCTGTGAGAGCTTGGTACACAAGACTAGATCGATACCTTCAGCAATAAGGCTTTAAGAAAGGCATTGTAGACAAAAATTTGTACATAAATTTTGAGGGATATCATGTGTTAATTGTAGTAGTATATGTTGGCGACATAACCCTTCATAGCGACATGGAACAATTGGGACATAAATTTGAAAAATGCATGCAGATAGAGTTCGAGAGGAGAGTTATCTTTCTTCTTGGGATTGAAAATTTCTCAACCTCAAAATGGAGTGTTTATCTCCCAATCCAAGCACCTATGATAACTTATGAAGAAGTTTGTGCTAGAATATTGTAAGGTAGTTAGCACAACTATGGTTATAGGTTGAAAATTGTGCAAAGAAGATGAGATGTCGTAGGTAAAATCAGACTGAATATAGATCCATGATAGGAAACTTGGTGTATCTCACATCTTCACGACTAGACATCATGCAAGCGGTGGGTCCTGTGGCCAAATTTCAAGCCTTCCCTCATAAAATGCATGTCACCATTATCAAAAGGATCTTCGAATATCTTCAAGGCATAATTAATTATGAACTATGGTATGTTAAAAGAAGAGGGTTTAAGTTGAATGTCAACACTGATGTTGATTGGTCAAGTAGTATTGATGATAGGAAGAGCACCCCAGGTGTAACATAATTTTTCTTTTTTGTAAATTTATTAGTGTCATGGGTCAACAAGAAACAAGCCACCATTTCTTTATCAATTGTTGAAGCAGAGTATATTGTAGCTGCCACTTGTTGCTCGCAAATTATATGGATGAAGCAAACCTTAAAGGATATTAAGGTAGAGTTTGTTGATCCTATTCCAATCATGTGTGATAATATAAGTGCCATCATTATCTCTAAGAATCCTGTCATGCATTCTAAGACCAAGAACATCCTTACCAAGTTCCATTTTTTAAGGGAACATGTTGCGGCCACTGTTGCTAGACTTGAATATGTGGCCACTAAAGACCAACTTGCAGATATATTTACTAAGCCACTGGAAAGTGAAACCTTTGAATATCTCAGGTAGCAAATAGGAGTTGTGACTCATCCCCCCAAATGAATCAATTCTGGTGTTTTTTGGAAGCTACTCATCATGTGGGATCTAGAATAGTAGGATGCAGTGGTTTAGGAGGGTATTCAAGGGGATCCTTTCCATTTATGCTAAAGGAGGAGAACATTAATGGAGAAACAAAGGAGAAAAACATTAAATAATACCATTCCTAGTTTCAGGGGGACCTTATGTTGTTTCCATCAATACCAAAGGGGAGATTAATGTCCAATTAACATTGTTTGATTATGGAATTTTGTATGTTGGCATTGATGTCAACCGAACTTGCATTGAGGTGGAGATATTTGCAGCCATGTTTTAGGTAATAGATGGGATCAAAGCATAGATTGACGTACCCCACAAGAAATTTCTCTAAAAGAGATTTCCAATGATATATGGAAGTCCAGAAATGGCCTCTTGGACCAAAAGTTATTGACTGTCAAAGTTAGGGTCTTAAAGTCAAAGGAAGGCTTAATTTCAAACCCATAATTTTGGAAGGCCAAATATCAGAATTATGTATAGGAACTTAGAACTTTGAATATTAGAGGAAGGTAGCATATCAAAACCTAATAGCGAAAGTATCAGAGTATTGACATCTCAGAATTTTGTAACTCCTTTATAATTCCTTTTCAGAAAAGTTCTAATTTAATACCTGGGCAAGAGAACACCAAGCCCCAGTATTGGAAACTTGGAGCAGATGGCATATCAGAATATCATAAGCAAGAAGGAATTTCGGAACCTCAGGGTTTTGTAATTCCTTGCAAATTGAATTCTTCTGAAGGCGCCAAAACTGTGGGAAAAATAATTTACAAAGGAATTCATTGAAAAACCAAAGGACCAAGGGACCCTTTCTCCCTCCTCCGGTAGGACACACGACAGCAGTTGATTGACCCTAGGTAGATGACATGATAGATGATGTTAGTATGCCATGGTTGTATGGTGGTCATGTGGCATTTTGATTTGGAATTTTCAGTGGCCTAATCGGGAAAATCCAGGCGACATGTGTCACTGCTAAGGAGGCACCACGTGGAGTGATGATGATGACATGTCGTCATCTCGAAGGTCATCATATTAGAGGTTGGAGTATTCGTAACTCCTATCTAACTTCTTTATGGAAAAGTTCTCATCTGATAAAGGGACTCTGATGTGGAATGGTGCATGTTCATAGGAGATATAAAAAACCAAGGGTGTAGAGAAGGTGTTGGGCGCCAAATCGACCTATCCTTTTCCTGCATTTCCACTCCTCTTTTCATCGCTTTTCTATTCATTTGCATATATTTACTATGTAAAACTATGAGGTAATTCCCCTTTATCATCTCTTGGGATATTTAATTAATGAAGTAGAGTCATGAGGGTTTTACCTATGTGAACCACTAAAACATGTTATGACCATTGACTATAGAGCGCAATTGTTGACCTCGCAACATATCGCAACAGTTCTGCGATTCACAGTAGCTGATTGACCACAATGACACAACATCACTGATTTGTAGTTGTTCTCAAGCCGTTTTGGATCGTTCCTGTTCTTTCTCTCTCAGTGTTGGTGCTATGTTGAACTAATGTATATCTTTGGGCATATAGTTTCTAGATTTTGGGGAGAGATGTTACTCCCCTTTGTACTATATAAAAGACGGGTCATTCCTATATGATGGGTTATCCAAACCCTGCATTGTATTGTAACAACATTGTTCATATTAATAAAATACAACCCTTTTTTTTGTTCTATCTTTTGATGTGAGTAACGCAGCCTTGATCAGAGAGTTAGGCCTGCTCTTCTGATCAGGTGCTACATGTTTTCTTGTTATGTGTGTATTGTTCATTACTATGTTTATTTCTTGATTCTTGTTGCAGATTATTTAGATCATTGTGAATACCTCTTTAAGTTTTGTAGTTGAGTTTCTATTTTTTTTTTAGCAATGCTTTGATTGGTAATCACGAACCCTTAGTCGATCATAGATTGTAACCTTGCCCTTGCATATACCTTGCATGTTTCCTTGAAAATAATATGCACCCAAATTGATACATTAATCTAGGAAAAGGGGTGAATAAATTGTTCATACCTGGACACCAACATTTTGGCGCCATTGTCGGGGAGGCTAACAAGGTGTAAGACATGATCTGTATCAACTAGAGGGTCAATCTCTCATCTTGGGGAGAGAACGAGCTTTCTCACTCTACTCCAGGTCCTGAGCATAGGTATTTCTTTTGTTTTGTGCTTTTATTATTTTCCTATTTTATTAGGGCTGATCTCTTACCCTGGGGAGGGAGGAGTCCTTTGACACCCTACTCGAGGCCCTGAGCTTAGATTTCCCTAGCATTTTTGTTGTTTTAGTTTTGAGAAACCCAATCTCTCACCCTAGGGAGGGAGGGGTCCTTTGACACCCTACTGCGGGTCTTGAAGTATTAGGTTTTCTCATGTGTGTGTTATTTTTCTTGATTGGGTTTCTTGTCCTGGGGAGGGAGGAGTACTTTGATGCCCTTCTCGAGGCCTTGAACCCTAGGTTCCTGTTTTCCTTTCTTTTATGGTTAACTATTCTATTTTCAACGTGATCTCTCGTCCAGGGTAGGGAATGGTCTTTTGACGCCCTACTCTATGTCTTGCGCACTGTGATTTGGTAGCAACATCTTTCGTCACACCAAATTGTATGAACAGAGAGCCAAATATAAGGGGCAGAGGGAGAGCCCCAAAGAAGGGAGGACAAGATTTGGGAAGGAAAACTTATATCCAGCAAATCATTGCAAAATCTGAATCAGAGGTGTCTTCCCGTGCAGCCATGAGGCCAAGTATGTGGACAAGATCTGAGGGGCATTCTGTAGATCAACCAGTGTTGTCCACAACACCCCCTGTCGATTCGATACAATAGACCCTTCCAACAACAGAAGAGATAAGCAACAATATGATTGATAAAGGGGTATCATTGCTCGTAATAGAAGAAGAAGAAGTTGCAAGTAAAACATCCGAGGAAATGGTCCATCCTAGTAGGGAAGAAGAAGTTGTAGGGAGGAGATCTGAAGGGTCAAGCCACTATGATAGGGAGGAAGAAATTGTAGAGACACTTCTATCACCAAAGGATAGTTGGAGTGTTGTTAAGGCAACTCGAACCCCTGTGATAAAATCCCTTCCTGCGGAGCTTGCTGAAATCCCCAGTGAGTATTGGAGGATATTCATGGCACCTACAACCTCTTCTATTGACTTCCCAATTGGGGATCTTGGGACTGGAACACCAACAAAGCCCATTCCTTTAAAAACTTTAGCTAGTTTCCATGGGCTTACCTCAGAAGACCCTGACACATTTTTGTTTGAATTTGACATTGTGTGTCAAGAATATGATTATATAATGGATGCTCAGAAATTGAAAATCTTCCCTTCTACGCTAAAAGTGATAGCCCTGAGGTGGTTTATAGGTCTTAGGGGAAGGTCTATCACCACATGGTCGGAGATGAGAATTGCTTTCTTGGAGAAGTACCAAGACTACTGTAAATCACGGGATATTAAAGAATAACTTTTCAAATTTAGATAGAAAGAGGACAAAAATATGGAATACTATGTGGAATGCTTTAAATACACATTGCAGAGATCAGGTCACTCTGACTTGGATAAGGACATTTTCAAAATTATCCTTCTCCGAGCCTTCTGAGAGGTCTCTCTGGAATTGTTAAATATAGTCGAAAAGGGAGATATATCAAAGGAGAACTTTGACACCATCTGTGAGTTGTACGTCCAGTGCTCAAGGGAAGTTGCAAGGAATGAAAAAGGGATTCTATCAACAAAAGTATCTAGTGGAGGTGTTACAAAAGCATAAATTGGGAATCTGTTGGATAGCCTAAGGACTGATATCCTGAGTACCCTGTCTGAACAAATAGACACGCTACAGGTAAAATAGAAACAACTAGAATTGGAAAGAACTATGGCTATATTTTCCCAACATGCAGGAAGAAACACCCACATAGGGAATGTCCATTAAACTCTATAGAGGAGTTTGCAATCTTTGAGTTGAATCATGTGACAAGTTCATGCCCATCCTTGCCAGGACTAAAAGTGGTTTTTCAAGGGACAGGCGAAGAGATGGAGCAGTTGTACTTTATGGGACCTAAAAATCCATGGCAACTTCAATCGTCAATGGGAAATCAAGGTATGTTTACGGATCCATCTCAATATTTTAGTAATTTTAATATGGGTCCCCATTCCATGCGTTATCTGCCCATGGGGCCCCAATACCAGCTTCCACCTGTCACCAGTGGGCTCCTCAAGCTAGTTCAACTTCCTCATGGGCTTTGAACTAGCAGGGACCTTCTCCTCCTGGTCATTTTCCCCAATCCATGCCACAACATCAACTTCAGTTACCCTCTAATGTGCCTCCTGGTAATCATCCTGTTCATCTCCAACTTCCCATCCAACCCAATCCGAATCCTAACAATAAAGGGTCTCAGCAAGCTGACGCCCTCAACCTACCTTCATAAAGCATCTCTACCACAGAATTCTATGATGAATTTATGATCTGGGTGGACGGTAGATGCTCAACCCTCATCAGTTATGATTGAAAAAATTGACAGCAAAGAAAAGGAACTAGAAATGGTTGAAGAATAATTAAACTGAGTCAAAAAAAATCATACACCTCCTCAGCCGCTAGTTACTCAAAAACACCAAGATGAACTGCCCTATCCAGAAAGGTTGGATTTCAGTAAAGAAACCCCTCAAGCTGAGTTTGACCTGTTAGGGCAGTTACAAAATTTATTTGTCAAGATTCCCTTGTTGCAAGCTATGAGGGATGTACCTATATATCCAAAAACTCTTAGGGAATATTGTGCTAAGAAGCCTAAAAAGAAATCAAGAGACCCGCTCACCATTCATGTAATGGGGAAGTTATTAGATTTTATGATGGGAAGGTCCATGCTTGTAAAGTATGGGGATCCTGAGAACCCAATTTTAACCGTGCAAATTAATGGGGTAGAAATTCCAAATGTACTGGTAGATTTGGGTGCTGCAATAAATGTCATCACTACTGAAACTATGCGTGCATTAGGTCTTTGTAACTTGAAACACACACCTACAGTGTTAGAGCTGGCAGATTGATCTACAGTGAAACTGGTAGGGAAGTCAGAATATATCACGATTTTGGTTGATTCATGGCACTACCCTGTGGAATTCCTAGTACTCCAAACACAATCTCCAGCTGGAGGCCATCCCCTGATTCTAGGAATATTATGGCTGGCAACCACAGATGCTTATATTGGGTGTCGGTCTGGACATATGATCATTTCAAATGGAAAAAACACTAAGAATCTAGTATTATATCCTCCCGCAGAACCTAACCCATCAGCAAAATCAACAGGCCGCAAGAAATATTTACCCAGGAAAGAGTCTGAATCGGAAAATGAGGAGTTAAGACCAGTTCTTACTATTGGACAGGCCCTCCAGCTGAAAACCGAAATGGAAGATGACACAATTAATACCTTTACTAGTGATCCTTGTTCTGTTTCAGATTTAAATAAGCAAACCTTGGAGTCTGTCTTGAGGTGTGAGACACAGGAAATTATTGGAACAGTAGATGGATTTGATAATCTACCTACAACTGTGCCCCATGACAGTATTTCTGTGGAAATAGAACTAGGAAAAGCCCTGAATATCAATCCAAATCTGCTAGAGTCCCAGAAGAAACAACTCTTGGATGTTCTTCGAAAACATAAAGAAGCCTTCACCTGGGACTACTCAGATATGAAGAGCATTCCTGCTAATGTATGCACCCAACACATATACATTAAGGATGACTATCATCCTGTGAGGTAACCCCAGAGGAGAATGAACCCTACTCTGAAAAACATTGTTAAGGAAGAGCTTCAAAAGCTACTGAACGTGGGATTTATCTACCCCATTTTAGATAGCCAATGGGTTTCCCCATTGATAATGGTCCCTAAGAAAAATGGTAAATGGCGGATATGCATGGATTGCAGAGAATTAAATAAGGCAACTCAGAAAGACCATTTTCCTTTACCATTCATTGACCAAGTCTTGGATACATTAGCTAGGAAGAAGTTTTTCTCCTTCCTGGATGGATTTAGGAGGTACAAACAGATCTAGATAGCTCCTAAAGATTAGGATAAGACCACTTTCACATGCCCTTGGGGAATGTTCACATACCATGTCCTCCCATTTGGTTTCTGTAATGTGCCTACAACATTTCAAAGGGAAATTTTAGGGATTTTCTCTGATCTAATGGATGGTAGTGTTGAGATTTATATGGATGATTTCACGGCATATGGAGATTCATTCGAGGAAGCATTGGGGAGGCTAGAAAAAGTTCTTTAGATATGCAAGCAAGCGCATGTCTCTTTAAGTACAGAAAAATGGCATATGATGATGAATGAAGGAATAGTCCGGGGACATTTGCTTTAGGCTATAGGAATCTAAATGGATCTAGCTAAGATAAAGGTAATATAGCATTTTCCAATGCCCAGAACACCCACTCAGGTATGTAGCTTTATCGATTGCACTGGTTATTACAGATGCTTTATAGAAAATTTTGTTAAGACATCACATCCGATTTTTCAGTTACTGACAAAAGATGCAGACTTTGTGTGGACAGATGACTGTGATGCAACCTTTGTGAAGATCAAGGAACTGGTCTATAGTGCTCCAATCCTTAGAGGGCCAAACTGGGCATTACCATTCCATATTCATGATGATGCTTCCAAGACAGCAGTTGGGGCAACTTTGGGGCATCAAGTGGATAAGGTACCATATGCAGTTTACTATGTTAGTAAGAACCTGGCTCCTGCTGAGTTAAACTACACAGTGACTAAAAGAGAATTCCTTGTTGTCATATATGCCATCAACAAGTTCTGACAATATATCACTAGTTACCTCACCTTTGTACATACTGATCATGCAGCCATCAAGTACCTGATGAATAAACCCGTTACTCCTAGTCGTATTACAAGATGGCTTTTTCTACTTCAAGAATTTGACATTACCATAGTAGATAAACTAGGGAAGGACAACATGGTTGCTAATTTTCTATCTAGATTAGAAAATAATGCTAAAGGTACACCTATTGAAGATAGCTTTCCAGATGAATATCTCTTTGCAATTTCCGCTAACACTCCGCGGTAGGCAGCTATTTCTAACTATCTTTCTACAGGGAAGGTACCTCGTCATTTGTCATATAAGGATCAATGGAAAATTATTCATCATAGTACTCAATATTCATGGATGATAGGGTACCTCTTTCATAGAGGGGTTGATCAATAGATTCGGTGTTGTTTATCAGAGGATGATATCTATGAGATATTGAAGGCCGCCCATGGTGGACCTTGTGGAGGACATTTTGCAAATAAAAGAATAAGCCACAAGGCCGCCCATGGTGGACCTTGTGGAGAACATTTTGTAGATAAAAGAAAAAGCAACAGGGTGCTGCAAATGGGATACTACTAGCCTTCTATCTTTCGCAATGCTAGAGATTACGTCCGAAGATGTGACAGCTGTCAATGTATGGGAAAACCTAGGAAATTAGATGAAATGCCATTACAACCCCAGATAGTCCTTGAACCTTTTGAGAAGTGAGCTATTGATTTCATTGGGCCCTTTAACCCACCTTCTCACCAGAATGCTCACATCTTTGTCTACATTGATTACGTGACTAAGTGGGTTTAAGCCAGATAGGTTGCGAAAGAAACATAACAAGTGATTGCAGAATTCCTTTTTGAAGAAATTTTTTCCTGATATGGTACCCCAAGAGAAATTGTTTCAGATGGGGGAGTGCAGTTCACATCCCACATGATAAACAGGCTTATGTAGAAATACGGGGTTAAACACAGAGTGAAAACTCCTTACCATCCCCAAGCGAACGGACAGGTAGAAAGCATAAACAAGGTATTCGAAAATATCTTGACAAAAACTGTAGAAATTCATCACTGAGATTGGTCGCAGAAACTTCTAGAAGCTCTTTGAGCATCTAGGATGACATGGCAGAATACAACCGGGTTTTCACCATTTGAGCTAGTCTACGAGAAACCCCCATTGCTTCCAGTAGAGTTCGATATCAATACGTTCAGAACGGCTTTGGAAGTGGGATTAGACTTATCAGAGGCCCATAAACACTGGCTGGAACAACTCAATGAGTTAGACGAGATTCGTTCAGTAGCTGTCCAGAGAACCACTACCATCCAATAGTAAAGAATGAAATGGCATGACAAATTTATCAAGAATAAGGTGTTTCATACAGGACACTAGGCATTTCTCTATGGCTCATGGTTCAAAGATTTTAAAGGAAAGCTTCGCACTCGTTGGATGGGACCCTATGAAGTGAACGATGTATTCAACATTGGAACAATCAGATTGGTTATAGTAGATGAAAATTGTACTTCCTTCCTAGTGAACAGACACCATCTAAAGTTATATCACTGTCCAACTTCTAACGATGCCTTCATCAAACATATTTCTGATACATCTGATTTGATGGTTGTTGGTGCAGAGAATACTCCCTCTGCCTACTATTAAATATATATATATATATATATATGTATGTATGTATGTATGTATGTATGTATGTATGTATGTATGTATGTATGTATGTATGTATATATGCATATATGTATATATGTATATATGTATTGTTACTACTTACATGTTTGTATTTTTGCAGGAATAAGAACCAAATTATGACATGGAAAAACTAAGAAATTTTCCAAGTAATAGTCATTGCTGTTACTCTGTCGGTGTTGTTACTTCGCTGGTGCTATTACTCCGCCGATGTTGTTTCTCTGGCGGTGTTGTTACTCTACCATTGTTGTTACTCTGCCATTGTTGTTACTCCATTGGTGTTGTTACTCCATCGTTGCTATTACTCCTCCGGTGTTGTTACTCCGTTGTTGCTATTACTATGATGTTGTTGTTACTCTGTCGGTGCTATTACTTCGCCATTGCTATTACTCTACTGTTGTTGTTACTCCATTGGTGTTGTTACTCCGCCATTTTTGTTACTTCGATGGTGTTTTTACTCCGTCGTTTTTGTTACTCCATCGGTGTTGTTATTCCATCGTTGCTGTTACTCCATCAGTGTTGTTACTCCATCAGTGTTGTTACTCTGCAGTTGTTGTTACTTCGCCATTTTTGTTACTCCACCATGTTATTACTCCACCAATGTTGTTACTCCGTCAGTGTTGTTGCTCTACCATTACTGTTACTCCGTCAGTTATTTTCGCTGTTACTCCACCGCCAGGTAGGTTCCCAAGTACACCTTCATTGACTCTTACAGATTAATTAAAATATTCCAAAGAAGAGACTAGTATGTGTCGCGAACGACCACATTTAAGGTGGGGGGTCCCATCACAAATAAATGATGGTGTACCTAAAATTGTAATCATATCACATCATTACCAAATCTAATGCGAATGAAAACAAAAACTATTGTGATTTTGTAATCATGATTTTGACGCATTGGAATTTGAAATCGTATGCCAAAAACCTTATCGGTCATTTCCCCAGTACATTGTATTCAATAACCATAATCATTCACCTGTACTGCCATACCTTGCCATTATTTATTGTGTTTTTTGAGGTGTACTAGCCATTATTACCATTTTTTTACCCCATGGCCACCATGCTATCATTATTGCCATCGTCAGTTGGATTGCTATTACTCTCCCCCTACCAGCCGACTGTCTCCATCGTTTTGATCCAGTTCCTATAGCGATGGGTGGGTTGGCTGTGCGCCATGAGCCAGAGAATACGACAATGGTCCAAACTAATCAGGAAGTATGGCAGGTTTTCGAAAATGCAGGGTGGAATGTCTATTTCAATAGGTTGCAGGGGTTTAACAAGGTCATTGTGATTGAATTTGTACTCAATTTAGAGGAAGGGAGCTCCCAAGTCCGGGGGATAGAAATCTCTGTTATAGAGGAAACCATTGCAGAGGTCAACAAGCTACCCCAGTAGGGGCAGGGATGGTTTTCGCGAAGAACCTTCCTCCCAGAGTTCGCCGAAGCATTTTTGCAAGCTAGAGAAAATGTTGTTCAAAAACGCCGAGGGTATGAGCGGAATTCATTACCACACGTATGGGGTGAGGTACCAGGTTTTGTAATGAGATACATAACCTGCAAGGGGAGGTATACCACCGTGTTTAAATATGATTTTAGAATGGTGGCTCACCTCCGGTTCCCACAGTCGGAAGACTTCTCATTGAATCTGTCTTTCTTCCTATTAAAAAGTCTCCAGCTGATGGTGCAATCTTCTTGTAGGTTTTAACCTTGTACAGAAATTACCTGCATACGAATTCTTAAACAAAGAAAATAAACAATGCGAGAGAATAACCCATAAAACACATATGCACAGAGATTTTTCCCTGGATCCCAAAACTGGGACTACCAGCTTGATTTTTCATTATGTTCCTTTCAATGTTACAATACATATTTATACATGCCGAAGCATCCAATACCATGGACCAAAAACCATCGCGTCCAAAAAACATGTGCGAAAATCATGCACAAAACCATAGGTGGGTCCGCCCAACCTAACATATGGTCCAAAACAAAAATTTTGTTACGGGTGCCCTTCAAACCCCCTATTAACTACGTGGAAAGAATATAACACAACCCAACACTGCTCAACATTCGCGACAAGTTGTAGCAGTCATTACCAACCATGGGATGGTCCGGCTATTAGTCATGCATGCAATCGATTAACTTCAAATCCCATGGGAAACATTCTAAGATTCTTCAGAGGAAGAGATAGCAGCTACTAGAGCCACTAGAGAAGAAGAGCCAGAAGCGATAGAGGAAGAACCTGAAGCAGAGGACGAACATGTAGATCAAGAAGAACCAGAAGAAATGGAGATGGAACCCAAGGGGCTGGAACAAAATCAAGAGTGTGAACCAGAAAGGATAGTCAAGGCTGCTCCACAAGAACTAGCCTTGACCGCAGAACCGATGGAAGAAGAAGTGCTGCAGCAAGGGGCTGATATAGAAAGGGTCACCAACACCACGACCGAGGCTGTCCCACAAGAACCAGCCTCGACTATGGAGCCAGTGGAGAAAATCAGCAGCACTGTAATAAGAGAAGAGGTACCACACTAGGCTGAGGTGGATGAATTCGTTAATATTGTAGCCAAGGGTGTCCCACAAGAACCACCCTCGACTGTGGAACTGATGGAGGAAGATGAACCACTACGAGAGTGGCCTGAAGCTGAAAGAACAATGGGGCCAACAGAAGGAGAGGCTATGGGTATAATGGACAGAATTGACATAATGATGCAAGAATCCATTTCTATCAATATTGCACTGGAAGAAATAGTGCCAATACCTCTTGTTCAAGAACTGTTGGATATAGAAGGTGGTGTTACACAAGAACCACCATTAACCTATCTAGCCCTGGAGATTGCAAAGGAATTAGATGCTAAGAATAACTCTGCTCCACAAGAACCAACGTCAACCTCGAAACGGGGGATTGCACAGACAGGGGTTTCAACCCAGAGTAGAGATGTTGTAGATAGAGGTAAAGAGTCGGAGGCCACAACCAGAGCCGAGATAGATCAGGTAGGAAAATTCTTTCAATTTTCCTCTTACTTCTCCATTCCAAAAGGGGTGAGGGTGTCTCGCTCTTCCTGACATGCAGAGGAGGATGTTTTCATTCCACTGATTTTGAAGTTTGATGGGTCGAATAAGGAACCAGCTACCACAGGTTTGTTGGCTGCAGACTTCCAGAGAGACATTTCCAAGGAACCCAGAAGAGAGTAAGAGGCAGGTGTTTCTGAAACAAGGGAACCTGGAGGGGAGATTTTGGCTGAAACACTGATGGACACCCACCAAGTGAGTCCACCATCTATCGAGATAGCTTCACAGCAGATCGAGGTAGGAGTCAGTAAGGAAGCAATTTCTCCCAAGGAAGAGAGACGAAGCAAAGCAGCCCCGTCGATTAACCCTGTGGATACTCCCTCGAGTAATCCACCACTAGTCAAACCAGTTGCAGTACCAGATGAGGTGTTGGTCAAATAAGAATGGGTAGAACTGTGTGAGCAATAGAGGCTTCCTATTAAGAAGAAATATCAGCTGCAATTCAAAGAAACAATGTGGCTGAAAACAGAGGTCAAGAGGCTGAGAAGGCAGGTGCAACAGTTGAAGAAACAGGTGAAGAAATATAAGCAGCGGGCTAAGAAGCCCAAAGCCACGACAGCCGAAGTAGAGACATAGGTAGATGGAGTGGCAATAACCTCTATTTCCACTCAGAAAAACCCTATCGAGTATTTCTTTGAAGGTCGTGAGTGTTCTTTGATGGCTAAAGTACAAACCTGGAAATCCACCGCAGTGTGTTATCAGAACGAAGTGAAGAAAGCCCAAGAACGAGCATCCATGGCTATCTTCAAATATGTGGAGCACATAGATATAATGCGATTGAGGTATGTAAAGTAGCAACTCAAGGTGGAGCGGCTAGAAAGGCAAGTGGTAGAATTGAAAGCCGATAAAGAATAGATGCTCAATTTAGCACAGGAGGTGATGGCATGTCTCCCTCTCGCTTCAGTTATTATTTATTTTTGCATGAACATTTCCTTTTCTTCTATTTGGAAAGAATCCAGAAAGAAATTAGTCACGAGATTGAGGATGGTGTACAGTTCCTCTAGATATTGAGAGCCCATGATGTGCCAATTCAGCATCTGATGTTGGAGCTTTACATGCATGGGTATCTCCTACGTGTTGATAGATAATTTAATCTAGTTCCATATGTGGGGGACATTCATTTAAGGGCCCTCACCTCTTACACTTTCAATCAAATAAGCTGGCAGAAGGCTTCTAATACGTTTGAGTCAAATCAACTCATGGAGCCTTTTATGGTAAGAGGAGAACCCAAGAGATTAGTGACTATGTAAAATAAGCACACTACATTTTTAGAAATTATGGGAAATAAGGAACAGGTACTGAGGACACAAAAGTGGTTCATTGATCTCTGTGTCAAGCAATTAGTCACGTTTCAAGCTGAGGCCCTGTATAGTTGTCAGAAAAGGTGGATGTTGTCACCCACATCTATCCATAACAGAGAACCATTTGGAGCACCAAATTTTTCAAGAGAACTCAGTAGGGTGCTAAGATACGTGGCATGCATCCAAACATGTGGGGTCCAATGGATGGGAATTCGATTTCAATACCCTGTCATTTCGTTTCCAAAAATGCACTACACCCCAGCATATAATGTACCAAATGATTGGTGGAAGGAAGTTCTTCTCTCAGAGGGGTTTAAAGTTCCAAGAACAGAAATGGCAGAGGAATACGATCTCGCCTGGCTTCATGACGCACATAGCCTATCCAACCTAGACCTACGGAGACGATGACCTACACGAGGGTGTGCAGAAGGCTAGTTGGGGGGAGATGTTGGGCACCAAATCAGCCTATCATTTTCTTGCATTTCCACTCCTCTTTTCATCCCTTTTGTATTCATTCGCATATATTTACTATGTAAAAATATGAGGTAATTCCCCTTTATCATCTTTGGGGATATTTAATTAATGAAGTAGAGTCATAAAAGTTTTACCTATGCGAACCACTAAAACATGTTATGATCGAATACTATGGAGCACAGGTGATGACCTCATAGCATATCGCAGCAGTTTCACGATCCACAGCAGCTGATCAACCACGATGAAACAACATAACTAATTTGTAGCTATTCTCAACCTTTTTTGGATCATTCATGCTCTTGCTCTCTCGGCGTTGGTGCTACATTGAACTGATGTATATCTTTGGGCATATAGTTGCCAGGTTTTGGGGAGAGATTTTACTACCCTTTGTACTGTATAAAGCATGGGTCATTCCTATACGAGGGGTTAGCCAGACCCTACATTATATTGTAACAACATTGTTTAGATTGATAAAATACAACCCTTTTTGTTGTTCTATCTTTCGTTGTGAATAAAACGGCCCTGATTAGAGAGCTAGGCCCGCTCTTCTGATCAAGTGCTGCGTGTTTTCTTGTTATGTGTGTATTTTTCATTGCTGTGTTTATTTCTTGGTGTTGTTGTAGATTCTTTAGATCACTATGAATCACTTTTTATGTTCTGCAGTTGAGTTTCTATTTTTGTTTCTGCAATTCTTTGACTGGTAATCACGAACCCTTGGTCGATGATAGATTGTAACCTTACCCCTGCATATACCTTGTGTGTTTCCTTGAAACGAATATGCACCTGGATTGATACATTAATGTAGGAAAACGGGTGAATAAATTTTTCATACCTGGACACCAATAGAAGGCATAAGCACCTAAGTGTTATGTGATGCCACATAGAAAGTATTTTGCAGGTCAGGATTTTAGAACTCCTCCATAATTGTATTTTGGAGAGAAGTAACGAAACAGGGAGCTCCGATGGTTTTTATCACTTGGTCATATGGATCCAAAGTACCAATGGCATAAAGCATACCTTAGCACCTGAGTGTTGAAAATATGCATGGAAATTACATTTTGGATGTCAAAATTTTAGGGAACTCTCTAATTGAATTTTGAGAAAGTTTTGATGTGCAAGAGCTCTGATGTGTTGGAACTTGGTCAAGGAATCCTAAAATCACCAAGGGCGAGAGATATATATAGGGAGATAGTCCCCTGATAGGAGCAAAGAGGTCCTAGCACCTAAGCACTAGGCCAACTGTCTCATATAGTGGTCATATGAGAAAGAAAATGATAAGGGGGCTAAGCACTAAGGGGCTAAAGGCATATGAATTATATGATTTCATAATGATATTTTAGTATAATTTACGATGAGTTATGGATCTCATACAACTGTACATATTGTTAAAGGATGAAAGGTTTGGAAACTGCTAAGTAAATGTGTGCATAGAAGTTGGTTGATGAAGTAATGGAAACTGCATAAATCACTTGGTCAAGGCAATGAGGACAATGATTTTCAGGGAAGGAACTGTTGGTTTGTTCCAATGTTGGAAGAAAGCCATCTCGTTTCTCCCATGCATGCATTATAAACTTTAATAAGAAATAGAGAAGCTATGTTGTGGTACATTCAAGCTCTGTGAGCCTTTAACAAACATGGGAGTATCACTAGATTTTGCAGGTGGATTGAAATTAAATTATCAGCATATATGATCACAAAGTGGGTTAGTGAAGTGCTCAGGAAACCATCCTCATGTTTAATCTAGCATCAAAACTCAGGCAGCAGATGGAAAAATAGTATGGAGGTGTCATATATAGGTACACTCGGGCAATGTGGAAATAGGTAGTAGAGGAAACATTGTGCATAGTGCAACAGAGGATCAAAACCACTAATTTCCATCGAGAAAAGTGGGGAAAGAAAGTATTGTTCCCTGTGCTAAACAGTGTAGATCAAAGTGTGTGAGAGCATAGCAACTGGCCCAAGGGATTGAACTAGAGTAGAGTGGTGCAAAGAGCTTGAGGAATAGAAGGTAGAGTACAACGAATAGGGTGTTATTGTGTGAGGCTGAGAGATCCAATGGAATAGTAGAGGACCGGAAGTAGAATTTGGTTCTATAGAAAACCAAATTGGTATGGTTATGTATTTGTATTTTCCTCTATTTTTAGTTTGAAAATTGTATGAAATGTTGAACTTTGGCTATAGCAGGTGGTGGTTTGCATTCATAAGAGGTTGGTGCCTCTTGAAAAGTAGGTGATTTATATCCAAAGGGGGTCAGTGACTCCTATGAGTGGGTGCTCACAAACAAAATGATGTAAATAAGTAGGTTCTCAATTTACATCATAACAAAAAACAGATTGGTGGCTTTTTCCCTTTGGATTTCCACATGAAAATACCAGTGTCAATATGTGTATGTTTCTCATGTGATGGATTGTATGTACATATGAATGTCTCATCTTGCTTCTCATTTGTAATATGTATGAATTCTCTCATAAGTAAGAGATAATAGAGAAAATAAGTAAATACATAGTCATAACAGGTTTTAAAAACCTCACTATTGTTGATTCACCCCTCCCACCCCACACCCCCCAGTAATTCCTAATTCCAACATCATAGTGTTAAGGGTTACCATCAGGATGCTCACATTATGATTTATGTATCTTATTTGTGCTATAGGCTATCCAAATATCTCCTTTGTGGGATCTTAAGGGTTATTAAAAAATTCATTGGCCATGGATGGGGTTTTATGATCTTCAACTTAACTGATCTAGGTCCCTTGAAAAACCTAACAATATACCCAAAAAAAACTACTTTGATACTAATATGATTGGTAAATTGTCGTGGAAATTCCATTTGATAATTCATTACAACGAATCTAGTAAAATATATTAGAAAATCCAACATCTACACTATGATAGTTAATTTCTCCTTAGAATTATGGACTTATTAACTATTATTTGTTGTGTTTGCATGCAAATTATAATTATGTAAAAAATATATAATGGGTAGACTACCCCCTCACAAACCAAAAAAACACAGGATATGTCCTTGAAAACCCATTTAGGAGAAAACCCAACTAGAAGGTGAGGCTACTCCGCTCTTGTTGGATTGAGGGGGCATGACCTAGGTTCAACGTTAATTAGCCAAACAAATCCCTACACTACTAGCCCTTTCAGCATTAGCTTGTAGAGCATGGACCGAAGTCTTACCCGAAGCAATATGGGGGGATGTTGGAACCAAGTTTCTGCACCCTTAGATGGTTGTGATGTCATTTGATTCCTTCTATCCCTGTCTTCACGTAGGTCGCTTCTCTCTAAGGCTTGCAAGGTGAGCCCTATATTCCGTCCTTCAATACTTCCAAGAAAGGGTACAACTGATCTTCGTGCAGCCCTAGCCTGCTGTTCAAATACTTTCATGCTGCTATGGCAGCGTGTCTTGCAGATTCCTCAATTAATCTAATTGACTTGCTTATCTTATCAAACGATTATAGTTAACTTCGTGTAAACAAATATTCACAAATGCGTTTAATTATTCAATGTAATTTCATTCATTCGCACATCATAAAAGCATAATAAAAGAAATTCATACATAACATATCCATATGTATCAATAGAAAAAAGACACAGGAAGTGCAGAATATCTCTCTTTATTAATATCTTCCAAGTGGTTACAACCTCTGTCCACCCTACACACACAGCTGCAGGAGTCCGCGCACTTAGCTGCAGACTTCTACCCTAGGCCTCTACGCACTTAGTTGCAGAGCCTCTACCTACGCTACAACCCAAGACTTAGAATTCTTGCTTCAAAGCTATGACTCTTTTACATGATCCATCAATTGATTATTCTAACTACTTAGAGCTTAGCTCTTTTTATACAATTCCATGGTCCATGGACCATGGGTAGTTCTCTTACAACCAACTTTACTTCACAAAACTAAGGGCGGTCTACCCTTTATGACACACGACACGTTTGCACTCCACGACAACAAAATGCAAAGTCTTTACAATTTATTACAAAATTTGACTCAAACATGGGCTTTTAGCCCCAAAATTTCCCTTGGGGGATCCCGCTCCCAACAACTCTCTCTTTTTATTAATGGAAATGGATGCATGTAAAGAGGAGCGATAAATATGGCCCACAGGCCACTATAGTATACAAACCCTATTTATTTGTTCTCTTGTTAGACCCTCTTTGCTACTTTTCTCATCTACGGAACAAAATGCACCCGAATAGAATGGTGCCCCTTTTCCTCCTAGTGGACTAGTTATAACATAGCCCAATATCCTACTAGTGGTTAAGTTCAACTCCAACTCTTAACAAGAGTTACAATATTTACTCTTTTATATTCTTCTTCATCGTTACCACTTGCCTAGCCACCTTTCTATGAATAATGGGGACTTATGTGACATTATCTAGAATCATGGTAGTTAAACATAAATTTCAACTTTCGAGTTGCATCACTTTTGCATACCGACTCCAATTGAGGTAATTCTTCACTAATGGAAATGTAAATGTGTAGAATAGTGATATGGTGTGTGGCACTTGGGCGGAAAATTTTTACCCCAAAAAATGTCATTTGATGCATTAAACTATTTTCAAAGCTTTCAAAACCCCATTTTCCAAACTAGGACCCATTAATAAAAATTGGTCCTATGAGTTAATTCCTTGACTTGTTCAACTTTGAAATCATCAAGATGGATGACAAATAATATAATGATCCAATCCATATCAAGACCAAAGAATATATATGGTAACTATTCAACAAGAAGGAAAAAATATGGAACATGAACATATGTCTTGGATATAATTATATTTATTTCCTTATATATTTATATCTTTTGTGAAAGATAATGTTGGAAGATAAGATTGTGAAATGGTATATCTTTGGTCAATTTTTAAGAGGAGGATAGTATATTTTTTGTAAAATATATTTTTCTTGAAAAGTTGTATATAGAGTAGGAGTGTAATGAGTTATGAACAAAGCTACATGTAAGAATCAAAATTCTCTTTTCAATGCATGCATCTATGATGTAATTTTATTTTTATAAATAAAATTAGAAACATTTTTATTTGGAAAAAAATATAATAAGTGATGATGACGAAGATTATGACGATGATATGATTTGAATGCCACAACCAATCCAAACACTAAATTGGTGTATGATACCTATTTTGTGTGACAAAGGGCCCCTCTTTTTTCATAAATTTGGCTACTAAAATTCATGAAAGTGTACATACCCTACCCACTTCTAAATTTGAACTTGTGATCCCTTGGAGGAAACACATGTTCCTAACTATTAAATCTGATTCAAACTATATAAATGTGACAATATGCATTATTTTGGTACTAATAACAACCACATTAACAATATCGATGTGTTTATTATATATTGATATGCATTTATTCAATACATTAACAATGCATTTCTATAATTAAATGTTAAGTATAGGCCCACTCACTTATACTAGAAACATTGAAATTATTAATGTTGTTTCTAGGTTTAAAACAAATTTATACCTTCATTATTAAAATAGATAAAATCCTCTTAAAATCTCTCTCTCTCTCTCTCTCTCTGCACACACACACTTACACACACACAGATATATATATATATATATATATATATATATATATAGAGAGAGAGAGAGAGAGAGAGAGAGAGAGAGAGAGAGAGAGAAATTTTATGCCAGGAATATAGTCATTTAAAGATCCAATTCTATATTGGATCTTTTAAGGCAAGTTAGAACTTATTCTCCTAAAGAGACAAATTGTTGGGAACTAACTGATAAAATGGACTAGACACTAAATCTATTGAAGAAGGAACCTCAATTTGAAATGTTACAGGTTCAATATTTTCTAATTCCAAAGTTTCAGGTTCTACAATATCTGGTTTTTATTCTTTAGTTTCAACAATTTTAGGTATGGTAACTTCAAGTTGTGATGTCTCAATTTCTGTAATTTTAGGTTGTACAATTTTAGGTTCTTCTATACTTTTTGGTTGTGCAACTTTAGGTAGTTTAGGGGGTAATACTTTCATCCTACATGATCGACGAGGTTGATATTATGCCATGGTGAATCTATATAATCAATTAAAAACATGTCTATGGTCCATTAGAAAGAAAAACAAATAGCACATACTAGCAAATCTAAAGTAGCAAGCATGTAATCCACAAATATGAAAGAGCTAGTGGAAATAGTTACTTTCATGACCTTCTTAACAATCCAATCTTGGTGCAAGTAACCTCACATTTAGTGGATCACCCTCGAGGAAGGTACTAGTGATTTTGACCAACGTTTGTCCCAGGTAGAATAAAGACTTTCCCTTTCACTATAGCCGTGTGTATGAGCCCTAGGATTATAGCCACTAAGGTTACCACATACAACAACCTGGCATATGGGAATAGTTGATAATCAGATATAGATGCAAGGGAAAGGCAATTGAACCCAAAATCCCCTTGAGAGATTCCTCAAAAATAGGTGTACTCCTTTCAAGTGATCGCTAAGTGTTATAAAAAAGTATTTGTAATACATGAAGATGAATGCCACCAAGGTAAATGAAGCAGGGTTAATAACTTTGTTGGCCCTTATGTGAACTCGTGCTCAACCCTTGTGTGAGAAGGGTTTCCCAGAAAATGCAATGTTGCAAATGGATTTTCACTCACTGGGTTAAGATTCCAATTCTTCTAGCCTTTGAGAGTTTAAAATCACCACCTATTCCAAGGCCCTAAAATTAAGCTAATGTAGATGTGCTACTAGAGAAATGCAAAAATATCAAATAAAATTTATTAAGTGTTAATTTTAATGGTTGTTTTTTACACAAATAGGCATATGGAGTGTATGAGATGGTATTTTAACCCGACTCGAAACCTTAATGAAAGGAAATGTAATACACTTTTGTTTTGATGAAATCTATATTATGAGAAGGAGAAAGAATTTTAATTTTCCCAAATGCAAAATTTCCCAAATTTAATCAAATTCACTTAAAACCAAGTACACTACTTAAATTTCTTCATTTCACGACCAAAGTATGCCCTCCTAGAAATGCAGGAATTTAACAAATTTTTCTTTTCAAATAAGAAATTAAAGTGTAGAAACAATATAGTGAACTCACCCTAAGGGACAAAACCAATTCAAGCAATATAATTTTATTTTATTTTGTAAAAGGAATTTCTTAAAGAGAATGAATAATTTTTATTTTTCACAAAAAAATCCAAAAAATAAACTTTGAAATAATTGATCAAATGAAACAAAGAAAGACACTCTAAGATCTAAATAAAAAATCCAAGCCTAAGATATTATAAACCTTTCAAAATTAAATGAAGACAAACTAGGTCAAAGAGGAAAATATTGGAAATGTCACACAAAAACCAAAAAAAGAAAATGGCCTATAAGACAAGATTTGATATGTGAACAATGATTGTCAAGAAGCAACAAATAGACTAAAAAACCAAAGATGAATTTAGAAAAGAACCCTAAGTAAATCCTATTTTTCATGCAATATCATAATATGGAAGTATAGCACAGTGTAACAAGTAGGATGTGTCGCAGTTTTAAAACTTCATATCTGCCACAATTTTACTCTAGTTACTAAAGCAAGGTGCAACAGGCGCAAAAATCAAGAAAAAATCAGAAAAATATTCTAAGATGTACGTATATCTAAGTTTTAAGAGTCAAATTTTAATCCTTGGTGACTCAAAAAGAAAAATAAGAAATAAAAGGATACAAGAAATAAATCTTGAAGAACAGATCCTAAGGATCATTCCCTAGTTGAGTCGCCAATTTTGTTCCTAGACAAATCCTTCTTGTGGACAAGAATTATCTCCCTACATCTGGCACCCTAATCTAGAATACTAATGAAAATATAAACATTTAGCTTTTCCTAAGCCTACTGCAACCAAATTATAACTGAAAATATAAGTAATATGAGCCCATACCTTTTATCGATGTTTGTACTCACTAGTTGCTTGAATTGGTGTAGCTTCCATCCTTGTTCCCAGTACTCATAAATAAGAACCTATAGAAAATAGAAACAAACAAACATAAAAGCACATCTAATCCAAAAATAATTCGATAATATATATATATATATATATATATATATATATATATATATATATATATATATATGTATATATATGTATATATATATATATGTATGTATGTATGTATGTATGTATGTATGTATGTATGTATGTATGTATGTATGTATGTATGTATGTATGTATATGATCGAGGAGACATATACAGAAAGAAAAACAAATGCATAGACAATATTTATGAGAAAGAAACATATAAAGGTATTAATAACAATGGAAGTGTTTACAAACTAATGCCTTGATGATGTAGTGTCCTCTTCTATCTATTCCTCATTTCAACATATTTCCTTCAAAATAATTGAGATCCTAAGTCTGATGCTTTAGCAAAGATTCAAAGGAGAGTGATAGATCTAAATACGTTCTGAAATCAACCAAGATATCTCTCTTAAATATGGTTCTATTTGTAAGATTTTAGGGATGGATAAGGGAAGGAGATTATGATCTATACAAATCAGGGATGCAAGGTAGATCCGGAATGATCATATTAGATGTCATCCACGGGGTGTATCTTCTAGAAGCTTATCATTATTTTTTATTTTTACCTTCATTAAAATAGTGTTGCACCCTCTCGTGAAGAAAAGTACGAAAGTTCCATTCTTTGAAAGTTATGTAGACTACAAAAATCAGCTATGTCGTAGGTTGTAAATGGGAAACATGCGACATCCTCTTAAATTATGGTTTTTGAAGGGAATTGAACAAGTCTTTGATATTTTAGGTAAAGTATTTTCTTCCATATTCTTAAATGATTAATGGAAATAATGCTTTGGATGATGACGGATAGGCGTACAAAATCACTTTCCATGAATGCAACAAAATAATGTGTAACACTTGTGACAAGAAAAAGAGCTATGTAAACCAACATAGAGTGCAGAAATAATTTAAATAGGAAGAGCATGTGTACCTCTGCATTAGACCAAAGAAAATCTCATTAAGAATTGGGTCTTCTGCCATGTTGGCACCATACTTTTGTGGGCCATTCCAAATTTTGGAAAGAGTTGGGCCAGTAGCATATAGATTGGCATTTCCACCCATGTTGAAGGCAAATTATGTCTTTCACATTTCTATTCTTAAAAATCAGGTACATGATGCTAATCATGTTTTTTGTTTGTCTATAATATATGTGGAATCCAGGGGACATTTCTATCCAATTCATTATGCATATTGGAGTGGAGGTAAGTTGTGCTCTGGAATCGAATCATTGAACACGTCAAGGTGCAGTGGAGGAACTTTGGACCAGATGAAACCACCTAGGAGATAGTCGAATAGATGAGTGTGGCATACTAATTTTGTTTGTTGGATAAGAAACTATAAATTTAGATGTAAATGAATGTAAAGGGATATGTATATAAATTTCTTGTACATTTTATGTTTAGGTATAGAACACCGAGGACAATGTTCCTCTTAGGGGTTGGGGATTGTGACAATGCTTGTAGCTAAACCTATTATGAATGTCATTATGAATTATAATTCATTTACATTATGTGGAATTATAACATATTGGTTGGCTAAGATGTGACACAGGTTTATAGGTCTACATGAGGATGAGATTTCTTGTAAACCCAAGCCTTGCATTTATTCCATCACCTAAATCCCTGTTGGTTTAATCACATAGTAGTGTAGTCATTTAATGAGGGAGATGGGTCTTTTGGATGGAGGAAAAGTTTGAAAACTTTCTCTCAGGAATCATGTTGACATGATCAACACACAAGAGAAAATATGGGGAAGAAAGGATATGAGTGGGCATCAGTTTTTGTTCATCGTCATGAGAATTAGAGGAAAGAGGTTTTTTTTTTTATTTTGTGGGATTCGGGATCGAGGGATGAAGAGTGGAGTCTGGTAGCTATTCGGTCTACCTGCAAGGGTAAAAGCCTCCCAAAATATTTTTTCTCTACTCATGGGATGGATTTATGTGTTTTTTCTAAGGAATATGTTGTTCCTATGTGTTTTTCTACAAAGACTTGGGCATATGCCATGTGCTTTTTTTCCAAAGATAACTCATTGGATATGTGATACTCAGTTAATGTTTAGTTGATAAACCCATCAACACTTTCTTATAAAACACCTGATTTGTTGCTTGCCTTGGGGCTAATAAACCACTGGGAATTTGTTGGGTTGATAAACTATTGTTACGATGAGACACCCAGGTTTTTGCTAAAAGGAGTTTATAAACCACCATGTTATTTTCTTAGTGCTAATAAACAATTTGTGTGCTTACTAAGTAGGCTAATAAACCACTTATATAGTGGGATCTAAACTCCTGCAATAGCTAATGCAGCTGATAAACATCTCATTGTACTTACAATACTTCTTTGGATCTAAGATAAGACTCTCTATGCATTGGTCAAACCCTTGTGGAATTAATTTCACTAATTTGAGAGTCCTTATGGTGTTGTATTTGCGGTTGTTAAGAAATCACCTAAGAATCGAACTATTCATTTTACCCAGTTGACTAGATGTTGGTGAGAGAACTCCTAAGAAATTACCCCCTCAAACTCTGAATCTAGCCCAAGAGTGGTAGACCACAAGAAATATTGTAGTGCAATTGGCCTATGGTTGGGTGGAGAGTTGTTAGGGTCCAACCTTAACCCCTTTATTTATGTAATAATCCCAAGCAGCTGAGTCAGAGTCATATTTAGTTAAAGAGTCAATAAAGCCCACATTAATAATTGTAAGTGGTTGACCCATATTATAGAAAAGGGACCACAATTAGTTGTAAATGGGTCATAGTTAATAAATAAAGTGGTTAACTTGTGTTATGCAAGGGACCACTAGTGGTTATGGTTTTGGATGTCATTTAGCTATAACTAGTCTTAATTAGTATGGGAAATATCATCGAGTCTTATTGTAATTGAGCTTTGCTCTGTTGGAGGTTGCCCCCTCGAAGAGGCAAGTGAACATTGAATCTTCTTCTCAATAATAAAATACCTCGTAGTTTTCTCATTTCATGTGATAATTCTGTGTTTTGGGCTATATTTCTTCATATTTATAGTATTCTATATTTCTCATGGGTCAAGAGTATAGCAAGTGGTAGCAGAGCACTTTCCAGGGCTAGTTGTACCTCCAATTTTTGTAGAATATTTTTTATTCTACAGACATGTTCCGGCGTCTTTAAACCATGGGATATGTCATTGAGTGCATAAACCTACTAATTCCAAGAGGCATGCAAGCAGGAACTACAAGATGTGGTCATGCTTTTTGGACTCCCTTGTAACCCCTATGGGTACCCCTTCGATTAGTATTGCATTAGAGGGAACCACGCACGAACTGCACTCCCACATACCCTTGGGTATATCGAAAACCTCCCAGTATCACCTAAAAACTAACCTTAGATAAGGCATAATCCGTATTGCTGCTATAGTACACTGAGAACACAACTCAAGGAGATTACTCGTATGTACAATAGGGTAGTCAGGTAGTGCTATTAGTGCTACCAATAGCTTTATTGATAAATATTGGTAGCACTCATAACTTTATCCATAAGAGAGTCACAAAAGTTGTTCATTTCTTTGTATGGGTGGTATGTAATTTTCAAGTCTTTATCGTTGATGGGGGGACCATGAAATGTGAAGGCCATTGGGAATATGTTAAGCTTCAAATGGGAAACTACAATCTAAAGACCCACATGTTTTCCATTGAAATGGGTGGTTGTGACATTGTCCTGAGTTCTAAATGGCTTCACACTTTGGGCCCTATCACAATGGATTTCCAGGAATTACATATGAGATTTAAGCAGAATGAACACATTCATACATCAAGGGGACTCTAGGAAGGCGCTCCTACTATCATAAACTCACATCAAATGGAGAAGATTTAAAAAATGGTAACCACATGGAGTAGTCCCCCAATTTAATGCCATCTAGGCCATTGAATCCACTACTCCTCATATTCATCTTGAGATGCAATAGGTATTAGATCGCCACCAGTGGGCCTTTGACAAACCTAAAGAGATTCCACCCTTTAGGGGTGAACATGATCATAGCATCCCTTTAGTCCTAGGTGTCGAGCTGCCTAATGTCCACCCATATCGATATCCTTTTACAAAAAAGAATGAAATTGAAAAATCCATTAAGAAACTCCTTGAAGCCAGCATTATCCATCCCCGCATCAACCCTTATTCATCTCCAGTTGTCATGGATCTAAAGAAATATGGAGAATGGCACATGTGTCTAGACTTTCGAGCCCTTAACAAGCTCACTATCAAGGAAAAATTTATTATTCTGATTTTTGGCGATCTGCTTGATGAACAACATGGTGCTAAATTATTTACCAAACTGGACCTCCACTCATCCTATCACAAAATACACATGAAGGAAGTAGACATTCCCAAAACTACCTTCTAAACTCATGAAGCCCATTATGAATTCCTGGTCATGCCATTTGGTCTCTATAATGCTCCATCTACTTTTGAAAACCTCATAAACCACCTTCTGAAACCATATCGCTAAAAATTTGACCTGGTATTCTTCGATGACATTCTCAACTACAGCATAACGTCAGACAAACATCTTCAGCATGTAGACTATATATTGTAGCTACTTCGAGATCACAAATTATTTGTCAAATTATAAAGGTTCTCCTTTGGCATGGAAGAAGTAGAGTATTTGGGACACATTATGGGTCATGAAGGAGTGAGGGTTGATCCAAAAATATTTAGGCAATGCAAGAGTGGCCCAACCAAAAGCCTTGAAGAGTTTGAGTGGATTCTTGTGTCTCACTGGCTACTATCATAAATTTGTCCACAATTATGGACACATTGCTAGACCCCTCACTAATATTCTCAAGAAAAAATCATTTCTCTATGATAATGCAGTTGAGCAAGCATTTTTGGCTCTCAAACAGGCCATGTGCTCCACTCCTGTATTGGCCCTACCCAACTTCACCAAATATTTTTTGATTGAACGTGATGCTTTAGGTATGGGTATTGGTGTTGTATTAATGTAGGAAGGTAGACCATTGGCTTTCACCAATCAACAAATCAATCAAAAACATTTGGGGAAAACTACTTACAAGAAAGAAATGATGGAAATCTTACATGTTATAGAACCCTAGTGGCCATACTTATTGGGGTGATGTTTCCAAATCTTCACAAACCATCATAGCCTAAAATATTTTCTAGAGAAATGTTTATCATCGCCGCAACAAAATAAATGGCTTGCTAAAATAATGGAATATTATTATGAGATCATTTATAAGAAGGGACATGACGATGTAGTGGTTGATGCTTTATCGTGCCAATTTGAGGATGAGAGCACCCTTCTATCAATATATCTACCCATACTAGATTGGATTGAAGAGGTCCACAAGGAATGGTTCTCCCACCACTCTCTTTCCCAACTCATTAATAACTCAATAGAAGATCCTAATTCCTTAGTAGACTACTCTTGGAAATATGAGATTATTCACTGCAAGGATCGAGTAGTGATATCCCTGGCCTCCAACCTCAAAACCCACATCTTGGACAAGCTATAATCATCTCAAATTGTAGGATATTTAGGCTTTCAAAACACTTATCCTTGTGCATGTTGTTCTTTCTTTTTGGATAGCATGGAAAATGACATTCTTAATTTTGGATCTAAATGTGATGTGTCCCAATGCAACAAAGGGGAAATAGTCAAGTTACTGAGAACCTTACAACCATATCCATTCCCTTCTTCTGTCTAGACAGATGTTTCCATGGATTTCATCACTGGTCTCCCAAAGTCAGGCAACAAATCAGTCGTCATGGTGGTTGTTGATAAACTTTCTAAACATGCTCATTTTTGTGCTCTACCACACCCAATTACCCCCACTATAGTGGCTCAAGTTTTCTTTAACCAGATCTTCAAACTACATGGCATGCTTACTTCCATTGTGTCTGATCGCAACCCCACTTTCACTAAAAAAAAATTGGCAAGAAATTTTCAAGATATAGGGCATGCAACTCCAACTAAGTACCACCTATCATCCCCAAACCAATAATCAAACAGAAGTGGTCAATGAATGTTTCGAGACCTATTTGAGGTGCTTCACTTAAGAAAATCAGCATCAATGGGTACAATGGCTACCTTTAACTAAATGGTGGTATACTACTAACTATCATGAAGCCACCAAGATGACTCCATACGAAGCAATGTATTTCCAACTCCCACCTCCACCTATTCCTTATGTCCCTGGATGTTCTAAATTATAGGTAGTTCATCAACTCCTATAGAATTGTACCGCCATGATCGCTCATCTCAAAGATAATCTACATCAAGCTTAGAACATAATGAAGCAACATGATAACCAACATCAATCCGAGTGCTCATTTCAAGAAGGGGATCAGGTATTCCTGCGACTGCAACAATATAAGAAAAAATCTCTCAAAGAAAAGGGTTTCCAAAAACTAGCACCAAAATTCTATGGGCCTTATCAGATACTTCAGTCCATAGGAGAAGCTTCCTACAAACTAGACTTGCCACCTACCTCAAAAATCCATCTGGTCTTCCATGTATCATGCCTCAATAAAATGGTGGGTAATAATTTTAGGGTTCATACACGTCTACCTGAATTAGATGAAGAAGGCTCCCTTTGGCTTTGTCTAGTTAGGCCCTCGATACTCGTGAAAGACATCTCTATGGCTACATGATTAAAGAAGTCCTCATCAAGTGGAAAGACACCTCTCTAGAAGATGTGACCTAGGAACCAGTCACTATTATTCAGCATTTTCCATAGTTTCATCCTTGAGGACAAGGTTGTTTTTTATGGGGGAGGGCATGTTAGGGTCCAACCCTAACCCGTTTATTTATATAATAAGCCCAAGGGGTCAATTCAGAGTCACAGTTAGTTAAAGAGTCAATAAATACCACATCAATATTGTGAGTGGTTGACCTGCATAATAGAAAAGGAACCACAATTAGTTGTAAATGGGGCATAGTTAATAAATAAAGTGGTTAACCCATGTTATGCAAGGGACAACTAGTAGTTAGGGTTTTGGCTGTCATTTAGATATAATAGTCCTAGTTAGTAAGGTAAATATCATTAAGTCTTATTGTAATTGAGCTCTGCTCTGTTGGAGGTTTCCCCATCTAAGAGGCAAGTGAACATTGAATCTACTCTTAATAATAAAATACCTCGCATCTTTTCTCATTTCATGTGACAATTATATCTTTTGTGCTATATTTCTTTGTATTTTTGGTATTATATATTTCTCGTAGGCCAAGAGTATAACAAGAGTCAAATTCGCACTCTCAGTTTCCAGTCATTTAAAGATAATAAGATCATTTGCTTACTTGTATACATGATGCATTAAAAATATGAACATTATTGTTATGTGATATATACATGTACTAGTACTGTAAATGGTTGAATATGTTATTCATTTCTATCTATGATGAGTTATGTTAGATAAATATTTAATTCACATGGTTATAAGGGGCCTAAATTCCTTTTCTTAAGCCAATACGTTCATGATGTGCGGAGATTTCACATGGTCCTATGTGACTACAAAATATGGACAACTAAGTTTTTACAGTGTACGAATTCCATCGGATCATAATCTAGTTGATGAGAAGGCCAAGTTTGCATTTGGTCAAGAGGGTGGTTGTTACACTACTATACATTTTGAGGAAAGGCTAAGGAACAATTCAATGATGGTGAAGGCCAACGTGGCTGCACCCTGAGCCAACCAAAGAGTACGCAAGTTCTACAGTCAGTTGACACTCGAGTCGAGTCAATGAGTTGTCCCTTGAGTGTGGGGCCATTGCAACCGGACCTCGATTATTGGGGCACCCAATTCATCTGAGGGTTACTGACCAATGAGATATTGGATTGGATGTTACTTACATGTAAAAGGTTGTCAGCATAAGGAAGAGGTCCCTGAAGAGCATGAGATATATTCATTGTTGTATCCCTAGATTTGGGTCTTATCTAGTTGTGACAAGTAAACTATTTGGGTTTTTTCGACTAGCGACTAGTCTTCTCTAATCGATGTAATTTGACTAGTTCAGTCATTTCAAATATTCTTGTCTAGTCAAGGTAAGTTGATTGGTTGGGTCATTTCAACTAGACTTTTCTATTAAAGGTAATTCGATTCGTTGGGTCATTTCAATTTATATTGTCTATTCAAGGTAAGTTGATTGGTTGGGTCGATTTTTGCTGATCCTATCTAGTCATGTTATGTCGAATGTTTGTGGTAAGTCGGCTAGTTGGTCTAAGTCAACTGGTTTGGGATCATCTCTACTAGTCCTGTCATGATTTATCATGTTCAGTTGACCAATTTGGTTGTTTAAAAAATCACTCAACTATATGAGTATGAGTGTACATTATAAATTTAATTCTACAAGTTTTGGAGAAGAAGAAATTTTATAAGCTTATTTCCATAATGAGAACATGGAGGTCGAGTTAAATAAAAATTTAACACCTTCCACTGAGCTAGTTTGGTGTAGATGGTGGAAGGGAACATTAAATTTTCTCTTCCACTACCCACTTTTGGCTACTTTCTCATCTTCAAAAACAAAATGCACTCAAATAGAATGGAACACATTTTTGCTCATAGTGGCATGGTTATAACATAGCCCAATAACCTACTAGTAGTTATAATTGGCTCATTGAAATCTTAAATAGAGTTAGGATATGGACTCTTCTAGGCTATTCTTTGACATGATCACATGTTTATCCCCTTTTCCATGAATAATAGGGGTTGAAGTGGCATCCTATTGAATTTTGGTGGTAAAAATGGGAAGGTCAACTTCCAAGTGACATAACTCTTGAATATTGACTCTGATGGAGGTGATTGTTACACCATTGGAAAGTTATTTTTGTATAAATAGTAGAAAAAAAAAAAAAAATCCTTAAGGAACAAAGTTTTACACCCAAAAAAAATTCATTTTATTCCTCAAACTTCACTTAGAAGGTGTTAGACACTAATTTTCTAAATTGGGACCTCTAAGTAAAAGTTGTCATGTGAGTTGATCCCTCTAGTTTTTCCACACTAAAATCATTATGATGGATGGAAACTAATATATAATCCAATTTAAATCATATGTACAACCCCAAAATACTCAATGACTATGTATGGGTTCTTTGGGGAGATACCATGTGGTATGGTCATCTTTCTAAATTTTTTGGTGAAATCTTGTACACATTGCCCCTATCTCTCCATGATATAATTCCATCAGATCCATCGATCCTCTCCATACTTTATAGGGTAAATCTATTACTTTATGATAGTTTTTATATCCACCCACATAATCACTAGAGGATCTCCCTCTAACCTTAGGGTCTCTATGTGGCTTTCCCACTAGATTAGGCCATGGCTCTCTAGTTTCAAATGAGAAAGAGAAATTTTATATTCTTCCTCTACACCATGAAAATAAAAATAAACCTATAACTACTAAAAGAAGTTATTTAACTTCAAAGTGTCAATCTCACATTTATATGGCTTTATGTTTACCTTCACTTCCTTCTTGAAAAGGGACTTTCAATGGTTCATGGCACTTAAAATGGGTTGATCATTTTTAGGTTCTTTCTTAGACCCCTCCTTTGGTTCTTCTCAATACCCCGATATCTCTTCTAATCTACATTAAAACCATATTATTCTCTAAATTATATAATCATATTGGTAAGGGTTACCATGAGGAGGCTCACATTATGATTTATATCCATTATTTGTTTCTTTCATTTGTGTAAACCTATACTTTGTAGGATCTTAAGGGTTATTAACAAATTCATTGGCCATTGATGGGGTTTTATGAACTTCAACTTAACTGATATTGGTCCATTGCAACTTCGAGGAATATACCCAAAAAAACCTACTCTAACACTAATATTATTGATAAATTATTGTGGGTATTCCATTTGACAGTTCATTACAACGAATCTATTAAAATATATTAGAAAATCCAAAATCTACACTATGAGGGTTAATTTCTCCTTATGTTTATGGATTTGTTAATTATTAATTGTTGTATATGCATGCAAATTACAATTATGTCAAATATATAGAATGGGTATAACACCCCATTGCAAACCACAATAACACAAGATATGCCCTTAAAAACTATTTTAGGTGAAAACCCAACTAGAAAGTGAGGCTACTATGCTCTCTCTTTTTCTTAATGGAAATGGATCCAGGTAAAAAGGAGTGAAAAATATGGTCCATGGGCTGCTATAGTATACAAACCCTATTTATTTGTTCTCTCTCTAGGCCCTCTTTTCTACTCTTCTCATCTACAGAACAAAATGCACTTGAATAGAGTGGCACCCCTTCTCCTTCTAGTGGACCTGTTAAAACATAGCCCAATAACCTACCAATGGTCAAGTTTTGCTCCAAATCTTAACTATAGATACAATATTTACTCTTTTATATTATTCTTCATCATTACCACTTGACTAGCCTCTTTCCCATGAATAATGGGGACTTATGTGAAATTATCTAGAATCATCGGTAGTTAAAACAGGAAGGTCAACTTTCAAGTGGCGTAACTTTTGCATACCAACTCTCATTGAGGCAACTCTTCAATAATGGAAAGGGAAATGTGTAGAATAATGATATGGGGTGTCGAACTTGAGTAGAAATTTTTTACCCCAAAAAATTCCATTGGATGCATCAAACTATTTTCAAAGGGTTTCAAAACCCAATTTGCCAAACTAGTACCCACTAATAAAAAATGGTCCTGTGAGTTAATTCCTCCACTTGTTCCACTTTGAAATCGTCAAGGTGGATGAAAAATGATATAATGATCCAATCCATATCAATACAAAGTAATATAGATGGTAAATATTCAACAAGAATGAAACACTATGGAAAATGAACATATGTCCTTGATATCATTATATTTATTTCCTTATATATTTACATATTTTGTGAAAGATAATGCTAGAAGATAAGATTGCGAAATGGTATATTTTTGGTCAATTTTTGGGAGGATGATAGTATATTTTTTGTAAAATATATTTTTCTTGAAAAGTTGTATATATAGTAGGAGTGTAATTAGTAATGAACAAAGCTATATGTAAGACTAAAAATTATATTTTCAATGCATGCATCTATGATGTAATTTTATTTTTATAAATAAAATTAGAAACCTTTTTATCTGGAAAAAATATAATAAGTGATGATGATGAAGATTACAAAAATGATATGATTTGAATGCCACAACCAATCCAAACACTAAATTGGTGTATGATACCTATTTTTTGTGACAAGGGGCCCCTCTATGTTCAACAATTTGTCTACTAAAATTCATGAAACTGTACATACCCTACCCACTTCTAAATTTGAACTTGTGAACCCTTGGAGGAAACACATGTTCCTATCTATTAAGTCCCATTAAAACTATATAAATGTGACAATATGCATTAGTTGGATATTAATAACAACCACATAAACAATATCAATGTGTTTAGTATATATCGATATGAATATATTCAATACGTTAACAATGTTTTTTTTGTAATAAAAAGTTAAATATAGGCCCACTGACTTATACTGGAAACCTTGAAATTATTAATATTGCTTCTATGTGTTATCAGTATTTTCTCAAGTTTAAAGAAATAAATCACCGATGTAGCTAAAAACAAATTTTGGAGATTACAACCTAGCCTTCCTGATGCTCAGAGAGGGCTCTCTCTTTATAATTTAACTTTGTTTTAGTTATGTGATTTTGCGCTAGTTATGAATGTTCAAGAGGTCTTTGATTTGTATTTGAGATTGGGTGGTCGGATCTACTTAGAAAAATGGATAAAATGATGGCCTTTAGACCATTGGGCTATGGAGCCAAACAATAAAGAAGAAAAACTGGATTAACTCACTAAAGGGAACTTTCATAGGGCAAGATAGAAAAGTGTTTTTCAGATCTTTGATACAGAGGGGTGAAAGGGTTTCACTCGGGGTGAGAGAGTAGTTAAGGGTTCTCAGACCCAGACAATGAATGAGTAATGGAGGGGTAATCAAAATCAAAGGAAAATTAAGAATCTTTTAACCTGGATATTCATGAAATCAATCTAAACCAAAGAGAAATTAAGAATTCTTTAATTTAAATATCAGAAGAAAACATTCAAATGCATAACTGTTAAGGAAGAGTGTAATTAAACAAGTTCTAAAATATTATTCTAGTTATAACATTTAGATTGAGAAAAATATTAAATATTATGAATAACTTGAGAAAAATGACAACAACACATGAGAATACTTGTCTGAAGTTCACTTAACACATGAATCCTTTGAAATGTTTGATCTCTATTCATCAATCCAGCTTGGTGGCTCAGCAAATCATACAATAACCTTCTGGATATTCTGATAAAAAAGTATATAGAAATTTCTAATAGAATCCACCAAAAATATTTCAAATGAAGAAGTATTTATACAAATTCTAAACTGTAATATCTTGAAAAAATATCAAGATTGGTTTTACAAATATCTCAAATTGTTTTACATTAATAGAACTTAAATAAAGGACACTCAAAACTAATGAATCTATTTGGCACTATATTTATGGATTGATGGTGAAAAATAAGAGAAATTTGAATTTGATGGCAAATCTTAACTGATTATGAGGCTTCCAAGTCACTAACTACCTCCTTCCCTTGTGCATTTTGCCCCAGCAATTCTGCAAAATTAGGGTCCAGTGGTACCTTTTTATATATCAATCCGAGATATATATGGAAAACATTAAAGAGGTTATTGTAGATAATTATGTCATTGAGATAAAACTCTTTCTGTTTCCAAAAATTTAGCTCCATCAATTCACAATAGTCTCTGCAAAATGATGTCAAAAACAAGACTTTGCACAATCCGAAAAAATAGGTTGTGAAGATATGCATTTATCTCCCATTTTGTAATACCTTCATAAAAAGTGAGATAGGTTTTTGTAGATTGGCCTTTTAGGAACATAAATTTCCTCCAATTTCTCAAAATACATCTTCGATTGGCCACAATAGTTTCTACCAAATTATGGCTTAAATAGGAAATTTATGGAAAATGTACCATTCCTCCTCTGATTTCATCTTTTAACCTTAATTTTCTTTTAACTGTTTTACCTTTACTTTGGATAAACTTCATTGTTTCTGGTGAAAGTGTCTTCATATCTATTTAACCCTTATTGCCTTCATGTTTACTTTTACTATTTACCTTGACTTCTCTTTTTTTCATATATCTTCACTTTGATTTTTCAATCTAATACACTTTTACTGATACTCTTTCATCTGATACACTTTTACTTTGATGACTTGTCAATATCCTTTACTGTGTTTTTACTTTTACTGTACATTTTAACTTTTTAATATGTATTTAAATAGTAAATCATTTAGTTTTTTATATGTACCAGCATATGGTAATGGATATTGATCAACTTTCTGTATGTTTGATGTGTTTGTCTTTTCACTATATGCTCTATCTGGTTCCTTTGTTTTAATAGTCAATGTCTCTGTGTGAATGATTTCTTTCTATGTTCTGTGTATAATTGTTTTCTTCTTCTGAATGAAGGTTTTTAAATAGATTTCCTTTTGAGTCTTGGAGTAAACAAGTTTTGTGACTAGTATCAAAACTGTTTATCCAAGCTCTGGTCTTCTGCTAATTACCTGCAAAATACAACAATTTGTTAATAAAACACAGGTCTTTGAGGAGGTGACCAGAGGTCGTACTAAAACTAGGAAGAACCGTGGAAAAAGTCTGGAAGGTGTTTGGCAGGGAATCCATGGTGAAATCATGTCTCAGACGCTCAGGGTGGTGCCAGAAGGGTTTGATAGGTTTCGTTGTGTAACTGAGTAAAAGGCATGAAAATGAGGGTTTTTGGGGCTTTAACGGGTAATGGGTAAATTGGGGTGGAATTTTATAGTATGAACAATGAGTGGCTTCGGGTTTAGCAGGGAGGCGGTATCGAAGGCCATCACACCACTTTTATGGAGGAGGCGACATTTTGGAGGGGTCACCCAATCTATGTTAGCTCTTGACACGTAGCATATGGGGGACGAGGCAAAACCACTTTATCAGGTGGGTAAAGGTCAGACATCGGGTGAACCCAATATGGCTGTGGATCGTTGGATTTGGGAACTGATGAGGGGATGACAATAGGGTGGCAGATGTGCACAGATGAAATGGGCAGAGGCTTTGGGGGGCCCAGGGCTTTAATCCTTGGTGGTTTGGGATTATTTAGGAGTTAAACGTGGGATTAAATGATCAGACAGGGTTTAATGACGAGATTATCTTAGCTTTACCAAAAATTGGTGTGTTAAGTGGGTTTTGTCGGGGATATGGGATAAAAGTATTGTTTATAGCGAAACTGAGGGTTGGGGTATTATATACATGATTTATTTATATAGTGGAAAAGCTATATCGAGAGCTATAGTATTATGTTAAAAAAATAATATGAAATGAAACGAGCAGAGTAAACATACCACTAAGCATAATGTAATATTTTGACATTTTCTTCACATACACTTTATACTTAGGATAAAATTTTGTGGGTTTTTTTAATGAAATGGAATTTTAACTTGGGGTGTTTACTTTTCATAGGAAAATGGAGTTTAACCTTCGGAAAAGGGGTTTTATTAGGGTAATTAAGGGAAATGAATTTTATGAAGGGAATTCTAACACTTGATGTCCATAAGTCATTACGCCGAGGGTCCAGTCCCACCAAAAGTCAGAGAAATGATCTGAGCCTTTATGACTTGAAGGATTTTTAGTACTAGAACTGACTTATCGATGGGGAAATTAGTAAGTAAAGGGATGAAATGAATGAGAGGGAGTTAATTAATTCAACTTGTAAACCATTTTTTTCGCTTTCTTAACTACTCATGCACATTCAAAGATATGATTAAGTATGATAAATGTTATTTTATCCAATCAACTTTATAATTCAGCTACCTTTCTTCTACTTACCCATTACTTACCCTAACATTTTTCCTTCATTTATTTGGGTGCATTTAGGCTAGCAGGCCCTTATCATTCATTTTTCTTTTGAAAAGTAAACTATATACTTCTAACCTTATATCATCCAAGGGCTCAGATTAAATTGATGAGCTCCTTTTATTTTCTCTACCTATCTAATGATCTGCCAAGATTAAGTTGTTTGGTCAGATTTTATTCTCTAACTATAAACATAAAATTCAAAGCATGAAATAGTCAACATTAAGTAGTTTGACTACCATGGGTTGTGGCATGTATGACAAGCTGCACACAACCATTATTTAAGATAGTAAAGCAGTAAAATAGTAGTGGAATTTAGACTTGCACACTTTAATGATCTATTTTTCTTTTTGGGGTTCATATATTTTCATTTTCTGATCTTTTCTTATTCTTTTTGTCCATAGATATTTCTTTTAGGAGATACCCTCTTTACATTTTTTAATATTTAATATGGAAAACATTTGCAGAAAGCAAAGGTATGTACAATATTACAAGGCTTAACCTTAGCCAATTCAAAATTATGAATCCTATCACTATAGGACTCTAATAGTGGCTCCACATGGGGATGGCATTTCCTAGTGAAATGTCAAGACCTCTGAAGATCAGTAGCCTTTGAATTGTGACTGAATTTACACTGTAAATTGTTCTTTTGTGATTTCTACCTTATTGTATAATCTTTGTGACTGAAAATCTTAAACTGGAATCATAGCCTTTTCTGCGAACTGAAATCTGATCTGAAATAAACTTGCTATTGAAAAACTAAATTTATTCAAACTGAAATCCTACGTACTTACTCTAATCAGCTTTCCAATTGTTGGTTAGGTAAAATGAAATAGCCAATGCAACCATTCAAGCATCATATACATTGGTGAATTTTGCTACTTGTGCTTGTTTGTGATTAAAATTGATATTATTAAGCCAATTATAACCTTGTCAACAAATGAGAAGATAAGGAAATACTTGATTTCCTTTTTTGACTCTAGAAACTCTACAAATGGATCTTCCAAAATATATACACTAATGTTTAACTAATCTAGGAAATTGTACAATTTTTCTGCATTGCCTCCATGCCATGAAAGTGAAATTTCATTTTCATCTTTATCACCCTGCATATTTTCAGATAAGCTTTGTGATGATATTTCTACCCTGTGGAAGGATTTCCGCAACCTATTACATAGACGTTTTAATGGGACTTCATGGATTTTTGCATGATTTTCATCCTTTTCTTTGGAGATATTATACCATATTTCCTTTAAAAACTTAAATGATTCAAAACATAGTGGTATAGAACTTTCCTATGTCATTTGATCAGATGTCTCAATAGAATTTTATAACTGCACTTGTGAAACTGAAGAATCCTTATTAAGATTTTCATTGTCTTCTTTGTTGTCAATATCAATACCTAAAGACTATCAATATTTTATTGCTTTAAAGTTTTCTTTAATGAACTGAAATGAAGCAAAACAAAGAGGCAAAGAAGCTTCACTTATTTACAAATATTCTGCACTTTCTTCCTCACTTTCATAACTGATATGAATAAGATGATCATTATTTTCAAGCTGCTGAAACTGAATTTCTTTATTTCCCAAACTAGTTTCTGATTGCTCTGTAAAGTTAGTTTGGATCCGAAGAACATAATTATCATTATATTGATCATATTTACGCAAATCATTAAAAGAAGTAATGTCATCAAACATACACATTAGATCAGCAGATTGCTTCTCCACATATTGCTCTATAAATCTATCTTCTGACCTATGGTAGTTGGAATTACCAGGAATTTGTTCATGGCTATCAACCTCTTCTTTTTGTGAAATAAATGCGTCATGGTGATTTTGAACAAAAAATTTATCTTTCATGGTGATATTCTATATCCTTTCCTCTATTTTTCTTACCAAAATGTCAAGTTTTACCTCTGCAATGTTGTTCTTCTCTACTCCTGCTTTCAATTTTTCTCTTCTAATTTGCAGATTAACTTCTACATCTACTGCAATGTTCTGCATATTTTCCAGTGTTGAGGTGTTCCTTTCTCTTAGCTGAAATTATATCTCTAGATCAAATGCTTTTGGATAATGCAAGAGAGTTGAATCAAGAGGAGGTCTTATATTTGGTGGCAATGAGTAATAGCTTTGATTAAATCTGTCAGAAAATTGTTGTACTGTTTCATTTGGATATCTTTTTAACTGATTATATTCTTCTATGATCACAAAAAGAATTAATTTTATTATCCATCTATTAAGGGAAAGTTTGACAAATTGTTCGAAATTTGAGATGCTCGCAATAGGTACATTCTTGAACCAACTCTTTACTTTACTTTGCAAAGAAAGAGCAAAAAGCCTAATAATAACATCATCTTCATCAATCTCAAATAAGTCTAGATAATTCTCAAAACCTTGAATATGTTTTTGGGCAGTGATACCAGTCTTTCCATCAAAACTGGGGAGATATTTGTGATAGTTATCAAGGAAATCATGGAGTATATGAGGTAACATGAGGGGCCTATATCTATCAGGAACTTTACAAGGTACAAGAATATGTACAAGGATTGTATGGTTAGTATTGATTGTTTGATGCTCCTTAATCAGAAAATGATCATCATAAGATTTAGAAGAAAGTTGCTCAAATGGATAAGGAGGATATATATTTACAATTTTCAAAGGAAAATAATCAAAAATTACTTTAAGATCTTCTCTAAAATACAATATACATTGAAAAACATTCTTGATGAGAAAGAACATAATGTCTTGGATAAAATCCAAGTTAAAAGCCTGATCTTTTCATATTGTTCTTTCAAGTTCATTCTTCCAGTGGATTCTTGATTGTGAAATTGATTTGAAGTCACCAGGTGGATAATTTTAACCTTTGTGTGTTTGATCACTGTCCACCATCATAGATCAGATCTGAACCTGTAAAATATTTCCGAGGAAAATTTTAGTCAGTCCCTAGTATGGTTGCCATTATGTTATCACTCAGTATTTTCTCAAGGCTAAAGAAAGAAATAATTGAGGTAACTACAAACCACTTTTGGAGATCAGGACCTACCCTTCTTGATGCTTAGAGAGGGCTCTCTCTTTATAATTTAACTTTGTTTTAATTATGTGATTTTAGGCTAGTTATGAATGTTCAAGAGGTTTTTGATTTGTATTCAAGATTGGGTGGTGGGATCTGCTTAGACAGATGGATAAAATGATGTCTTTTAGACCATTGGGATATGGAGTCAAATAATAAGGAAGAAAAAATGGATTAACTCACTAAAGAGAACTTTCAAAGGGCAAGATAACAAAGTGTTTTTCAGATCTTTGAGATAGAGGGGTGAAATGGTTTCACTCAGGGTGAGAGAGTGGTTAAGGGTTCTCAGACCCAGATAATGAATGAGGAATGAAGGGGTAATCAAAATCAAAGGGAAATTAACAATCCTTTAAACTGGATATTCATGAAATCAATCTAAACCAAAGAGAAATCAAGAATTCTTTAATTTAAATATCAAAAGAAAACATTCAAATGCATAACTGTTAAGACAAAGTGTAATTAAAAAAGTTCTGAAACATTATTCCAGTTATAAAATTTAGATTGAGAAAAACATTAAAGATTATGAATAACTTGAGAAAAATGACAACAACACATGAAAATACTTGTCTAAAATTTGCTTAACACATGAATCCTTTGAAATGTCTGATCTTTATTCATCAATCCAACTTGCTGGCTGAGCAAATGATACAATAACCTTCTGGGTCTTCTGATAAAAAAATCTATAGAAATGTCTAATAAAAGCCACGAAAAATACTTCAAATGAAGAAGTATTTATACAAATTCTAAACTGAAATATCTTGAAAAAATATCAAGATTGGTTTTACAAATATCTCAAACTGTTTTACATTAATAGAACTTAAATAAAGGACACTCAAAGCTAATCAATCTATTTGGCACAATATTTATGAATTGATGGTGAAAAATAAGAGAAATTCGAATTTGATAGCAACTCTTAACCGATGATGAGGCTTCCAAATCAGTAACTACCTCCTTTCTTTGTGCATTCTGCCCCAGAAATTCTGCAAACTTAGGGTCCAGTGATACCTTTCTATACGTCAATAAAAGATAGCCATGTAATGAGTGAAAGAGGTTATTGTGTATAAGTACGTTTTTTAGATAAACCTCTTTCCATTTCCACAAATGCAGCTCCATCTGTTCACAATAGTCTCTCAAAACGATGTCAAAAACATGACTTTGCACAATCCAAAAACTAGGGTGTGAAAATATGCATTTATCTCCCATTTTGTAATACCTGTGTAAATAGTGAGATATGTATTTGTAGATTGGCCTTTTAGGAACACAAACCTCCTCCAGTTTCTCAAAATTCATCTTGGATTATGTTGGGTCCCTATAATACTAGTGATTACCCCATTACTATTGTAGTTATACCCCTTATTTATATTGTTGTGCCCCTATTACCCCCATATTGTTATTTCTGTGCCCCATAGAATCCCTCTATTGTTATTTTTGTGGCTTTATATTATTATTGTTAGGTCGGCTGGATTATATTGTGACTCCTTAGACTCCTATATATAGAAAGGAGGTTTTGTCATTTGTAGGATCCAAGAATTGTTCATTTATGTAATGTAAAGGAGGTTGCCCCCTCGAAGAGGCTGAATTCTAAGGCGTGGATCTCTCTTTTCTATCTTTTTGTGAGCTGGTTTCATAACATTTGGTATCAGAGCTTTGGATTCTAGGGTTTCGCTGCTCCAAACAGGTCATCGTGGAATTTTCGCTCTAACTTCTTTTCTGTGACGTTTCAGAAGTCGCCAAAAAAACCCATTTGAGAAGAATTGGCGCTGAACCTTGGGTCCAAAATTCAGAGCTTTTTACGCGATATTTGGGGATATATGATCTGAGGAAGTTGGCCTTTTTGTAGACTCCTGAATTACATTCAAAACAGGTTACCTGGGGAAAATCGTCATAACTCTCTCTCTGAGGATCGGATTGAAATTTCGTAAAAAGGTACAGAAAGTGGACGGACTGTAGTTTCTTGTGTGTGTGTTTCAGATTCAAAGGTTAAAACAGTGACTCGTGGCACGTAGTACAAGTTCGCTCTACTGAACCAGTCTAAAAGCAAGTCACTGTGGGAGATTTCACATAACTCTTCCTTGGAGAATCCAATTTGGCTCAGACTTTTGGCATTGGAAAGAGGACGTAGAAGGCTACTACAGGTAGCAATATCAAAACTAGATGATTTGAAATTACAGAGATACATCAGATTCAATATCAGGCTTATATAAAGTGAAAAAAGGTGTGTAGTTTTTTTTTTTAATTTTTGTGTAAGCTTGGTTTAACGGAATTCAAAGGGCATAGTAAAGCATTATTATCAGTAACTGATGCCCCGAGGAAAGAAAATGCAAACACCTAGTAAGGAACCTGAAAGCTCTAGCATGACTCATGAAGAAGAGGAAGAAATGCTACATGATATATCAAAATTACAAGAACAAGTGCAACAAATGTCACGCTCACAAAAGTTAACAGAAGCTAAGATGAATGGCATGGAAGCTAAGGTGGACAATTTGAAGATAGATTTGAACACAAATTTGAAGACAGGCATGGCAGATTTGAAGACAGATTTGACTAATTTTCTACAAGAAATACTTACTAATGGTGAAAAGGTAGTAAAGGAAACTCATGATGAGAACAAAAGAAATGTTAATCATGATTCCATAGATGCTAATGTTGGATCGAAGAATCACCACATTCCAAAAATCGATATGAGGAAGTTTGATGGCAAGGATCCCTCCACATGGATATTACAGATGGAGCAATTCTTCGATCTCAATAATGTGCAAAACACACAAAAGGTACGTATGACAACTTTATATTTGGAACCAAATCAGTTTGTATGGTATCAATGGCTTTGTTCTCGTAAACAATTTATCACTTGGGCAATTTTTACGGAAGAATTGATAGCACATTATGAGGATACAAAAAGCAACACTTTTTTTAGCCAATTGATAAGTCTCAAACAAAAGGGTTCAATAATGGAGCACATTGAGGAGTTCCAAAAATTGAACATAAGGGTAAAAGATATTCCAGAGGAGCATAGGATTGATGTGTTCATAGGGTCTTTAAAGGATAATATCCAACATGATGTGCGCCTTTGGGAACCTGATTCATTAGAGAAGGCATTCAGGTTAGCAAGAAAAATGGAAAGCAAAATTATGGCAACTAGGAAGCATACCATTCACAACTATAAAGACGGAAGTGTTGTTGCCCATAGTCTTCCACAACCTACAAGGTTGACACCACAACAATTGGAAGAAAAAAGAGCAAAAGGGCTTTGTTACAATTGTGATAGCAAATACACAAAAGGTCATAAGTGTGCTGAGAAGAAATTATTCTACATAGATTGTGAAGAGGAAGAAGAAAAGGAGCAAGAAAGGTCAAAAGAAGAGGATATATTCCAGGAACAAAGCCTAGATGAAGAACAAATAAATCCGACCATATCTTGTAATGCATTGGCGGGAATTACCACTCCTCAAACCATCAAGATAGAAGGACAAATCAAGAAGAAAAAGGTAATAGTGTTGATTGATTCAGGAAGCACCCACAATTTTATTCATTGTAGGGTAGCAAAAGAATTGAATTGCTTCCTATATCCAGCACCAGAGTGTCAAGTGATGATTGCAAATGGAGGAACAATAAATTGTTCTGGAAAGTGCCATAATATCAAGCTATCCATGGGAGAATATGTATTGACTAGCCCAATGCTTTCCATTCCAATGGGAGGTGCTGATGTTGTACTAGGAGTCCAATGGCTACAATCCTTGGGTACAATAGCTTTTAATTTTCAAGAACTTTTCATGAAATTTTCTGTGGAAGGAAAGGAAGTTGAATTAAGGGGTATTGCAGGGAAACCAGGAAAGATAATCAGCTCTAATGGCATGACAAAGCTTCTAAAAAAGGAGCAAAGAGGTGTAATTGCACAATTATGTTCGCTAGATGTTTCCACATTGGAATCATCTATTTCTCCAGATCTCCAAAAAGTCCTGGACAATCATTCCAAGGTATTTGAGACTCCCAAAGGTCTCCCACCTATGCGTGATCATGATCATGCTATTCATCTGATTCCAGGAAGTGTTCCTCCAAACATCAGGCCGTACAGATATCCCTATGTCCAAAAAAGTGAAATTGAACGTATGGTTGCAGAAATGCTAGAGGCTGGTATAATTCAACCGAGTCAAAGTTCTTTCTCAGCTCCAGTAGTATTGGTGCACAAGAAGGATGGATCATGGCGCATGTGTCCAGATTATAGGGAGCTCAACAAGCTCACTATTAAAGATAAGTTCCCCATTCCTGTTATTGATGAATTACTGGATGAATTGCATGGATCAATTTACTTCACCAAGTTGGATCTTCGTTCGGGATATCATCAAATCAGAATGAAGATTGAAGACATTCCGAAAACGGCATTTAGAACTCATGAGGGTCATTATGAATTTTTGGTCATGCCTTTTGGCCTTACCAATGCACCTTCAACATTTCAAGGTTTGATGAATTCAATTTTCAAACCATTCCTTAGAAAATTTGTGTTAGTATTTTTTGATGATATACTAATCTACAGCAAGTCTTGGAAGGATCATGTTGAACATGTTGACAGGGTGCTACAACTATTGGAGGAGAAACAATTATATGCAAAAAGATCCAAATGTTTCTTTGGAGTCCAGGAGGTGGAATATTTGGGTCATATTGTATCTCATGAAGGAGTTAAGGTAGACCCTAGCAAAATTAAAGCCATTAAGGAATGGAAAATCCCCACATCCATAAAGCATCTGCGAGGATTTCTTGGGTTGACAGGGTATTATCGCAAGTTTGTTAAGAATTATGGGAGAATAGCAGCACCTCTAACAACATTATTGAAGAAAGATTCATTTTCATGGACTCCGGAAGCAACAAAGGCCTTTGAACATCTTAAAGAGGCAATGTGCCAAGCACCGGTCTTAGCTACACCGGACTTCACAAAAACCTTTATTGTGGAATGTGATGCTTCAGGAAATGGAATTGGTGTTGTTCTAATGCAAGATGAAAGACCCATTGCTTTTGAAAGTCGTCCAATCAAGGGAAAGTTTTTAAGCAAAGCTATTTATGAGAAGGAAATGTTGGCAATACTCCATGCACTTAAGAAATGGCGACCCTACCTAATGGGAAGACACTTCAAGGTAAAAACGGATCATGATAGCCTTAAATACTTTTTAGAACAAAGATTATCCTCTGAAGAGCAACAAAAGTGGGTCACAAAGATGTTGGGTTATGACTTTGAAATCATCTACAAAAAAGGGAAGCAAAATGTGGTGGCAGATGCACTCTCAAGAAAGGATGAGGATGTGGAAGCATTGTTGTGTGCCATTTCTATTATCCAACCAGATTGGATAAATGAAGCAAGGGAGGAATGGAAGAATGACGAAGAAGTGTGGGCACTTATTCGAAAGCTACAACAAGATTCCAGTACTTCTGATACATTTAGCTGGCAAAATGATTCGTTATGGTACAAAGATCGCTTATACCTCTGTAAGAATTCCCAGCTAAAACAAAAGATTCTTATGGAATTGCACACTTCTCCCTTAGGAGGGCACTCAGGATTTTTAAAAACTTACCACAGGGTTAAGAAGGAATTTTTTTGGGATGGCCTTAAATCAGATATTCAAAAGTTTGTGGCGGAATGTTTGGTTTGCCAACAAAATAAAGTTGAAACAATTAAGACACCGGGTCTATTACAACCTTTATCCATTCCAAGCCAACGTTGGGAGGAGGTTTCAATGGATTTTATCACAGGTTTACCCAAGTCTGAGGGAAAGAGTGTCATCATGGTGGTAGTTGACAGACTTACCAAGTATGCACACTTTTGTGCATTATCACATCCATTTAAAGCCAGTACAGTTTCTACTGCATTTATGGAAACAGTTCAAAAGCTACATGGAAACCCAAAGATTATTGTAAGTGACAGAGATCCCATTTTCACTGGAAATTTTTGGACAGAATTATTTTCTTGTCTTGGTACTCAGTTAGCTCATAGCTCATCTTATCATCCTCAATCTGATGGGCAAACTGAGATAGTAAACAAATGTTTGGAAGGATATCTTCGTTGCTTTGTATCTGATAAACAGACACAATGGGTCAAATGGTTGCCTCTGGCTGAATGGTGGTATAACACTTCCTTCCATACAGCAACAAAAATGACCCATTTATGGCACTTTATGGGTATCAACCACCATCCATCACATCATATTTAAGAGAAAATTCTAAGGTTCAGGCAGTGGAACATCACATCGAACATCAACAACAAGTCCTCCAACTCTTAAAGGATAACCTCGTGTTGGCACAAAATAGAATGAAACAACAGGCAGATCAACATCGCAGTGAAAGAAGTTTTGATGTAGGTGATTGGGTATTCCTACGGCTACAACCATATAAGCAAATGTCCCTAAAGCAAGCTAAGAAGGATAATAAATTATCACCAAAGTATTATGGTCCGTACAAGGTGTTGCAAAAGATTGGTACTATGGCATACAAATTGGAGCTTCCTGCAGCTTCTCGATTGCACCCAGTTTTCCATGTTTCATGTTTAAAGAAGGTTATAGGTGACAAGCTCCCAATTCAAACAATATTGCCAGAACTTGACGAGGAAGGAAAAATTATATTGGAACCGGAAGCAGTCACAGAAACAAGAACTCGACAGCTACGAAATCGATCAATTTCAGAGTATCTTATCAAGTGGAAGAACTTATCCGCTGAAGATTCCACATGGGAGGATGAGAATTTTATGCAGAAGTATCCAGAACTACTCAAGCGTTGAGGACAACACTTTTTTGAAGGAGAGGGGCATGTTGGGTCCCTATAATACTAGTGATTACCCCATTACTATTGTAGTTATACCCCTTATTTATATTGTTGTGCCCCTATTACCCCCATATTGTTATTTATGTGCCCCATAGAATCCCTCTATTGTTATTTTTGTGGCTTTATATTATTATTGTTAGGTCGGCTGGATTATATTGTGACTCCTTAGACTCCTATATATAGAAAGGAGGTTTTGTCATTTTTATCATCCAAGAATTGTTCATTTATGTAATGTAAAGGAGGTTGCCCCCTCGAAGAGGCTGAATTCTAAGGCGTGGATCTCTCTTTTCTATCTTTTTGTGAGCTGGTTTCATAACAGATTACCCATAATAGTTTCTAAACAATTATGACTTAAACACGAAATTTCTGGAAAATGTATTATTCCTACTTTGATTTCATCTTTTAAACTTAATTTTCTTTTAATTGTTTTTACCTTTACTTTCGATAAAATTCATTGTTTCTGGTGAAATTTTATTCATATCTATTTAACCCTTATTTCCTCCATGCTTACTTTTACTGTTTACCTTGACTTCTCTATTTTTTCATCTATCTTCACTTTGATTTTTCAATCTGATACACTTTTACTTTGATGACCTCTTAATATCCTATACTATGTTTTTACTTTTATTGTACATTTAAACTTTTTACTGTGTATTTCAATAGTAAATCATTTAGCTTTTTATATGTATCAGCATATGGTAATGGATATTAATCAACTTTCTATATGTTTGATCTGTTTATCTTTTGACAATATGCTCCATCTAGTTCCTTTGTTTTAACAGTAACTGTCTTGTGTGAATGCTTTCTTTCTCTGTTCTATGTATAAATGTTTTCTTCTTATGAATGAAGGTTTTTAAATAGATTTCCTTTCGATTCTTGGAGTAAACAAGTTTTGTGACTAGTACCAAAATTGTTTATCCAAGCTCTGGTCTTCTGCTAATTACCTGCAAAATAAAACAATTTGTTAATAAAACACATGTCTATGAGGAGGTGACCAGAGGTCGTACTGAAACTTGGAAGAACCATGGTCAGAGTCCGAAAGGTGTTTGCGAGGGAATCCATGGTGAAATCATGTCTCAGAGGCTCAGGGTGCATCGAAAGGGTTTGATAGGTTTCGCTGTGTAACTGAGTAAAGGGCATGAAAATGAGGGTTTCCAGGGTTTTAAGAGGTAATGGGTAAATTAGGGCGGAATTTTATATTATGAACAGTGAGTGGTTTCTAGTTTGGCGGGGAGATAGTATCAGAGGCCATCGCACTGCTTTTATGGAGTAGGCGGTATTTTGAAGGGGTCACCCAATCTATGTTAGCACTTGAAATGTAGCAGATGGGGGACTAGGAAAAGCCACTTTATCAAGTGGGTAAAGGTCGAACATCAGGTGAACCCGATATGGTTGTGGACCATTGGATTTGGGCACTTACGATCAAATGGCAATATGGTGGCAGATGTGCACAGATGAAATGGGCAAAGGTTTCAGGGGGCCTCATGCTTTAATCCTTCGTTGTTTGGGATTTATTAGGAGTTAAACATGAGATTAAATGATTGGATGGGATTTAATGAAAGGATTATCTTAGCTTTACCAAAAATTGGTGAGTTAAGTGGGTTTTGTCAGGGATATGGGATAAAAGTATAGTTTATAACTAAACTAAGGGTTGGGGTATTATATACGGGATTTATTTATATATGGGAAAAGTTATATCGGGAGCTATATTATTATGTTAAAAATTAATATGAAATGAAATGAGTGGAGTGAACATACCACTAAGCATAATGTAATATTTTTACATTTTCTTTACATACACTTTATACTTAGGATAAAATATTTTTTGGGTTTTTTGAACGAAATGGATTTTCAACTTGGGGTTGTTTACTTTTCATAGGAAAATGGAGTTTAACTTTAGGAAAAGGGGTTTTATTAGGGTGATCAAGGGAAATGAATTTTATGAAGGGAATTCTAACACTTGATGTCCATAAGTCATTAAGCCGAGGGTCTGGTCCCACCAAAAGTCAGAGAAATGCTCTGAGCCTTTATGACTTGAAGGATTTTTAGTACTAGAACTTACTTGTGGATGGGGAAATTAGTAAGTAAAGGGATGAAATGAATGAAGGGGAGTTAATTAAATCAACTTGTAAACCATTGTTTTTTCTTTCTTAATTGCTCATGCACATTGAAAGATATGATTAAGGATGATAAATGCTCTTTCATCCAATCAACTTTATAATTCAACAACCTTTCTTCTACTTACCCAATAATTACCATAACATTTTTTCTTCATTTATTTGCGTGCATTTAAGCTAGCAGGCCCTTCTCATTCATTTTCCTTTTGAAAAGTAAACTATCTACTTCTAACCTTATATCATCCAAGGGCTCAGATTAAACTAATGAGCTCCTTTTATTTTCTCTACCTATCTAATGATCTACCAAGATTAAGTTGTTTGGTCAGATTTTATTCTCTAACTATAAACATAAAATTCAAAGCATGAAATAGTCAAGATTAAGCAGTTTGACTACCATGGGTTGTGGCATGTATGACAAGCTGCACACAACCATTATTTAAGACAGTAAAGCAGTAAAATAGTAGTGGCATTTAGACTTGCACACTTTCATGATCTGTTTTTGTTTTTGGGGTTCATATATTTTCATTTTTTGATCTTTTCTTATTCTTTTTGTCCTTCGATATTTAGTTTAGGACATACCCTCTTTACATTTTTAAATTTTTGATGTGGAAATTTTCAAAAAGAAAAGGTATGTACAATATTACAAGGCTTAACCTTAGCTAATTTAAAATTATGAATCCTGTTACTATAGGACTCTAACACTAGGTTTCAAAAATATCAATACCTTTGTTACTAAAATGGATAAAATCATTTAAATATATATATATATATATATATATATATATTATCTATATATATATATACATACATCTATATATATATATATATATATATATATATATATATATATATATATACATATAGACATACATATACATATACATATACATATACATATACATATAGATAGATAGATAGATAGATAGATAGATAGATATAGAGAGAGAGACGTTCGTTATTAAATTATATAAAATTATCTCTCTCTCTCTCTCTCTCTATATATATATATATATATATATATATATATATATAGAGAGAGAGAGAGAGAGAGAGAGAGAGAGAGAGAAGATGAAATGGAAGTCTAACCCCTCTATGATTCTAGCTTTAGAAGAGCATCAACCACTGTGCATGGGTTTGGATATTGGTTTCTCTACCCCAATTGTTGGCTTTCTCCAATTCCAAACCCTACCAAGATCGAGAATTTTGAACCTTGGACTGTTTGTGGGGTTTCTCCTTGGTTTCTTCTTGAGTTTCAACTAGCTACATGCTGGTTCCATTGATTTTAAATCAATTTGTCTCATTAGGGTTATGGTTTCCAACTACATCTAGAGGTATCTTTGTTGAAGGAACCATTTTTTTAGGGTTTCTAAAATAATTATTTTACCAAATTCCAAATGGGATGGCTCCTGGAAAGGGACAAGGGGAAGAAAGGATTTTCATCTAGAATGTAGAAGTTTCTTAAAATTCCTCCTCAGGGAAGATGTGCAAAATCCAAACATCAACAGTGGGTGGTGAAAACTCTACTGGATGGGAAGCCTAGGAATAAGAGGAGCCTCATTTTCAACAAAAAAAAGGGTCAAAGAAGGAGGTAAATGAAATAAAAATAAGGTCCTAAAGAACATCAATGAGCTAGAAAATTTAAACGTTATCCTAGGCAAATACATCGTAATGAGGGAGGTAGCGAAGCTAGCAACAAAAAAAAAAACCCTGATTGGAAGATTAAGTGGTTGAAGATTCACCCTCCATTACCTAAAGTAATGGCTTCAAGAGTTATTAGGTAAAAGGTTCAAAACCCACCTAGAATTTATCTACTTTCTAAGGGATGGATCCATATTGAACTTGAGTCACATGAGAAGGCTCTTGACTAGTGTGGTCCATTGACTCTACCATTGTGCTATTCAAATTTTAGTCACCTTTATTTGATGCTCCCTAGGAGATTATGGATGTGGTTCCCATTTGGGTTAGGCTTCTAGGCATTCCCTTGTATATGTGGAAAGATGAGATATTCCAAGTTTTTTGTAATAATTTTGGTGCCTTTTTGGGAGCAATCCTCTCCTTCATGGAAACAAAGGATAAATTGATTGCACACTTACTGGTAAATATGGATCTGAGCAGGGGACTACATGAAACCATTGATATTGGAGTTGTTAGGGAATAACTTAAAATTTTATATTATGAAGGTGTGTCTTTCAGATGAAAGAAATGTGATAAATAAATATATGTGGTCATTCATTGCAATTTCCCTATAAATCAGTAGATGAGTAATGATGCTACTTGCAAGAAGTAGCAAGTGGATGTGGATCCTAATATGGTGTCGAATACCTAGACTTGAGTATTTTTAGTCTAAATGCATCTCATACAGAAAAACACTTTGATTAGTCTATGTATATAGTAGTTATAGGATCACTAATGTAAGGTTGATTGTTAGGAAGGGCTTGAAGAATTGATCTCTAAAGGTATGGAAGTTGCAGGGACAAACATTCCTCCTGGTAATTCTTAATCTTTGCCTCATTTTCTTTACTTGTTAATTCTTTCTTAGGTCTGGGAAAGGACTAGGGAGATGCTTCATCCGATGGGGATTCACCAACTATCATCTCTTTGGTCACATCCTTTTCTTATGTGCAAGTTTCTTGTACATGCCCTCGAGTTGAGTTAGGATACTCAATGCATGTAGTGTATTTCCCTAAGGGATGTTCATATAACCTTAAGGAAGGGGATATTTTGTATAACTTATGCTCAAGTAAAATCTTTCTTCCCTTTAAAATTCTAAATGGGGGCCTAGGGAAAGTAGCATTACCATCCCAAAAGGGGGAATTTCTTGGAAGAAAGCATCATATTTCTAAAGCAAAGGAGAAGTCTAGGGAAGAGATGGTAGAAGGAAAATAGTTTTCTATTGTTGCGGCACTTACAACATTGAAATCCCCAGTAGGGGTTAACCCATGAAAATTCTCTCTTTAAATTGTTGAGGTATAGCAAGTCTTGCTAAAAAAATTGCCTTCAAGAAGTTGATTCAAGCTAAAATTATGGATATCATCCTTCTCCAAGAAACATTGGGGGATGGAGATTCTTCCAAAAAATTTATTGAATCCTTGTTAAATTATTGTAATTTTGTGGCTTTAGATGTTCATGCTCATTTGGGTTGTTTGGCTTTGGGGTGGAACATATGAAGACTAAATCTCAACAACTCTTGGAGTATTGAGTTAGGTCTAGGTATAAAGGTCTTCTCTAAAGAGCTAGGCACTCCCATAACTATTATAAACCTTTATGGGCCTTATTCTGGTAGAGTGGAGATCTGGAATGTATATTTTGACAATTATTTTGACAACGGGGATGACAGTTGGAAGATTAGTAGTTGTTGGATCCATACCCTTTCCTCCTAACCCCTCCCCTTCTTCCCGCCCCCACCCCCTGTTTTGCTCTTGGTTTTGATTTTTACTCCCTTGTCTCCTAGATTGTTTGTTTCCCCTTTATTCCCTTTGCTAATATATATATATATATATATATATATATATATATATATATATATATATATATATATATATATATATATTATATATATATATATATTATATATATATATATATATATATATATATCTATATATATATATATAGATATATATATATATATATATATATATATCTATATATATATATATATATATATATATATATATATATAGATATATATATTTTATTTTTTTTTCTAAATGCTAAAAAATTTCGCTTGACCTATATTTTTTAAACAAATAATTTTATATAGAACATTTTCATATAGATTAACTAATTGGTGGATTATTGATAAACCCTTGGGTTTTATTCCAAATTATTTGGTGACTCCTTTAGTTAAAGAAAATAAATATTTCTAATAATCAAAACAACTAATTAATTATAAACAAGTTTATATTTTAGAAGAACAGGTTTTAAATTTAGTTACATATAGCTTAAAAATAGAAATAAAAAAATTATTTAATTAACTAACTAATTATTTATTCTTTCCTATAATAATACAAGTCTTTATATTGGTATTATGACACAGGTTTGGCACAGGTTTGGCTCGATGACATAAGTGTTGTCCTTGATGGCAACTCACTCAAACAACAGATCACAGTTTAGGCTCTCAGAATGGTAGAAAATGAGACACCCGCAGGGTCCTGTTCACAAAGCCTCGAATATATGCAGGTGCACCGAACAAAAGGTGCGTACATATACGCAGGTGTACTGAAGAAAAAGTGCGTATATAAAGTACATGCACTTTCATGCAGAGAAAAGCGTGCACATGGGAAATCCTATGGTTGGTCCATGGTATTTAGTCTGACATTTTTGAACCTATGGTTTTGGTTCGTGGTTTTGCATCTAAAGTATTGAACCTAGGTATTGGGTCCCTAGTATTGGATCTCTATGGTTTTGGACCATGGTTTGAGTAAGGCCTAGGCTATAAAAAGGAAAGGAGATCATTTGGATGTGATGTGACTGATGTGTTGAATATCTTAAGAAGAGCAAGATCTGAAATACTGGTGACCGGTTGGTGAGTTATAGTTGTACCTGAATCACGGAGAAACCTGAACATTACAAGACGGATCTACAGATGGGTCGAGATCTCTTTGGTGCATGATCAGATCTGTAAATCTGATAATCTGGGGTATAATTGAAGTCTGATAAATTATCTATACTCACAGGTTTGATACAGCACAGACGCGGATACCCGCATGCTCGACATAGCGCAGGCGCGAATATACGGAGGTTTGACACAGCGAAGGTGCAGATACCCGCAGGCTCGACATAGCACAGGCGCGGATATACGCGGGTTTGAAACAGTGCAGGCACGGATACCCGCAGGCTCGACACAGTGGAAGCACAGATACCCGTAGGTTAAGGAAGTGAATACTGCGTACGTACGCAGGATTCTATTGGTGAAGTTGCAGACTTTTCTTGAAATATGTTTTAGCTTCTTTTGTCCATTACTGCAGTGTTCAAGGTTCTGAATTGGTTTCTGGTTACTGGTACTGTGTTCTGAGAAGTTATTGATTTAGTATTTGTACAAGGAAGTTGGTTGATTGCAGATCTATTTGATGTTTGATTGATATTCATGGATCCAGTTTGAAAATTTATGAAACGTGGTCCCTGGAAGAAAAGAGAAGTCTTTTGTAGGTCAGCACCTACGTACTAGTACCTCAACTAGTACAAGAGCTTAGGGGGTTGTAGCTCTCTTCCAGGAGAGTCTCGAGAACGATAGAAGGTTGTAGACTTTTGCAGGTTGAAGCCTGCGTGCTGGTATAAGACTGCACCAGTACAGAATCATTGCAAAAAGAAGTTTCTAATTGAAATAAGATAGAGACATATTGTAGCTGGTGGTTTTCACCCACATTGGGTTTCCACCTTATATCTTGTGTTCTTTTGTGTGACTGTCTACTCTACTTTTCTGTTCCTGCTTACTATTATATGGCTTTGACACACAAATTAATGATCAACATCTGAAGAATAAATTAAATTATAAGTCTGGAAGGTATTCGCAAGTTTCATTAGTCAGATCTACAAATCTTTGTATAAATTGAAAAATAATTTGATAATATTGATTCACCCTTCCTCTCAATATTATTTTCGACAATTGGTATCAGAGGAGGTCCTTCAGGAAAATCTTGATCGCTTGAAGGAAGATCTATCATCATGAGCAACTATGAAAAACAAGCATCTATCAGACCACCGATTTTTGATGGGAGCAACTTCATCTATTGGAAGGTAAGAATCATTGCTTATCTTCAATCTCTTGGTACACAAGTTTGGGATATTGTGGAAATAGGATACACATTTCCATCAGCAACTCCTATAGATGAAACTGGTAAGAAGTAGTATGAGACAAATGCAAAAGCTGTCAATACTCTATTAGGAAGTCTATCTCAGTCAGAATTCGTCAAGGTTATGCAGCTCAAAAGTGCAAAAGAAATATGGGACAAGATCGTTCTAAGCTATGAAGGAGATGAATAGGTAAAACGATCAAAATTACAAACTCTTAGAATTCAATATGAAATTCTTAGAATGCATAATGATGAAAGTGCGGCTAGCTATTTCCTACGTATAGATGAGATCGTAAATTGTATGAAAAACTTGGGTGAAGAAATAAAAGAAGTTGTTTTGGTTGAAAATGTTCTAAGATATTTGTCTCCTAAGTTTGATTCAAAATTTTCTGCCATAGAAGAAAATCAGAATCTACAGAGCCTTACCATGTCACAGCTGCACGAAATTCTAACTGCTTACGAGATGAGAAAAGGAGGACCATCAGATAGGAGAGAAGTTGCATTCAAGGCTTCAGGAAAAGGAGATTACTATGAGTCAGGACATATGTCAGAAGAAGAGGAAGAATCAAATTTTGTCAAGGACCTTCAACGGGGAACTGGAAGATTCAGAGGTAAACTGCCTTTCAAATGCTTTGCTTGTGGAAGAGTCGGTCATTATGCTGCAAAATGTCCTCATAAAGATAAACTAGACAAAGGTAAGGAACCTGTTAGATGGAACAGAAAATAGAATGTAAATAAGAAGAGCTATTACATGCATGAAGACAGTGATGGATTGTCAAATAGTGATGAAGATGAATAAGGTAATGATAATAGACTTTTGATGGCTTTTGAAGATGATGATTTCTTGGATGCTATAAATGAAGAAGGTCTTTATGAAGAAATTTCTAAACTTAAAGTTTGTTTAGAGGAAAAGAATATGATTATAGATAGCTAACATTCCAACTTGGTGAAAAGGATAAACACAATGAAGAGTTAGAATGTGAAATTGTGGGACTTAGAAAAGAAATTGAGAAAACAAAAGTCGTTAATCTCAGATTTGCTAAAGGATCTGAAACTCTAGATGAGATTATCAAAATGCAGCATTCTCCTCTAATCAAGACAGGTCTCGGATATTCCAAAGAAGCATCTCAAGCTCAAAAGCAAGCGCAGAAGCCATCCACCTCCAAAAGTTATCTTGATGCAGCAAGGAGAAGTGAACAAGTTGACAATCGACAGAAAAAGCATAATGCAGATCACCAGTTAAATCAGGGACAATTTGCTTCAAGAATGATGAAAGATTATCAAGTAAATCGGGGGAAATCTACTTCAAGGATGAACTGAAGCCTCAACCGAGCAATGGTAAATCATTCTCAATTTAGCTCAAGAATGGATGGAAACTACAATCATATGGTTGGTAGATTTGATAATCGCGAGAATTTCTTCAATGGCCAATGTTTCTCTTGTCATAACTTTGGTCATAAAGTTGCTCAATGTGTTACCTACAAGACCATCATGACTAGGGAAGCTCAAAAACAAAGGATTATGACAGGAATCATGAAAAGAACCTATAGTAACTTCTTTGCTCTTGAAAATGAAATAGAATGTTCTATCTATAACAACTTCGGTCATGAAGATTCTGAATGCATGAGCAGGTTTTAGCAAACAACTCAGAAGGAGCAAGCTTCCTTGAGTTCCAAAACATGGAAAAAGAAACAAACACAACTGGAAAGATGTGGGATAGCCTTATATGTGTTGGCATTATGATGCATATGTTGTACTTGATGGCAACACTCTCATAGAAGATCATCTCACTTATATACATTCAGATGAATCTACAGAAGAGATATCAGATGTGACATATTACAGGATAGCTCAAAGGAATCAAATGGCAAGCTCTTTATAAGCAGAGGCTCAAATATTGTTGAAATTATGAAGGACGCAGGTACACTTTACAGAAAGTGCGTCCCCGCAGGTAATCCATGCAGAACCCGCGTCCAGAGACGCAGGCCAGCCGTTTAGGGGGTGCGTCCACCCAGTGCACACATATCAAGGCAGAGGAAAGCACGTGGGGGTTTCTTGCGTGGTATCTAGCCGACGGTTTTGTGTTTCTATGGTGTCGGCTCGTGGTATTGTTCCACGCTTTGGGGAGAAGCTTGCCTATATAAAGCAAAGGAGTTCATTTGGATTGAGCACCATCTTTGTTGAATATCTTTTGGTGAGATCTAGTCCAGATCTATGAAGGCGAATCTTCTAATGGACTATGATCGCTATGGCGCACGATCAGATCTGTAGATCTGACTGTTTGGGTTAGTCTTGAAGTCTTTATATCTTTCATATCTAAAGAGACGCAGGTGCAGTAAGGGTTCAGGTGCGTCCGGGACGCAGGAGCGAACCGGTTCAGGTGCGCCGGACGCAGGCGCAGAAGGGTTCAGGTGCGCCGAGACGCAGGCAGTTCAAAAGACTCAGAGCGAGGGACGCAGGCTAGCAGTTGAGCAGAGTGCGTCCGGGACGCGGGCTAGCAGTTGAACAGGGTGCGTCCAGGGACTCAGGCCAGCAGTTGAGCAGGGTGAGTCCGGGACTCAGGCTAGCAGTTGAGCAGGGTGAGTCCGGACTCAGGCTAGCAGTTGAGCAGGGTGCTTCCTTCTCTTAAAATCTTTGTTTATCATTGTTGCATCCTGGGTTTGGTCCTATTATTGTTGATCTAGTTACTACAGTTGATTGGGTGTTTCAGAAGGTTGTTTGAGCTTCAATGTTGTTGTTGGGTCCAGTATGAAAATTGGATGAAATGTGGCCTTTCAAGATTATGAGTTGTGCCTCAATGTATCCAGTATGAAAATTGATGAAACATGGTACTTAGAGGGAGAAGATTGTAGGCCGGCGCCTACGTACTAGTATCTAAGCTAGTACAAGAGCTAAAAGAAATCTTGGAGCATTGTAGCAGGTAGTAGCCTGCGTACTAGTAAATGGATCGGCTAGTACAAGAGCAAAGGGGGTTGTAGCTCCCGTACTGGTATAAGGCTGCACCAGTACAAATATTGTAAAAGAATTTTCTTATTAAGAAGAAGATTGAGATGACTTGCAGCAGGTGGTTTTCTCCCGCATTGGGTTTCCACCTTACATCATTGTGTTCATATGTGTGCCTTATGTGTGATGATCTACTTTATGTTACTGCATCTGTTAACTGATAATATGGTTGATAATGTTCTAATGCACTCATTGAAGATCGATTAACTTAATCATAAGAAGTTGTGGAAGTAGCATATATGAATCTGATTATGGAAATGAAAAAGTTTTATTAATATGATAATACTGATTCACCCCCCCTCTCAGTATTATTTCCAACAATTGGTATCAGAGCCGGTCCTTCAGAAAAGCTTGATCGCTTGAAGGAGATCCGTGGAACAATGGGAAAGAAGCTTAAGAAGAAAGCTCATAAGAAAAAGAAGTCATCTCAGAAGAACTATGATAGTGGAAGAATCGATTGGGGATTAGGCATAAGAAGCTCTTCAGATTCAGAATCAGATTCAGAATCAGTATCAGGTATGAATGTGTTATCCTCTGATGTTCCAGCTATATTTCCTTGTGAAAGAGATGAAAGTGATAGCGAAACTATTGAATTTGCTCTTATGGGTGAACAAGAAAGATATCAAATAGAGGCAGAATTTAAAAAGCTGACAGACAAAATTAGAGATCAACAAGATCTATTGAACAAAAGGGAATGTGATTTCAAAGAAGAAGCTACCAAACTAAGGGCCCAACTAGAAGAAGGAAACAAGGTAAGAAAGCTACTCAAGGACAAGGAAGACCAATGTCAAAAATTGCAGCATGAAGTGACATCATTAAGAAAAGAAGTCAACGAAAGAAGCACAACCATCAAGAAACTCAAAGATAGATCTAGCTACTATGAAAATCTTGAAGCTACAATCCTCTCACTAAAAGGAGATCTTGAAGAATCAAAGAAGCAGAATACAGATCTACTCCAAGCTATTGCAAAACAAGAAAACGAAGTCACCAGCTTAAAATCTCAACTGGAATGTGCCTTCCGAGTTCGTCAAATGCAGCAGGATCTGTATGAAGAACAAGAAAAAGAAATTCTCAAACTAAGGGAACAAATGGAAGAAGGAAGGAATGCTGAAGAAGTTTTGAAAGAGAAATCTCTTGAAAAGGAAGAACAGCTTCAGGTTGAGGTAAATATCTTGAAAAGTAAACTAGAAGAAAAGGATAAGCTTTTACGATTTCAAGATAGCTCTAAAGTATTGGATGATATTCTTAGTAGTCAAAGGTCCCCTGCTATAAAGACTGGTCTTGGTTTCCATGAATCTGTTGAAGGTGAATCTAGTTCACATGGTGAGGCAAGAAACTCTAAAAGGAAATCTAAAGTGATCAACGAAGAAGTAAAAGATCAATTTCATCATCAACCAAGGAAAGAGATTCCTCAAAGAAAATCCTTTACTCCTCCTATGAATAATGTTGAATGTTATGTATGTCATAATCTTGGACATGTTGCAGCTAGATGTAGAAGAAGAAGAGTTCAAGACCATTATGCAGAAAGGTCATCTCAATCAAGGTACTTTTATGGATATTGCTTTGCTTGCAATATGTTTGGTCACAAAGCTACTGATTGTTACAGGAGGAATATGAAACATGTAAGATGTTATGCATGTAACAAGCTTGGACATATAGCCAAGGAATGTAGGAACAAAGTTTGGGCACCATATCAAAAGGAGAAAATGTCATCATCACGCTTGAAGATATGGAGGAAAAAGGAAGTACAGTCAGAAAAGGATGGCACAGTACAATGTACAGACATACCAGAATCAGAGGAAGCTGAAAATACAGGACGCAGTGCAGTAACAGGAGACCTGCGTGCGGACGCAGGCCAGACCAAGTCCAGGTGCGTCCAGGACGCAGTTCAGTAACTGAAAATCTGCGTGGGGACGCAGAGCGACTGAGGATCAGGTGCGTCCCTGAAGCAAAAGGACGCGGCGCGATAGTGTTTTTGGGTGCGTCCCTGCAGCAACAGGACGCAGCGCAACAGAAGATGAAGTACGTACCCGTCTCAAAGCATTTATTGGCTGATTCTTCTTGATATGCATGATCAGATTTAACAGATGGCACTGGTTCAGGGGGAGCATATGTCCTGAATGCATTGTTGGCATTATGGTCCTTGGTGACAATGCTTATGATTCATCTTGCTATGGTTATGAGTTGATCACATGATCAGATTTATGGTTGATTCTCTAATGATGCTTGCATGGAGTCTTTATTTTCCTTGGCACATACATAGATGAGGTTGGCTGATTTCATGGATGATTATTCAAAGTCGCATTGTTGAAGACATGACGATGATGAGTCACTCATATGCAACTGTTGACATGTGCATGATGCATGATTTCTTTCTTGGCACAAATGGATAAGGATTGTTGGCTAGATACAGGGATGATTATTCATACATATGTTGCTTGATGTTGATACTCTCATTTGATGACTCTTGATTCATGTAGATCTGGATGGTTGTGAGTTGATGTTGACAGATACTATGGAGCAGATTATACAGTGTTGTTGATGATGTTTGTCATTTGAAAGGTCATAGCAAATCTCATGTTGTAATGGTCTATTGTAGTCATCTCTTCAGGTCATGTAACGGCCTTTGTCCCCCCCACTATGCATGGGATGAAGATGTAATGTATTTGGTTTTCATATTTCTGATGTATTCCCACTTGGTTGGATGGATGATCCTTATTGTGATGGGTGATGGATGTATGTATTGAGTCTTTTGGTGATAGGAAGGTCATTTATGATATATATAGAGTCATGTTCTTCTTGTAGAACATCTTTTTGCAGACCTTGCTTATTGTCAGGGGCAGTTTGAGCATGAACAAGCACTATACAGCAGAGCAGACATCTCAGCTTGTTCTCAGAAAGACCATTATCAGATTGGAGCACCATGACATATACAAAGGGGGAGCTCATTCAGAGACTTCAGCAGATCTGGCTCATAGTCAAAGGGAGCATGTTCTTAGGGGGAGCATACCCCTTTGCCCTTGATGTCAAAGGGGGAGAGTGATTCGGTGTTGTTGCCATCAAGTCCAAAGGGGGAGATTGTTGGCATTATGATGCATATGTTGTACTTGATGGCAACACTCTCATAGAAGATCATCTCACTTATATACATTCAGATGAATCTACAGAAGAGATATCAGATGTGACATATTACAGGATAGCTCAAAGGAATCAAATGGCAAGCTCTTTATAAGCAGAGGCTCAAATATTGTTGAAATTATGAAGGACGCAGGTACACTTTACAGAAAGTGCGTCCCCGCAGGTAATCCATGCAGAACCCGCGTCCAGAGACACAGGCCAGCCGTTTAGGGGGTGCGTCCACCCAGTGCACACATATCAAGGCAGAGGAAAGCACGTGGGGGTTTCTTGCGTGGTATCTAGCCGACGGTTTTGTGTTTCTATGGTGTCGGCTCGTGGTATTGTTCCACGCTTTGGGGAGAAGCTTGCCTATATAAAGCAAAGGAGTTCATTTGGATTGAGCACCATCTTTGTTGAATATCTTTTGGTGAGATCTAGTCCAGATCTATGAAGGCGAATCTTCTAATGGACTATGATCGCTATGGCGCACGATCAGATCTGTAGATCTGACTGTTTGGGTTAGTCTTGAAGTCTTTATATCTTTCATATCTAAAGAGACGCAGGTGCAGTAAGGGTTCAGGTGCGTCCGGGACGCAGGAGCGAACCGGTTCAGGTGCGCCGGACGCAGGCGCAGAAGGGTTCAGGTGCGCCGAGACGCAGGCAGTTCAAAAGACTCAGAGCGAGGGACGCAGGCTAGCAGTTGAGCAGAGTGCGTCCGGGACGTGGGCTAGCAGTTGAACAGGGTGCGTCCAGGGACTCAGGCCAGCAGTTCAGCAGGGTGAGTCCGGGACTCAGGCTAGCAGTTGAGCAGGGTGAGTCCGGACTCAGGCTAGCAGTTGAGCAGGGTGCTTCCTTCTCTTAAAATCTTTGTTTATCATTGTTGCATCCTGGGTTTGGTCCTATTATTGTTGATCTAGTTACTACAGTTGATTGGGTGTTTCAGAAGGTTGTTTGAGCTTCAATGTTGTTGTTGGGTCCAGTATGAAAATTGGATGAAATGTGGCCTTTCAAGATTATGAGTTGTGCCTCAATGTATCCAGTATGAAAATTGATGAAACATGGTACTTAGAGGGAGAAGATTGTAGGCCGGCGCCTACGTACTAGTATCTAAGCTAGTACAAGAGCTAAAAGAAATCTTGGAGCATTGTAGCAGGTAGTAGCCTGCGTACTAGTAAATGGATCGGCTAGTATAAGAGCAAAGGGGGTTGTAGCTCCCGTACTGGTATAAGGCTGCACCAGTACAAATATTGTAAAAGAATTTTCTTATTAAGAAGAAGATTGAGATGACTTGCAGCAGGTGGTTTTCTCCCGCATTGGGTTTCCACCTTACATCATTGTGTTCATATGTGTGCCTTATGTGTGATGATCTACTTTATGTTACTGCATCTGTTAACTGATAATATGGTTGATAATGTTCTAATGCACTCATTGAAGATCGATTAACTTAATCATAAGAAGTTGTGGAAGTAGCATATATGAATCTGATTATGGAAATGAAAAAGTTTTATTAATATGATAATACTGATTCACCCCCCCTCTCAGTATTATTTCCAACAATATGTGGAAGGACAAGAAAATCAATGGTACATCAACAGTGGGTGCTCGAAACATATGACAGGTGATAAAGAAAAACTTCAGTCATATAGTGCCTTAGAAAAGGAAAAGAAGGTCTCATTTGGAAATGACACCCCTGCATTCATAAAGGTAAAGGCTCTGTTCATTTGAAAGAAAAGGTCAAGGTTGGAAATGTTATGTATGTTGATGGCTTAAAGCATAATCTATTCAGTGTCATTCAGATGTGTGATCAAGGAACTGAGGTAATATTTCGATCAAATGGATGTATTGTTCATGAGCTTGATACAGGAAAAACAGTGATCAGAGGCATAAGAACTCCAAATAACTTATACATACTCAAGGGAGGAAAACAACAATGCTATTTAAGCAAGAATGATGAACACTGGCTATGGCAGTGAAGACTAGGGCATCTTAGCTTCTCTCAGATAAGGAAAGCATGCAAATATCAAGCAGTTCGTGATCTTCCTGACATCAAAATTCCAGACAATACAATATGCAAATCATGTCAATTTGGTAAGCAAACCAGAACTAATTTCCCTGAGAAGGAAGGATCAGCTAGTAGGCCACTTGAACTTGTCCACACCGATATACATGGTCCAACTAGGAAGAGGTCACCTCGAGGAGAAGAGTATTTCATATTGTTCATTGACGAATTTTCAAGGATGTGTTGGATAGGACTCGTGAAATATAAAGATGAAGCTTTCGAAAAGTTCAAGTCATTCAAAGCTTTGGTTGAAAATGAATCAGATTGCAGAATCAAATGCCTTAGATCTCATCGAGGAGGGGAATTTACCTCAGATGAATTTTTCGACTTTTGTGAAGAACATGGAATAAGAAGGGAATTCTCTGTTGCAAGGACTCCTCAGAAAAATGGAGTAGCGGAAAGGATGAACAAAATGGTTCAACAAATGGTTCGTGCTATGCTTGATGAGTCTGGAACTCCTGCAACCTTCTGGGGTGAAGCTGCATTTGCCATTGTTACTATTCTCAATAATACAAATGTTCGAGTAAACAACACTCAGTCTCCTCATGAACTTTGGTATGGTAAGACTCCCACGATAAAATACTTCAAAATTTTTGGAAGCAAATGCTACTTAAAAGGATTGATGAAAATATTGGCAAGTTTGAAGCTAGAGCAGATGAAGGCATTCTCCTTGGTTATTCTCCCCATAGCAAAGCTTACAAATGTTACAATAAAAGACTTGGTAAAGTTGTTGAAAGTATTGATGTAGTGGTTGATGAAGAAGGAAACACTCCTAGGCAGGTAAAATCTAAAGATTTCGAAGATGGTGAAGACTACCCGTCGACATCAAATCAGATTCATGATGAAGAAGAAACCCATGAGGCACCAGAAGAATAGATAAGGATAGAAGAAATGACTCAATCTAGATACGTTCAGAAGAATCATCCAGAATCTCAAATTTTGGGGCAGAAAGAGGTAAGTGTACAAACAAGAAGAACCATTTCAGAAGCTTCAAGATATCTAGCATTACTCTTCTCCACTGAACCACAGAATGTAAGAGAGGCTTGCAAAGATGAATGTTGGGTCAAGGCCATGGAGGAAAAACTTGAGCAAATTGAAAAGAATAACACTTGGGAGTTGGTTCCTAGACCAAAAGATAAGAATTTCATAGGGACAAAATGGATTTTCAAAAATAAGCTGAATGAAAATGGGGATGTGGTTAGAAACAAGGCAGGACTTGTTTGTAAAGGATATGCGTGACAAGAAGGCATAGACTTTGAAGAAACGTTTGCACCAGTTGCCAGACTTGAGGCTATAATAATGTTCCTTGCTCTCTCTATCTTTCAGAAGTTCAAAGCATTTCAGATGGATGTAAAATCTACCTTTCTGAATGGAGACTTGAATGAAGAAGTATATATTGAACAACCAGATGGGTTTTTTCTTGGAAATGATCCAAAACTTCTATGCATACTCAAAAAGGCTCTCTATGGCCTTAAACAGGCTCCAAGGGCATGGTATTATCGGTTGGATAAGTACCTCCATCAACAAGGTTTTATAAAAGGATCAACTAATAGCAATCTATATATAAAAATTGACAATGATAAGTTGCTGATAATTGTTGTGTATGTTGATGATATCATCTTTGGTAGCAATGAAGATGACATGAGTCAAAATTTTGCCTTGGTGATGCAGAAAGAGTTTGAAATGTCCATGCTAGGTGAGCTCATATATTTTCTTGGTTTACAAGTCCAACAAAAAAAATACGGCATTTTTTTATCACAAACCAAGTATCTCAAGCAGATCTTGAAGAAATATGGGATGGAGGATTCAAAACCAGTATGTACCCCTATGGTGACAGGATGCAGCCTTAGCGCAAATGATGAATCGGCAGCAGTACATCAACCAACCTATAGATCCATGATTGGTAGTCTTCTCTACCTAACAGGTACCTGACCAAAAATTATGCATGCAGTGGGAATAGTTGGAAGTTTTCAGGCAAATCCAAAGGAAACTCATCTTCAGGCAGTTAAGAGAATTTTCAAGTATCTTCAAGGAACTCAAAACTATGGCTTATGGTATCCTAGAGGTATAGATCTCACACTTCATGCATACACAGATGCGGATCGGGCAGGAAGCGTGGATGACATGAAAAACACTAGTGGTGGTGCATTCTTCATGGGTCCTAGATTAGTATCTTGGTTTAGTAAGAAACAAAGCTCTATTGCATTATCTACAGCTGAAGCAGAATATGTAGCTGCTGCATCTTGCTGCACACAACTCCTTTGGATGATGCAAACATTGCAAGATCTTCAAATCACTTGTACTCCACCGATCTCCATTTTTTGTGATAATACAAGTGCAATCAGTATTACAAAGAATCATGTCATGCATTCAAAGACTAAGCACATACCGATCAAGTATCATTTTCTCCAAGAACAAGTGCTTGAACAAAAGGTCAAATTGGAGTATGTTCCCTCTAAGGAACAAGTCGTTGATATTCTCACCAAACCACTGCCCAGGGAGACCTTTGAATACCTCAGACAAAATCTGGGGGTAGCTGATGCATCATCTTGCTATTGAATCTTGTATGTTTTAGAGATTGTTGGTTGTCCGCGAGTTTCATATGGGGTATACGTGTACATACGCTGGTTTATGTGGGTACAGTCGTGTATATGTTGACTTGAGGAAAAGCAAGTATGAGAAGAGTCTGATATGGGTCTATCAAAGACCATCTGGCATAGGTTCAGGGGGAGCATATATTCTTCTAATAATGCATTGTTGGCATTATCGTAGAAGATCTTGGTTCAATTCTTCAGTTTTTTAAATTTTAGGAGGAGCAAGTGCAGAAGGAGAACATGGTTACTGATCTGAATAATGATTAACAGATGTTGTTGATATTTTGTCTCTATATTTCTTTTGTCAAGGTCATGTAACGACCTATCTTGGTTGCCCCACTATGCCTGGGATGGATAATTTAATATTCTTATTATATCATGTATCCCCACTTGGTTGGGAGTCGTATGTATGAGTCTTGGTGACAGGAAGGTCAGTGATGATGTATAAAGTCAGATTTCTTTTGTAGAACATCTTCTTGCAGATCTTGCCTATATGTCAGGGGGAGCTTGGACAGCACAACAGAGCAGAGATTTCAGCATGTACTCAGGGGGAGCATAACCCTTTGCCCTTGATGTCAAGGGGGAGAAAAGACTTTGAGTGACTTTGGGTTGCCATCAAGTCCAAAGGGGGAGATTGTTGGCATTATGACACAGGTTTGGCATAGGTTTGGCTCGATGACATAAGTGTCGTCCTTGATGGCAACTCACTCAAACAGCAGATCACAGTTCAGGCTCTCAGAATGGTAGAAAATGAGACACCCGCAGGGTCTTATTCACAAAACCGTGGATATACGCAGGTGCCTCGAACAAAAGGTGCATACATATATGTAGGTCTACCGAACAAAAAGTGTGTATGTAAAGTACATGCACTTTCATGTAGAGAAAAGCACGCACATGGGAAGTCTTATGGTTGGTCCATGGTATTTAGTCCGACATTTTTGAACCTATGGTTTTGGTCCGTGGTTTTGTATCTAAAGTATTGAACCCAGGTATTGGGTCCCTAGTATTAGATCTCTATGGTTTTGGACCATGGTTTGAGTAAGACCTAGGCTATAAAAAGGAAAGGAGATCATTTGGTTGTGATGTGACTGATGTGTTGAATATCTTGAGAAGAGCAAGATCTGAAATACTGGTGATTGGTTGGTGAGTTATAACTGGACCTGAATCAAGGAGAAACCTGAGCATTACAAGACGGATCTACTGGTGGGTCGAGAGCTCTTTGGCACATGATCAGATCTGTAAATCTAATAATCTGGGGTATAATTGAAGTCTGATAAATTATATATACCCGCAGGTTTGACACAGCGCAGGCGCGGATACCCGCAGGCTCGACACAGCGCAGGCGCGGATACTCGCAGGCTCGACACAGTGCAGGCGCGGATATATCTAGGTTTGACACATTGCAGGCGTGGATACCCGTAGGCTTACATGGGTTTGACACAGCACAGACGCAGATACCCACAGGCTCGACACAGCGGAGGCGTGAATACCTGTAGGTTAAGGAAGTGAATATTGTGTACGTATGCAGGTTTCTATTGGTGAAGTTGCGGACTTTTCTTGAAATATGTTTTAGCTCCTTTTGTCTATTACTGCAGTGTTCAGGGTTTTGAATTGGTGTCTGGTTACTGGTACTGTGTTCTGAGAAGTTATTGATTCAGTATTTGTACAAGGAAATTGGTTGATTGCAGATCTATTTGATGTTTGATTGATATTCATGGATCCAGTTTGAAAATTTATGAAACGTGGTCCCCGGAAGAAAAGAGAAGTCTTCTGTAGGTCAGCACCTACGTACTAGTACCTCAGCTAGTACAAGAGCTAAGGGGGTTGTAGCTCCCTTCCAGGAGAGTCTGGAGAACGAGAGAAGGTTATAGCCTTCTACAACTTGAAGCCTGCGTGTTTGTATAAGACTGCACCAATACAGAATCATTGTAAAAAGAAGTTTCTAATTGAAAGAAGATAGAGACATATTGCAGCAGGTGGTTTTCACCCACATTGGGTTTCCACCTTATATATTGTGTTCTTTTGTGTGATTGTCTACTCTACTTTTCTGTTCCTACTTACTGTCATATGGTTCTGACCCACAGATTAATGATCAACATCTGAAGAATAAATTAAATTATAAGTCTGGAAGGAATTCGCAAGTTTCATTAGTCAGATCTGCAAATCTTTGTATAAATTGAAAAAGAATTTGATAATACTGATTTAGCCCCCCTCTCAGTATTATTTTCAACACTTTATCTAATCTTTTTAGTTTTAAGATAATAAGGAGGATAGTCAAAAAAAATAAGATTCAAATTCCTAATTTAAATTCATAAAAATTAGTTAAAGATAAGATTTATTTAGTTATAAATAAAAATAATAATAAATAAATTTAAGAAACTAAATAATTACTTATTAATTATCTTACTAATATTAATAATAAAGGCGATAGCCAAAAAATAATTAAATTCATAAAAATTAGTTATAGATAAGATTTATTTAGTTACAAATAAAAATAATAATAAATAAATTTAACAAACTAACCAATTATTTATTAATTAACTAATTGATATTATTCCTATCTCTTGCCCCAGTCAAACGTAGTCGTTGCCTAGTCATTTCCTTGGTCAAATATAGTCATTGAATGATAGATCTCTCTATTTAACATGTTTGCATGTTCTGGTTCTTCATCTTGTCCTGACGATGAACCACACTTGCTCGTTTGAAACGCATCGACCAATGAATTTTGATGTGATTATCGCTGAAAAATTTCTCAATAAAAAAAATATAAATCCTTGATCATTGGTCGAGATTTTAATTTCTCCTTAGGTTCTTCTAAGGTATGGGGGCCTTAGGCCATGATTGATACCCTACAAGGAAAATTTTAAGGATGAAAAATTATTTTAATCTTTAGAAACCTTGGCAAATCTCACTAGTTCATAATATGAAATATATAAAATGTATAGCATTAATTTTTTTAAAATATTAAAATTTCCAATAATTTTATGCAATCTCCATATACAATTTAGGCAATTTTTAGAGTAAAACAATTTCATACTAAAAATTTTGGGCAAATAATTTTTAGAAAAAATGGAAATTAGCGAATCTCTTTTTTGGAAAAAGCATGGAAAATTAGCCCAGTTACGAATATTAGCCCCTGAAATTTTCCCTCATACCCTATCAAGATTTTTTTACTCACAATCTCTTGGTTAGAAATATGGTGGATGTGGAGCCTATCAAATTAATTCCTACTTGGAGAAACTATCATATAAGGGAAGATTTCATTGTAAAAAGGATGTATTGGTTTTTTGTCTTAGATATTTATTGGCAAAGTTTAATCTAATAAGAAAATGGGTGAGTTTAGGATGGGAATCTCACCACATTCTTAATCTTTTAGAAATCAAAGGTCAAGATCCTAATCCTGCAAGCCCATTTAAATTAAACTCTTCTTAGCTAAAGAGGAGGATTTTTTATTTCTTGTAAAAAAAAATTGGAAGGCTTTTGGTCCACTGATAGGAGAATCAACAACCCAACAATTTAAAAAAAAAAAAATAATCAATAAGCTAGCTATGGATTGGTATGATAAGAAATATCAAAGGGAATAAGAAGAAATTTCTCTAGTTGAAAAGGATCTCTTATGTCTTTCAAACTCAAGATAACAAGGTTTCTTATATGAAAAAATCATAAAAGAGCTATTTTGGTTGGAATCCAAGAGAAAATTCATATTGAAATCAAAATAAGCATCCTATCATCTCAAAAGTAGAGTTATGTGGTTAGAGTGTGGGGACAAGAATAAAAATATAAAAATAAAGCCTATGCAAAAGGTCACAGGATATGTAATTATGTAGATTATTTTCTGGATACATCGCATTAGGTTTCTTTCTGATCGACGTTTCGAACTAGCAACGGTGGTTCATCTTCAGGATGTGAAATATTATTGAAAGATTGTTCTCATTTTTCCAAATATATAGAGATGAGATGCTTAGCCGGCAGATATTAGAATTTATTTTCTATTTTTTTTAATTTATTCTATTTTGTTTTAATTATAATTTTAATTGTTTTATTATATTTTGTTAATTTAATTATATTTTGTGATATTTATGGATTTTAAATTAATTATCGAATTATTATTTTCATTAGGGTTATGGTTATATTGATTTCATTAGGGTTATGGTTATACTAATTATATTTTTATTAATTTTAATTAATTTTATAATTATTTAATTATAAGAGAAACCCTAGAAACCTTCAAACAACACCTAAATAGTTTATCCCCTTCCATAAAATTCACTATGGAAGTTGAGGTCAACAAAAGCCTCCCCTTCCTTGATATCCTCATCACTAGGAATGATGATGGCTCTATATCCCACTAGGTATATAGAAAAAAGACTCACACCGAACAATATTTACATGCCTCCTCACACCATCACCCTTCCCACAAACTAGGAGTCCTCAACACATTAGCAACCAGAGCCCTTAGAATCTCTGACAAGGAACACCTAGAAAAAGAAACAGAACACCTTATTAAAGTTTTTCTAAAAAACAGATACAACAAACATCAAGCCATCAAAGCCATAAATAAGGCAAACAATCGACCTAACAAAAATAAAAACTTTGATAATATAATAGGAAAAGTCAACCTCCCTTACATACTAGGAACTACAAACAAAATCTCCCGCATCCTGAAAAATAATGGAATTCTAACCACTTTCAAAGCCTTAAACATTATCCGTAGCTGCCTTAATAGAGTTAAAGACAAAATTGATCCAAAATTCCATAAAGGGGTCTACTTAATTCCCTGCTCATGCGGAAAACCCTATGTAGGTGAGACTGGGGATCCTTTAACACAAGAATCCAGGAACACTCAGTTGACATTAAACATAATCGATCCAAATCCTCAGCTCTAGTTGAACATTCTGATAAAACTAAGCACCAAATCTGTATAGAAGATACTCGTATCTTAGCTAGAAGTGATCACTACTTCATAAGGAAATTCGGAGAAGCCATAGAAATTAGCAAACACCCTAATAACCTCTGTAGAGACGACGAATGGACCATAAGCAAAAACTGGATTCAAATCCTATCATCTAAATCTACCCCTACCTAACTATAATCCTCCTCCAATTAACCTAGAACATACATAAAAGATCTAATCCATTATAATTAAATAACACACTACCTTCATAAAATAGAATTTAACAAAAATCATAGGAAACAAACATCAATTGAAAATATCTTAACTATGATAACTCCACAACCTAGGAAAATAGGTAATAAACCTTAAGAAATAATCACGACATATAATTAAAATTAATACAAATTCAAAATAAAAACAATTACAATAAAACATAAATAACCCTAATAAAATAATAATAATAATTCATTAAAACAAAAATTAAAAATTGAAATAAAACATAAGAAAAGAATTAATGAAAACAAATAGAATAAGAAAAATGGATTAGCCATAATAAATAATTAAAATAAATGTAATTAATAAATAAATTGAAATAAATATAATTATGACAATTAAAATTAATTATTAATTAAAATAAATATAACAATTATAACAATTAAAATTAATAACAATAAAAATTAATAATTAATGAAAATAATTATAAAATTAATTAAAAATTAAGACAAATATAATTAATATAACCATAACCCTAATGAAAATAATAATTCAATAATTAATTTAAAATCCCTAAATATCACAAAATATAATTAAATTAACAAAATATAATAAAACAATTAAAATTATAATTAAAACAAAACAAAATAAATTTTAAAAAAATTAAATAAATTAAATTCTAATATCCGTCGGCTAAGCATCTCATCTCTATATATTTGGACAAATGAGAACAACCTTTCAATAATATTTCACATCTTGATGATGAACCACCATTGCTGGTTCGAAATGTCGATCAGAAAGAAACCTAATGTGATGTATCCGGAAGATAATCAACATAATCATGAAACTCACAAAAACCTCAAAGATAAAATAATCACCCAATAGGGAAGGGAGATAATGAAAGAAGTTCGCAGGTTTGAACGACACGGATTGCTCTTAATGAAAAAGAAGACTGACCTTACATTCTTGAAAAGATGGAGAGATTCATCAATTATTCCCACCTTTGCCAAAATCAATCATTCTCTGAGAAGCCAGCATAATAATCAAATATTCATTAAAACCAACATTGCTCTTATTCAAAGAGAAATTAGAAAAACCAGGTATGAACTCAGCACTTTATCCAAAAAAACTTATAATCTTCATAAAAATTTAGCTAATTCAATCAAGCCAGAGTTATGGGTATTAATTGACTCGGCTTCGGCATTAAAAGTTGTTAGACTGGAACAACTTACAATCACTAAACAAACTAAAAAATTCTCCAAACTATTGGAAAAAAAAGCAACTCTCCACAATGTATCTAATTTCAGCTCTCACTCTAAAATCAACGTTTCACAAATTTCCTCATTAAAATCCCTCATCTGTCATAATCTTTCTGTCAACAACGATAACCAATCTTTGGAAAACACTGGATACCTACCCTCAACAGACCTAACAGCAAACCCAACACATCGTAGCACACCCTCCTCCTCCGTTCAGAACACACCCCTAAACAAATACAACCCAACACCCTCATAGTCCACTCAATGCACACCCCATACCACACAGTCGAAACAAACATAGCCTACGCTGTCCTCCTACAATGTTTACACTCAACACAAAACCCAGCCTACGTTGTCCAAAGAAACCCAGCCTACGTAGTCCAAAGTTTCCAAACAAACCCAGCCTACATAGTCCAAACAAACGCAGCCCACGTTGTCCTCCTACACTCAACATACCACGCAGTCCAAACAAAGCTTCAACGAAACCCAGCCTACGCTGTCTTCCAGCAAATTTTCCACACTCCATCCACCGCTATCTACTCCTGCAATTCAAAACCCAGCCCCCTCTCCCACGCTGTCTGCTCCCACATTATGAAACCCAGCCCCCTCACAACCTGCGCTGTCATTAACAGTGCTCAATCAGCCGCCATCACCCACACAGCCACAAATTCAACATAGCAACCTCCATAATACCATGCAACTGCAACATCACAACACCCCCCACGATAACATGACCCTACCCCAACCCATGCAATACCAACCAACGCTGTCAATTTCTAGCATTACGCTCCAACCCACACACCCTTTCCAACCTGCGCTATCCCAACCTGCACACAAACACCAGAAACAAGACAAAAATAGTAAACCTATGTCACGTACCAATAATAATAATAAACCCAATAATAACAAAGACGATCTGGTCATAAATATATCTAAACTCCAACTAAATGAACACATCCTAAACCTATTAAGAAAAGGATTAAATTTCTCCATCACACCATGCAAGATCCCTGTTGAAGACATTCTGTGAAACATTGAATATGGTATCAAAAGCCTTTCAGACAACATAAAAGAAAAAATCAGACAAGGTTGTTCCATCACCCTTAGGAAAGCAAAATGCCCCAAAAGCAATTTCAGCAAACAAGAGTATCTAGCTCTCAAAACCTTGAACTCCAACCCTGATATTGTAGTGTTGAAAGTAGACAAAGGAGGAGCCACCGTTATCATGAACAAAAGTGACTACAAAGCAAAAATGCTATATCATTTAAATAACAGTGGCTGCTACAGAAAACTCAACAAAAACCCATTAAACAAGGTCTCCAAAAAAGTATGCAACCTAATCAAAACTAGTAAGATACAAGACAACAAAAATCTCATAGTTAACAATCCATACACACCGAGAATCTATGGAGCCCCAAAGATTCACAAGGAAGACATTCCTCTTAGACCAATAGTAAACACGATTAATGGACCTACATACCATCTAGCAAAACACCTAGCCAAGAAACTAAAACCACTAGTGGGAAACACAAACTATTTTGTCAAGGACTCAACCCAATTCATTGAAGAAATCAAGAACATCAAACTTGACCAAAATGACATTTTGGTTGGTTTTGATGTCACCTCACTATATGCCAATATCCCCATTAATGATGCCATGGAGGTCATCTGCAAACTAACAGATCCAGACACATCAAAGCTCATAGAAATTTTCCTAAGATCAACCTTTTCCAGCTTCATGGAAGATATTTATGAACAGACATGTGGAGTTGCCATGGGGTCGCCTCTGTCCCCTATCATTTCCAATTTCTTTATGGGGGAGTTTGAAAACAAAGCCCTTATGACTACACCCCTAAAACCTATTATGGATGTAGGTTTTAACCCCATACAGAAATTACCTGCATACAAATTCTAAAACATAGAAAATAAACAATGGAGAGCATAACACATAAAACGCATATACACAAATATTTTCCCATGGAGCCAAAAACCATGACTACCATCTTGATTTTTCATTATGTTCCTTTCAATGTTACAATACATATTTATACATGCCGAAGCATCCAATACCATGGACCGAAAACCATCGCGTCCAATACCATAGACTGAAAACCATCGCGTCCAATACCATGGACAGAAAAACCATTGCATCCAAAAAACATGTCCCAAAATCATGCACAAAACCATAGGTGGGTCTGCCCAACTTAACATAGGGTCCAAAACCAAAAAATTTTGGGGTGTTTCCCCGAACCCCATAAAGTGGGGTTACGGGTGCCCTTCAAACCCCTTATTAACTACGTGGAAAGAATATAACACAACCCAACATTCTCCCACTTGTTGTTTTCTTTCCACAGGGGGCCACAAGAGAGCTTAGTCATTTTCCTAGCCCTGAAATGCCCATTGTCTCTCTCCACCAAGAGAACTTCTCATAGCTCACAGATTTTGTCAATGCATCTGTAGTATTCTTCAAAGTGCTACCTTTACCAGCAACACCTTTTTGTCTTCTATCTTACCCCTCACAAAGTGATACTGAACATCAATGTGCTTCGTCTTTGAATGATATGCAAGGTTATTTGCCAAGAAAATTGCACTTTGGTTGTCACAGTCTATCCTTATATCTTCCTGTACTAACCCCATACATGAACACAATATTTGCAACCAAATTGCTTCCTTGCTTGTATGAGTGGCTGCCATGTATTCTGCCTCTGTAGTTGATAGTGTCACTACAGATTGTTTCTTACTCATCCAACTGACTGCACCTCCAAATAGGTTAAACACATACCCACTTGTAGATCTTCTCTGATCCAAATCTCCAGCCCATTCTGCATCAACAAAGCCATGAATATCTAACACTCTGTCCAATCTTGCTCTTCCTTGGTAGCACAGACCATAATCACTAGTGCCACGGAAATATCTAAAAACCTGCTTCACTATTGTCTAATGCTCCTTTCCCGGTTTTGACATAAACCTGCTCAATACTCCCAATGTATGGTCTACTACAGACCATTGCATACATTAGGCTACCGACTACACTTGTATATGGAACACGGGACATGTCCTCTTCCTCTTCTTGTGTCATGGGACAATGTTCAGCAGATAACCTCACACCTACAAGAATAGGAACCTTCATCGGTTTACTATCCTACATATTAAACCTCTACAGTATTGTCTCAACATACTTCCTTTGGTTTAACCAGAGCTTCCTCTTTGCCCGATCTCTTTTAATTTCCATTCCCAAAATATAGTCTACAGCACCAAGATCTTTCATGTCCAATTTGGAGAATAATTGGGTCTTCAAATCCTAGATAATTTCTTTGTCATTTCCAACCAGCAACATATCATCCACATACAAGACCAAATAAATAACATAGTCACAAATTAATTTAAAATACACACAATGATATGATTTGCTTCTGGTGAAGCCAAGTCCCCATATAAATGTATCAAATTTCTGATACCACATCCTTGGTGACTGTTTTAACCCATACAGAGACTTCTTTAACTTGCATACCAGTTCTTTCTTACCCTTCACTGCACAGGTTGCTTCATGTAGATTTCCTCTTCTAGATCCCCGTGAAGAAATGTTGTCTTCACATCCATCTGTTCTACCTCAAATCAAAAGTAACAGCAACAGATAAAAGTAATCTAATAGAAGTTACCTTGGCAACAGGAGAAAAAATATCACCAAAATCAATTCTTGGCACCTGGGAATAACCTTTTGCTACCAATCAAGCTTTGCATTTCTCCACTTTTCCTTCTGCATTTGTCTTCTTTTTGAACACCCATTTGCTGCCAATGGGTTTCCTTCCAGCCAGAAACTCGACCAGATCCCAAGCCTTATTTTTGTGCAAAATGCCATTTCATCAACCATGGCCTCTTTCCAGAGTTTTTCATCCTCTGAATCCACTGCTTCCTTCATAGTTCTAGGATCATCATCAGTAACAAACAAAGAAAAAATTGAATAGAAAGTAGATGGACTATACCTTTCTGGCTGCCTTCTTTCTCGAACTGATCTTCTCACAGCTGGAGTTTGTGGCTCTTCATCTTCTAATTCCTCCTCTACTGTAGAGTCTCATTCTTCCTCCTTTAGCTCAAACTCTATCTTCTTAGGTTCCTTTGGATGGAATTCGTGTTTAATAACATCTTTTACCTCTCTAAACACCACATCTCGATTGTACACAACCTTCCGTGTGACTGGGTTACAATGCTTATAACCCTTTAAAACATCCTTATACCCAATAGAGATGCACTTTTCAGATTTATTATCCAACTTGGTTCGTTTCTCCTTAGGAACATGTACATATGCATCACATCCGAATACCTTCAGACGTGGAAGAGAGGGTTTCTTACCAAACCATACCTCTTGTGGAGTCTTATCCTCCAACGCTAATGAAGGTGACCTGTTGACTAGGTAACATGCAGTATCCATCACCTCTACCCAGAATTCTTGTCCTAACCCAGCACCACTGAGCATGCTTCTTTCCCTTTCCATCAATGTCTTGTTCATTCTTTCTGCAACTCCATTTTTCTGAGGTGTATATGGAGTAGTCTTCTGTCATGCTATACCACACTTCTTATAGAATTCTTCAAATTCCTTGCTACAAAAGTCTCCACCATTATCTGTCCTCAACACTGTTTGCTTGACGTTTTCTCCTTCTAGGGTGGTTCTCGAGTAGTACCACTGAGTTAGTGGTTTGACAAATGGTATGTTTAAATTTATATGCTTTTTAGCTCCCCCCATAGGAAGAAATGGTCCCCATTACGTTGAGTGCCTCCAAGAGATGGGGAAACTTCTACTGCACTTGGTCCATGATCCACTTGCCTTGGTTAAGGAATTGGCCAGCTTTGGCAACCCGATATAGATGGATCTTCTGCTAGCGAGTGTTCTTGATCTACGTGTCCATGATCTAATCAGTTGTGGCCTGTTCAATGCGATCTGGGTTTAACTGTATCGGTGTGAGTTGTTCTGCAATGTATGATGTGTCTAGTAATGGTAGAAAATATGGTCGAAGGTGGTCCACATTGAACACTAGGCACAGGACAAGGAATGATGGAATGTTGTGCTCAAAATAATTATCCCCTACAACCTTAGTGATGGTGTAAGGCCCATATCAAATTGGGTGAAGCTTGAAATGGGGCCCATCGAGGCTCTCCTTCTGCAAATATAACCAAACTTTTTCACCAAACTGGAACTTGCATGGCACCCGAGATGGCAGAAAAATCAGGGTCACAACTTATTCATACTCTTGATCAGTTGCAGAACCTCTTTTCAAACTTAAACACTTGGGTGCAAAATAAGACTCATAGGCCATCTTTTGATTTTCGAAATATCTCCTTTGCATCTACTGCCACTCAAACTATCTCTCACCCCCTTCCTTCTTCACAGATTGTTCACACCACTCAAGCTATCATTAATTCCCCTTTTAGTATACCGAATATCCCAATCCTTGCTTTAAATCCACTACCTCCCCCACCTCTATTTATGGTTGCCCGATATGCACCCCTTGTTTTACCTCAAAATCCTGGTGCCATGCTCGTTGATTATCAAACCAAAATACCTTTCTTTGACGGCACCCAAACCATTACAGCTCAACAATATGTAGACAATATGAATGATTTCTTTGACCTCCATGAAGTTGAAATTGAAGATGTGATGATGAGGCTATTTGTACAAAGTTTTGGAGGAGAAGTTTGGAAATGGTTCAGAGCCCTACCAGCAACTTCTATCACTACTCTACCCGTCCTCCACAGGTAGTTCCTAGATCGGTGGGAGGTGAAGAAGAATCCCCTTCAGATTTTGTCTGAATATGAAAACATCAAAAGAAATGTTGGCAAGAGTGTGCAAGATTATTGTGTAAGATTTAATGCAGTGTACAATGTTATCCCTGCAAACATCAAACCACTAGAGGGATTGCCTTTGCTTAAGTTTCTAGATGGATTTGATTCTGATGTTGGGTATACGACGAAAGTCCCACATTGACTAGAAGTGGGGAGGATCATGGGTATATAAGGATGGACAAATATCTCCATTGCTATGAGGATCAGTGAATAAATTGCAGGAATTTTGGGTCACATGTTTACACAGTGGGATTTTCCATAATCTATTATTTTTAACATCTATATTTGATGGGTTTTAGGAAATTCTTCATTGAGGCCCAAATTAGGAGTTTCAACATGAATACTTAGACATTATACTAGTTTATGCATATCTTCTTTTTTGTTTGATTTTCCACGAGAGCCTTAAATTCTTTAAACCTGTCAAAGACTTCAGATTTCTTCTCAAGGAAATATATCCATGTATTCCTTGAGAAGTCATATATAAATGATACATAGTACACAGACTTACCTAGTGATGGAACCTTCATAGGTCCAAACACATCACTATGCATAAGTTCTAATATCTATTTCGCCCTCTTACTACCAGAGGGGAAACTCACCCGATTATGCTTCCCATATACACAATTTTCACAGAAATCAGAATCTAGAGATCTATTACTCATACCTTCTACCATACCTTTGCCATGAAGTATCCGAAGGCCCTTTTCTCTAATATGTTCAAGCCTTTGATGCCACAACATGGTTTTCTCTCCAGGGACCACCAGATTTTCTGCTCCACTTTCAGGAACCATAGAACTATTGCACCCATCAATAACAGTACTACCTTGCAGCTTGTACAGAGTTGCAATCTGAACTCCCCGCATCAGTACCAGTGCTCCTCGAACCATCTTGGAGGTATCCTTCTCGAACACTGTTTTTACACCTGCATCATCCAACTTGCTAACAGAAATCAGATTTTTGGCTAATGCAGGAATATGTAGAACACCTGGAAGCGTTCAAACCCTTCCACCTTGCAACTTCAACTTTACTTTTCCACAACCAATGATTCTAGCCTCCCTGCCATCCCCCAAGAAGACATCACCACCATCATATTTCTCATACTCACAGAACCACTCTCTATGGGGAGTGAAGTGAAAGGATGCACCTGAGTCAATCAACCATGCCTCATGATCTAAATGTGTACTTGAAGAAGCCAAGTACACATCTCCACCTTCATCTGAGGTGGTTTTCTCCTCTGCAGAAGGAGCCTCATCAAATCCCTTTCCTTTGTCAGGAGCTTTAGATTTACAGTCCCTTTTAAAGTGGCCTTCCTTTCCGCATTTCCAGCACACCACCTTTACAGGTTTTCCTTGAGATTTAGATCTCCCTCTAGATTTAGATCTCCCACTCAATGACTTATTTTTGTTTCTGTTCTAGGACCGTCGTCGTACAGGCAAGGCATCACCATTCTGGCTCTCCATATTTTTCCATCTCATCTCCTCCGTCAGCAAGGCTGAGACTATTTCATCAAACTACAAGGCAGTTGCATTGCTACCTATTGCAATAACCAGACTATCCACAAATCTGGTAGATAACACAACAAACTGATGAACTTATCTTCATCTGAAATTTTAATATCAACAGATGCTAACTGACTTACCACGGTATTAAATGCATTCATATGCTCTGTCACTAAGCCTCCATCTTTCATCCTCAGGTTATACAAATTTTTCCGTAGGAACAGTTTATTCGCCAGAGACTTAGATTGGTACAAAGTCCCTAAGTTGTCCCACAAAGACTTTGTCGTACCTTCCCCTAATACATTCAGCAATACCGAATCTGAGACACACAATCGTATTGTGCTCTTTGCCTTCCGATCCAACTTCTTCCATTCTTCATCGGACATTCCCATTGGTTTAGTACCCAGATCTACCACGATCCACTGGTCTTTATCCACCAAAAGATCCTCCATCTTGAGTTTCCACAACTCAAAACTCTGACCATTAAATTTTTTGGTCTCTCTCTTTCCACTGCTCGCCATCTTCTTTCACCACCAGAATCGATCTCACAGATCTCCCACTGAACAGGGTCTACCATAGGCTCGAGCGAAACCCCTCAGCAACAAAGGCGTCCCCTTGAAGCCAAAACATCTCTGATACCAAATGTAGGTTTTAACCCCGTACATAAATTACCTGCATACGAATTCTAAAACACAGAAAATAAACAATGCGAGAGCATAACACATAAAACATATATACACAGAGATTTTCCCCTGGATCCCAAAACCAGGACTACCAGCTTGATTTTTCATTATTTTCCTTTCAATGTTACAATACATATTTATACATGCCGAAGCATCCAATACCATGGACCGAAAACCATCGCGTCCAATACCATGGATTGAAAACCATCGCGTCTAATACCATGGATAGAAAAACCATCGCGTCCAAAAAACATGTGCCAAAATCATGCACAAAACCATAGGTGGGTCCACCCAACCTAACATAGGGTCCAAAACCAAAATTTTCCTGGAGCTACCCCGGACCCCATAAAGTGGGGTTACGGGTGCCCTTCAAACCCCCTATTAACTACATGGAAAGACTATAACACAACCCAAGAATGGAAAGGTATGTGTATGACACATTCATCATATGCCCTCATGGAAGAGAAACCCTAGAAACCTTCAAACAACACCTAAATAGTTTATCCCCTTCCATAAAATTCACTATGGAAGTTGAGGTCAACAAAAGCCTCCCCTTCCTTGATATCCTCATCACTAGGAATGATGATGGCTCTATATCCCACCAGGTATATAGAAAAAATGCTCACACCGAACAATATTTACATGCCTCCCCACACCATCACCCTACCCACAAACTAGGAGTCCTCAACACATTAGCAACCAGAGCCCTTAGAATCTATGACAAGGAACACCTAGAAAAAGAAATAGAACACCTTATTAAAGTTTTCCTAAAAAACGAATACAACAAACATCAAGCCATCAAAGCCATAAATAAGGCAAACACTCAACCTAACAAAAATAAAAACTTTGATAATATAATAGGAAAAGTCAACCTCCCTTACATACTAGGAACTACAGACAAAATCTCCCGCATCCTGAAAAATAATGGAATTCTAACCACTTTCAAACCCCTAAACGCTATCTGTAATTTCCTTAATCTAGTCAAAGACAAAATTGATCCAAAATGCCATAAAGGGGTCTACATAATTCCCTGCTCATGCGGCAAACCCTATGTAGGTGAGACTGGGAGATCCTTTAACACAAGAATCCAGGAACACTCAGCTGACATTAAACACAATCGATCCAAATCCTCAGCTCTAGATGAACATTATGATAAAACTAAGCACCAAATCTATGTAGAAGATACCTGTATCTTAGCTAGAAGTGATCACTACTTCATAAGGAAATTCAGAGAAGCCATAGAAATTAGCAAACACCCTAATAACCTCAATAGAGACGACGGATGGACCATAAGCGAGAACTAGATTCCAATCCTATCATCTAAATCTACCCCTACCTAAAAATAATCCTCCTTCGATTAACCTAGAACATACATAAAAGATCTAATCCATTACAATTATATAACACACTACCTTAATAAAATAGAATTTAACAAAAATCATAGGAAATAAACATCAATTGAAAATATCTTAACTATAATAACTCCACAACCTAGGAAAATAGGTAATAAACCTTAACAAATAATCATGACATATAATTAAAATGAATATGATTAAAATTAATACAAATTCAAAATAAAAGCATTTACAGCAAAACATAAATAACCCTAATAAAATAATAATAATAATTCATTAAAACAAAATATAAAAATTAAAATAAAACATAAGAAAATAATTAATGAAGACAAATAGAATAAGAAAAATGGATTAGCCATAATAAATAATTAAAATAAATATAATTAATAAATAAATAAATAACAAATTGAAATAAATATAATTATAACAATTAAAACTAATAATTAATTAAAATAAATATAACAATTATAACAATTCAAATTAATAATTAACTAAAATAAATATAATGAAAATAATTAAAATAAATATAATTAAAATAACTATAAAATTAATTAAAAATTAATACAAAATATAATTAATATAACCATAACCCTAATGAAAATAATAATTCAATAATTAATTTAAAATCCCTTAATATCACAAAATATAATTAAATTAACAAAATATAATAAAACAATTAAAATTATAATTAAAAAACAACAATAAAAATAATAATTAAATTCTAATATCTGTCGGCTAAGCATCTCATCTCTATATATTTGGAAAAATGAGAACAGTCTTTCAATAATATTTCACATACTGAAGATGAACCATTGTTGCTGGTTCAAAACGTTGATCGGAAATAAACCTAATGCGATGTATCTGGAAGATAATCTACATAATCATGAAACTCGCAAAAACCTCAAAGACAGGATATGTAGTACTATCTGTAATATGTCTGATCTAGAAGGGAGGGAAATCTACAGTTTTGAAGTTTTAGTTGCCATGGGGACAAATCATTTTCATAATATCTTCAAAGTAGATGAAGGGGCTTCTATTGTAGAGATAATTAAGGTATTCCAGTTTTTTCTACAATTCATTGAAGAAGATGAAAGAAAAGCTTTGATGGAAGAATTATCTAAGGAAGGATTGAAGGTAGTCCTTCCATCTTTCAAAAAGACAAAATTCCTAGCCCAGATGGATGGGGGGTGGAATTTTTCTTGGTGCTCTAAGAACTGGTTGGGAGTGATCTTCTAAAGGTGGTCAATGAATCAAGGACTAATGGTACAATTTTGTTTTCTTTTATTCAAAATTTGTAGCGATTATTCCAAAGGTGGATAAACCTAAAACTTTTGAATACTTTTTCCAATCTCCCTATGTAACTATATATACAAGCGGATTACCAAGTAATAGAAAGGAGGATCAAATTTGTATTATCAAAAACAATATCAAAAGAGAAGTTTGGTTTTATGGAAGGTAGGCAGATACATGAACTAATTGGATTTGCAAAAGAAGGTTAGCACAACATCAAAATTCATAAGTTAAAATGGGTTGCAATAAAAATTGATCTCTCCAAATCTTATGATCGTGTCAGTTGGTTATATAGAAACTCTTATTAACCCATGCATTTTTTAATGGTACATATTTCATTAATTGAACCATGAGTTGTCTTATCATGTTCTCCATTGTGATTCTTATCAATGATTTGCTTCACCTTTCATCCATGCTTAGAGGGGATTGACATAGGGTTTCCCCTTATCTCCATTATTATTCCTGCTAGTGGTGGAAGGGCTAAATCATATGTTGGAAGACACAAAACATATATGTGAGTTTTAAGGTGCAGTTATTGCTTAGGCCCTTGATATTACCAACTTTTTATTTGTAGATGACATTATCATTTTTTGCAATGTATTAGTTAGGGATGATAATAAATTATTTGAAGTTTAGTTTTTTTTTGGAAGGCTATTGGAATGGTTGTTAATGACAAGAAATCTCTAACCAGATTCCAAATTTTGAAATACATTGAGGTTCAAAAATTTTTGTTTTCCCTTTTAAAATAAGAGGGTTAGATGAAGGGATTAAGTACCTCATGTTTCACCTAAAACCAAAATTCTACAAAAAGGAGGACTGGTTCTGACTAAGAGAAAAAATGGAGAAGAGAATAAACGATTGGAGCTTCAAGTGGCTTTCAAGAGTGAGGCATATAATTCTTGTAAAATCTATCATTGAAGTAATCTTGGTGTACTAGATGTCATTAGCCTAGATTTCAAACGACCTCCTTACGAAGGTTAGAATGATATGCTTAAAGTTTCTTTGGGTTGGTACTTAGGAGAATTTTGCACTACCTTGGATCTATTGGAATCATATTTCATCCCAAGGACTCCTTTAAGGATGGGGTCTAAAAAACATCTTCACGTTTTCTAAAGTGGTGGCAGAAAAAGATGTTTGGCATTTGCTATCAAAGCATTGTCTCTAGTCCACTATGGTATACCGGAAATATATTGCATTCATATATATTAAATAATGGATGAGATTGTAGGAAAAACATCAATTTCATATTTTTGTTACATGAAGATATGTTTTAAATTATTTTGATCTAATTGACTCTGGCCTAGCATAGAAAGTGCGAAAAGGCCATAAAGCTTGAATTGGAGGGGACCCATGGCTAGGAAGCATTGACAAACATAGGCTATCACAACCTTTAATAGACTATCTATGATATAGAGGGAAGTCTAGATTGTCTCATATAGATAACCCAGTGAAAACATCTATTTGCAGGCAAAGGTGGAAATTGGAAAGAGATTTGGAGCTGGATGATGGTTTCCCTGAGGAATGGAATAGGTATTTAGAAGCACTGGAAAAGTCCCATATAAGGTTAAATGAAAGGGAGGATGAACTAGTAGGGTTCGTTCTCCCTATGGGACATACACTCTTAAACTTGAGTACTTCACCTAAATGTAGTATAAAAAAAATTGAATAGAAATGGTGGTGGAAACCGGTATGGAAATCAAAATTCCCATGCATTTTTATGTTGATAGAAAAAGGCCTCAACCTGCGAGGTTATCAAAAAGTGCTATAAAATTGGGCCAATATGGTTTTATTTATGAAAAATTATGCAAAACCCATTGAACACCTATTTTTAGAATATCCTTTCACTATACAGGTATGGAATACATGCCTCTTAGTTGTGGGAAAGGCATGTATTTGGACGGGTCAGTTTATTGAAGAGGTGTAGTGGGATTGGATATAGGATATGGCAACAAAATCCTTTATAGAACTTCCTTTCATTATATTTTTGGGAATTTGGTTACCGAGGAATAAGGCCATTTTTCAATACCTTTCCTCCTCCCCTGATAGCATAGTAGTTGAGGCTCTCTGTATTCTTGTTTTTTTTTCCATAATCAAAAGAATCATAAAACCTTGAGCATATAGTAGTAGAAGAGCTAGTTACTTCTATTTCATGGGCATATTTTGATGGTCCCTCATAGGGAGGCGACAATTCCCATGGTGGGGGATTTTTGATAAACATTTCCTCAAGAAATTATTTTCATGTTCAAATGGGTTTCGGGAGGGCAACAAACAATTATGTAGAAATTTTGGAATACAAGGTGCTTCCAAATTTTACAAGGGCAAAGGGATGACCTGTTACAAGTTTTTGGAGATTTCATTCTAATCATTAATTGGATAAAATAGGTTCAACAATGTCAAAACATCCTCCTTTCTCATCTATTGAAGAACTTATTAATGTTAAAGCAAACTTTTAGTTTTTTTCTTGCCTCCACATCTACATGGAAAAGAATTTCATTGTATATTAGTTTTCTAAAGTAGGTTGTGCGTTGGATAGGGGATTCTAGCTAATCATTGAGTACATTGATGCTGACTATTTCATGTTCTACCATAAACCCTATATGGAAAAATACCAAACTATTTTAGTAAACTAATTCAGCCTCTCTATTACTAATTGTTTTGATGTATGCAAAAACCCTATTTCCTCATCCTGAAAACTCTATATCTAGTTTTTGTTTCCTTTTTGTGATGAAAACTGATGTATCTTTGTATGAAAATTCAAATATGTAAAAAAAATGTCCTAAAGGGACAACTCTTGTGAACATATTTTTCCATACTATGGATCTAGGAAAAACTAAGAAAATACACATCGATAGATGTGTATATACAAATTGTAATTTTGTATGATGATTTTAATTAAATAAAAATATGGCTTTTTCTTGAGGATATATATATATATATATATATATTAATAAAATCACATAACCAAATGTGTTGTTGTTCATGAGTATGGATTGTAATGGTATCTTATATATATATATATATATATATATATATATATATATATATATATATATATATATATATATATAATCACATAACCAAATGTGCTATTGTGCATGAGTATGGATTGTAAAGGTAACTTTTAGTGTTGGTAGCAAAATTCTCTATCCCTGAGCTGTCATGTGAAAATACAACTCATAAAGTACACATCGATAGATGTGTATATACAAATTGTAATTTTTTTTCATGCTTTTAATTAAATAAAAATATGGTTTTTTCTTGAGGATATATATATATATATATATATATATATATATATAATATATCACATAACCAAATGCACTGGTGTGCATGAGTATGGATTGTGAAGGTACCTTTTAGTGCTGGTAGACAAATTCTCTATCCTTGAGTTGTCATGTGCAAATACAACTCGTAAAGTATATTTCCAAAATGATAAACTTGTAATGGTCATAGAGAATATATGTCTATGCATACAATTTGAGATGAATTTTTATCCAAAAAATCATAATATAATTGTAATATTGTTATCATAAACTACAGAATTATCATGAAAATATATTTTGACTCACAGGATTGAAGAATTCTATCCATGGGGAGTGAAGATGATTAGTATATTAGCCCTCTTTTGTTTATTTGATATTCTAGCTGCCTCTATCCATGTCCATCCACTTTGGAGAGGCCATATGAGATTTTATTTTGATTCCTACATACATTATCAAAAGAGATGGAGGTGAAACAAGAAGCCAATTGAGAGACAACTTGAAAAAGATGGAAAATTTGGTGATGGTGTGAGTGATAGATTCCCTTCATCCAATTGATAATAAGAACATAATCACCATAAATATGGACCTGAGAAATATTTATCTCATGAACTAGAGTGAAGAGTAAGAAAAGGTTGAGAAGTTCTAGATAATTATTTGTTTCTTTTTCTAATTACAGTAGAGAAAAGAGAGGAAGTTTCATTTGGAAAGATAGAGAATTCCCCCTATTCCATCCTTTATAAGAGATCATTGGGATGCTCCATAAAAATAAGCCCAAGGAGAGTCATTGTTTATTGTTGTTACATGGAAATTATTAATTACTATGGAGGGATCCCGTGACTGAGATGAGAAAATTTCAAAGCTATTGGAAACAACTCTATTAGAGGAAGCGTGTTTGTTTTCAAAGAGAGCTTGATTTCTTTCCATTTGGATGCACCAGGAAATATTGAAAGGGAGAACCTTGTGAAATGTGTGGTTAAATAGATTCTTATCCATTTCCTGAGAGTGTCCTCCAATAGTAGGCCATCTCACATGACATAGAAACCTATTAATTTCCTTGATTTGATCCATATTTTTTGGGAAAAGGATCATGAGATAAAAAAGGTGAAAAACTAATTTTGAATCCTAACTATAGAGGTAGAATTTTCTAGGTCCATGGAAGCTTCTATTTTGAAGGTTATCATAGGTGGGATCTCTATTCATTAACTACATGAAAAAAACTGAATTTGGGGGGGGGGGGGTTCTTTCCATACTTTTGATCCCATCATGGTGGAAGATCGGCCTACAATTGAGAGGAGAGAAAAATGTAGCCCTCCTTGGGAGAATATTCTCAAAATTTAGTTGATCCACAAACAAGGTTATCATGACCCTCTATAATATGGATAAAGGAAGCATTGGTGTTATTTTTGTACTAATTCTAGAGGATGCATTGGTCTACAAATAAGTTTAGTTCCATGCTAGATTTCAAGGTTGTGGGGCCTAAAGCTACCAAGTTCCAAGCGGCTTGAATTAGGAAGAAAATATTTTTATCATTTATAGGCTAAAGAAGATTTGGAGGGAGGAGACGGTTTCTTCAGCAACCAACCCAGGGATCGTTCCCTATTAAAACTTTTGAGTCATCCCCTACTTTCCATCGAAGCCCCTATGCAATGGTGTTGAAAATGAATGAGCACTTTCTAGAAGATGGATCCTATATATATATATATATATATATATATATATATATATATATATATATATATATATATATATATATATATATATATATATATATATATATATATATATATAAGCAATCGCAATTTAATTTTTATATTCACATTTTTATTTTATTTTTATTGCATATGAATTTTCTATTAAATTTTAGTATTATTATTATTATTTTAATAAGCCTTTATTTTATTAAACTAATACCATATTATATAATATCAATATCATTTTGTAGTGGCTTTCAAGATTGGAAACTAGACCAACTAGAAATGTTAATGTCTTTTATTTCAAATGCCTATATACTAACCGAATATATACAAAAATATATGATTACCAAGACTTCAATATGTAATACATTATGCCACGGTACTGGTAATTCCATGTGAAGTAGAAAAGCCATAAGTTAATTATAACCATCAAGACGATGTCCAAATATCAATAATGCCTAGAATGGCTAGATTGAATGGAGAGGTAGATTTGGTTTGTTGCAAAGCTACTCCACAATCATAGTCAATTCTTCATACTTTTCCACCCTTAACAAGATATTAAAAAGAATATTTTATTATAAATCAAATTTAAAAAAAAAATCACTTAAAATTTTGTGATGAATATATAAATTTATCTACAAAAATATTTTAAATAGGTTTTTAAATAAGTAATTCCTCCTACTAATATAATGATTAATTAATTGAAGTAATAATACTTCATAATATCCTTTTACATGTTCTTTTTATTTTATCTTTAAATTAAATTTAAAAATTATTTAAATTTAAAAAATATATATTAACACAATTAAAACTAATAACTGTGATCTTTAGACTCAAGTTTAGGTAAAAACAAACTTAAATTACCTAAACAAAAACTATAAATATCTTCTTCTTCTTTTTTGTGGAGTAGAAAATGTATTACCTTTTGAATAGTAGATTACATGAAAATATGAGTAATTCAAATTGACCAGACACTGGGGAAACTCAATTGAATGAAGAAAATATAACTATAGATTGAAAATACAAAATGCAGATGCCAATATTCATGTCTTTGAAGCCATAAATGATCACTAGGGAAGGCATTTTCTTCCTTTTTCTTATGAACATCAATCTATCCCAAGAATTTATTGGGAGCAGATGATGTGCAAACAATGGGTATATTTCCTTAAGGTTGTTGAAATTGTAGCAATGAATGGTGTCTTTGACTTGTGCATTTTTCAAAGATGCTAATTTGAATTCAGTATCATAGATACTTGAGTTAGATTCCAGTTAAAATGTGTGATGTGGCCTATCATTGAGTTATTTTCAGTTAATTCAAGTTAGATGGCTTTCAGTGAGTTGTGTATTGGTTGATAACTAAAATTTATTTATTTAGTGGAGTTAAAATTTAGTGTCTGTCATTTAACTTATCTCTAGCTCTAGAATACAGATAGACTTGAGTTCTTGAGTTTAGTTGAGTAGTATGACTTTTGTTAAGTCAACTGACTCTTATTTAACTAGTTGCAACTACTAAATTGATCACAAGTAGGTCATGCAATTCGAATTTCCTATTAATATTGAATGATGGTACACATTTGTTTATTCATTTTATATAGGTTTTTATGTATAGGATTGAGGATCAAGAAAATAAATTTCCCTTGAGAATTGAACAAGGAAATAGGAAAAATTCCTATCTTTTAGGGGCAAAATTGTGCTAGGAAATAAGAGCTCTTAGTAGGCCTTATTTTCCTAAGTGTTGGAAAAGTCTTGTGGAGAGTTGATTAGTATTATAGTGTCTTCAAGCTTAAAGAATATTATTTGTAATAGATTAGATTGCTCAGTTAATTTAATATGAGAAAGAGGGGTTCTTCCTAGTTAGGTTCCTCAGATAAATTATTGTGTTCTATATGTGATTGTGTTTCTATTCATTGTTTTATTTTCGTAGAATTTTGGTAGATAAATCTTGTGTCTTTTTTTATCAGTTTGATCTCATTATAAGTTACAATGTTTCAAGTATTTTCTACATGGTATCGGAGTTGAAAACAAGATAGATACCAAGTTCCTTGATCAGATTCAAGGTGCGTTGAAGAGGAGATCATTTGGTGCAAGAATTGTACAAGTGTACGAATCATACCATTTGATGGTTTAAGGACAAAGCATGCCCTACAAGAGACTTTGAATTTCTATGCATGGAAGGATATGATGGAGGTTTTGTTAAATGATAATCGAGTTTTGGAATACATCAAGGTTCGTATTCCTAAACCTCTTGCATCAGATGCACAATAGCTAACTCAATAGACGAAGGATACTATGATATCTAGGAGGATGATCCTAGAAGGAGTTAGGTACCATACTATTCCAAATTTTCATGGGAAGGAGATGCATGAAAGCATGAAGATGGGTTACACTTTTGGGCCAAATGCAGTGATTAAATTTCAAGTTTTTCCTCTTTTATTGAATTGCACCCCTCAAAACTCATATAAGAATTATGAATTTTGATTCTTAGTAAAAATATAACATGTCGAGAATTATGTTTTTGTCCTAATGATAGTTTTTGCAAAAAAAATTAGTGTCGTATAATCTCTCAATTTTACATTAAATGTAATATATGTCCATGCAAAGTTTCACACCAATTAAGAGGTATGTGTGTGTTCATGTAGCATAAGTTAGTCTAAAAATGTATTTTTCAAAATATATATCTATATATATCTATATATATAATATATATATATATATATATATATATATATATATATATATATATATATATATATATATATATATATATATATATATATATATATATATATATATATATATATATATATATATACATATATAAACACACACACAAAGAGTACTAAGTTTTTCATATTAAAATTTTATTTTTTTATGCAAAATTATATTTTTTATTATTTTTCGAAGTTGGCGAAGTAATATTTCAATTGCATTTTGGAGACACATGTGTTCGTGTAATATTTTTTTCAATCCTTTAAATAAATTTAAAAACCAAGTGTACCCTTTTGAAGAGGACTCATAAACAAAGATGGTGGTATTTAAAAAAAAATCGTTGTATATATCTTATGTTATTTATTTTTTATTTAGCCCCTTCAAAATTGTACAAAAACATTGAAGTGTTATGTTTAAAAGAAATTAGATGAAAAATATCATATGGATTCGAAAGTGTCAAATTCATATGCCATTGGATACATGATTCTTTCATGAATCCAATGTGATCAACTTCGCCACTTAAGGACAATTTATACCCTAAATATGATAGGGTACAAAATGGGGTTGTAGAGAAATCTACAGAAGAGGCACTAAAACTGTATTTTTTAGGACTTCAAGAGCTTGATCGAGCGCTTAAATTCAAAATTAAAATTTCTCAATCGAGCCATTAAAAATCCAACATGTTAATGCCTTAACTATTTTATTAATGATATTAATTGTGAACCATACGGCTCAAGCTCTCGATCAAGCCTTTGATGTTAATAAATAATTTAGTTTCTAAATTCGATTATGCAAAAAAAATAGCAAACATTCTTTCATACAGAAATATCAAAGCATGGAAATTACAAAAATATTCACAAAAAACATGGGAAATTGGAGATTTGGATATAGAAAAGGAAATAAATTTCCATCCACATAGGAAATATGAGAGAAAGAAAGAGAAAGGATGAGAAAAATACGTCAAACATTGAGAGAATGAGAAGTTCATGCAAATGCACGTAATTCAAATTGTCTCACGTCTCATACTACTTGCTCCATATTGTATGCATTAACAAATATGATTGAAAACCATAAACAAATGGAGAATGAAACAATAAAACTATGATAAAGTGGGCATTGAAAGCAATACCATGTAGTTAAAAAATGAGATGTAATAAGAAAAAATGATAACCACTTGAAACTATACAAATTATTGAAAACCACTGGAAACCATGTAAATTATTGAAAACTACTTGAAAACATGATTTTTTGTAATTTTTTAAACCACGTGAATTCATGCAAATTAGGAACCACCTTTTAATTGTAATGGTTTAAGATAACTCACGAAAACTAAGGATTTGATTTAACTAAAACAAACCATTGGAACATAATTTTCATATATTATTTACATGAATTACAATTCATGGCAATTTATTTACAAGAGGGTTTAGAAAAAATGGTTATTTTACAAGAGGGTTTAGAAAAAATGGTTGTCAAATAGGTGTTGCAAAATCTATAAAAATTAGTTTGATTAATGTTTGATATCCAAAGTAAGAGTTAAAAGAGAGAAAATATGGCAATATCTACAAGGAGCAAGAATATCCCTACTTCCAATGTGAATGAACTGAGAAGACATTCTTTGTTGAACATATACTTAAAAACATTAAACTTTCATAAAACTCATCATTATATATAACATTTAATGGTTCTTTGAATCCTAAATTATGATCCCTACTTTTGAAATCCTCATAAGTTTCTTATTTCAATTCTCACATGGAGGTTATGATAATTTCTTAAAAGGAACGAATTTTTTAAAGACATACAAAGTCTAGTGTAGATTTCTGTTTGCACAAAAAAGAGTGTATTATTGCATATAACGATAATGCTCCATGGAAGACTCATGTGATTAATCAATATCAAATTCATAAATAATAAATGCTAAAGAAATAAATTAGCATGCATGTATTGATTGTGCCCTACTTGATTTTTGTGCTAAATCTTCCATGTACATTCTCCCAAAAAAACACTCAAATAATTTGTGTCCCACTTCACCACAAATGATAACAATGTACATTCGTTGTTGATAAGACCTTGAATCATATTCCTTGTTCTCTAAATCCACTAAAACCTCTACATCTTGATTTCTTTTTGTTTGCTTATCAACAATTTCAATGTCCTTCTCATCCCACATTTCTTCCACTTTTTATTTGGAATTGTGAAATTCTCTATAGTTATGATAAGGTCTTCCACCTAATTTGTTTTTGTATAGTAGGCTTTCAAATATTAACATACTTAAAAATTAGATTAATTGGTTCCTTATTGTATCATGGAGTGTGTATTTATGTGTTGTATTAATTTTCAGTCACAATGTATCTTATAGTTGATTAAACTTGTATGAATTTATAGATATAGATTTTGTTTTAACTCATGAAATAAATTTGGCCCTTCAATTTGGTAATCACTAGTTTGATTTTTCAAGAATATCTCATTCTCTCAAATTCAAAGATTTGTCACATCATTAATTTCTTTAAGTCATATTTCCCTCTAAAATGTGTACATTTAGAAGTTTCCTATATACAAATATAAACGTAATTTCTATTAGTAGATTTAGTTCAACAACCATCCAAATTGTTATACAAATGAGTATATATAAATAATTGAAATGTTTAGTATATGATATATATGAACAAAAATATAAGACTTTCCTTGTTACAGTAGGGATCACCTTTAGTTTAGGATTTATAGAGTCTTTTGAAGAATTCAAAAATTGTTTCTAAGAATAAGTAAATTTGAAAAAGGTCTTGAAAGACTTCACTTTGTTGTAGAACTGACTTTTAGTTTACGATGTATATAGTCTCTTGAAGAAACAAAAAAATGTTTCTAAGAAGAACTAATTTTGAAAAATGTCAAATGCTTCACTTAGTAAATGGATACAATATTCTTATGGTCTATCAATTTTATTTTATTTTTTTATTTAAAATATTGTATTTTATTAACCGTTTATAGAAATATATTTAATCACACATTATAACTATATAATACATATAGTTCACACATACTTGAAATTAAAACACTTTGTATGTGCACTAGATTCACCTTGCACACACCATCACTACTAACCATTACAAATAGAGTAACTTGAGGCTTATATATTATTTTGAAATTTTGTACACAAACATATGCTCACATAGTATAATCAGGAAAGAACTAAGTGGAACATCATTGTTGAGGGACTACGTCCCCTGGGGCTTTGGGTCAACACCCTAGCAGAGCGAGGGGTTATCTACAGTAAAAGACAAGCATTCCATGCCGACATGATACTTAAATAAGAAAAATACGCAAAGGGAGGTGCACCTGGGGATTTTTCATTCGAGTAGATCCAGCCAAGGTCCAAACCCTCTTGGAGTTCCTCTCGATCCTTGAACCTACAAAACAGCCAATCAAAAGAAGCATAGAAATATATTGACAAAGTACCATATAGAAATAAACTTCATAACTTATTGAAAGATGGTTAATTATACATTGAAACAATTATTCATATGTAAACCATGACAATAACATCATATGTGTAAAGAAGATTGATTTCGGGAACAAGACAAATGTTTCTTTATTGTAGATAACTAAAACAAAGCAAGGAATGATATCACCTGAATATTCCTCTTGCTGGCTCCAAGCGAAACCATCCTCCAGGTCTGTCCAATCCCAAGTCTTCAAAAGATTCCTTCCATGACTCATACAAGGATATCTCAACTAGTGAAATGACATCAAAACTCAAGGAAACAAGGGTTTCCTGTGATTGTGGAAGTGTTGGAAGCACAGGGATCTTCAGACTTGATCAAGGATAATCTCAGCAGATTAATTCTCTCTTTTCTCTCCTCCTTAAGGCCTTCCCATTGAAGACTTTTTATACTTCTCCCAGAGTAGTTTTTTAGTTGGGAATTCATTGGGAATAATTGGGGCCATGGGAACTAATAGGTAATCAACAAGTAAAACCCATGACCTCTACCTGAAATTAAGGAGATTTAATTTTTTCAAGTGTTTTAAGATATATACGCGGGTTGAGTATACACTGACCTGCGTACACATGTGTTTAGATCGGGGAAATGTTGCATATAAGGAATAAAACACTGTTTTTTAAGTATTTGGACCAAGTCTGGAATTAGGGGTTGCTCTAGGCCATAAATGTAGAATCACAAATATCAAGGGTGAGATTTGGAGCTATAACAGATGCCCCCTAATATATGAGGTCAAAAGGGGTACATGATGGTTGAAATGTATTAAGTACATGGAAAGGAAACCTGGCAAAAACGGAGAAGGACTTCACTAGGTTTCATCTTGCCAAGCCACAAAAGGAGATCAGAAAGACATTGTTTGAGGCAGGCATACCCATGCTCAGGGAAATTAAATCATGTCCGCATATCAAGCACAAGCGGATCCACTAAGTATATAAGTATAGGAGATTGGAAATACATAATGGATCATCTGATCAAGATCGAACAAGTACATGTCTGAATATCACATATAAGAAGATCAATGAAGCTTAAATATGAAGCTGATCACTGATGTCAAAAATTGATCTCAATAGTACCAAATGAACATCATGGAATAAGATGATACTACACTGCAAACTCAGGTGTCAGCATATAAAATGTCGCCATGAATGACTGCAACATATAACGTGGAACGGTATCAACTGGTAGCAACAGGAGAAATTGTCAAGTGAACTAATGAATGCTGATGTAACCTGAGGTCTTCACTGACCACTGTGGTACATTTCTACACAATGGGAATGAATGAGCTGTAGTCAACCATGTGAGAAATTGTTTGATTACCGGGCATTGATGTATACTATTAAGAAACGTGAGACTACTCACCAATAATAATAATGAGAGTCAAGGTACCCCAGTACAATCTAACAAGTGCGAATAAATGATCTGAAGTTGAACACCTGGAAGAATCTATTGATCAGGAGACAATGATGGTTTCCCACTGTCGATAGCGAAGGATCTACCACTGATGACTACAAACCTCAAGGTACTGCCAAATGGACTCTAGACCTTTGCATCAGAGTAATGAGTCATAACCGATAGGTAAATATCTGCTATAAGGAAGGCATTAAGGCATCATTCATTAATCTAGCATGAGTGTGACCCGTTGGCCAATAATGTGGAAGGAATCAGACGAAAAATATGTAGTAACCCAACTGAAGCACGTTTCCGGCATACACAAGATGTAGCTAGCGCACAACAGAAACCCTCTGAACCAACCAATAATGAAAGCTGAAACAGAGGTGAGGTATCCACCAATAGGGTCAAATGGAAACCAAGGTATTGCACGAATCCTAATGTGTGATAACGTAAGCTGGCATCGAACATAAGGGAAACCACTCTGTCAAAGACCCATGATATTGATTGATGCTGAGCACAAGGTGACCTGTCAATAATGAAAATAGGGCCAGGGTGAAGCTCTATACCTATCCTCAGAGCAAGGTGTCATCATTGATAAGGACAAGACATGCTAGCAAGAAGTCGATGGGGACCTTCTTAAACCAGCATGAGTAAAGGACCAATATAACTAATGTGATACGAAATAATGTACAGACAACCAGGAATGGTCGACTAAAAAATGAGTAAAGAGACACCAAAGAGAGGCCGACTCAGGCTTACTTCCCTTGAACAAAAGAACGACTCAAATGATGACTTTGTGATAGCATATGATAACTTTGTATAAGCTCGTCACGTAGGAGGCATGAATGAACTCTCCATATGATTGGAAGAGATAACCAATCGAAGGAGGATTGATTTAATAACAAGGTTAAGCCATACCTAAGTCAAGCTAAATCCCACCCAAATGGAGGAGACACTTTGTTTGAGTGCTTTGTTCAAGGGCGACACGACTCTAGCTGCCAACAATAAATGGAAATATTGTCCCGTTCCCGCTCTTTTTGGAATATATAATTTTTTTGTCTTTTTCATTAAGCTTGAAAAAGAATAAAAGAATTCTATAATACAGTGGAAATAACGAGTGTCGGTGAAGCAAATGATCTAGTTCCTGGGATTGGAACAATCCTATGCTCAATGCAGGGAGGCAAAAACTGGTCAAAGACACTCAAAGGTATGTTCCTTCCATGGGTCATAGTGTGTCAAGTTGTAGAAGTTAAGGGAGTGCAAGTTTGATTTTGCAGATGACTTGGTCAAAAGTTGGCTTAAACATGAGTCCAAGTGAAGCCAGCTAAAGGCCAAAAGGTGCAAATAGTCAATATGCAATGCAGTAGTACAACTCAACATGAAGGAGCCTCTAGGGTATAAGGCCAGAACGAAGTGAAGAAGCAAAGAGGAATGAGTCTTCAGTGCATAAGTCATGGCGGGACTAAAGAGGACTCCCGAGCCTACTCAAATGAAGTAGCATGGGCAACAAATGTCAGTGAGGTGCTAACTATGATGCCCATGAAAAGGATGGCTCTACCATCGTGTCAAGGTTTAAAAATTCAGCGAGTGAAGTTGGTTTACTAACAATGACATGATGGGATCGACCCTATGGCAAGTATATCGGCTGATGGAGGCTAGTTATGCAAAATGCAATGGAAGAATGGCTTCCCTAACCTATATGCTAGTAAGTAAACGATACCTACCATGACGGGTCAGCAGTCATGGAACCGACTTGAAATATTCGAAGAAGCGTCCAAAAAGTCCTAAAAAAACAACCTATTCTCGACAATTCAAGCTCCCAAGTTAAAAGATACATGAGAGGGAAAAAATCAAATTTTGAAAATTTTTTGACATTTTCAAAGTCTATAAAACTACTTTTTGACTCACCATTATTACCGTTTGAGTTGAGAGCACAAGGAGTGGAGAAAAAGAAGCAAGTTTTCCTTTTTCCGAATCCGACCATTCAAATCTTCTCAAAATCATCAGGTAACCCCCAAACTTGGCTTGCATCAATTTGTGATTGTTTTTAAGAATTTTAATTAAGGTTTCACCGTTGAATTTATGTCAAAAAAATTTGTCGTGGTGTATACGCGGGTTGGCTATATGCTACCTGTGTATACACAGGTCCTAGATGCGACTAAGTATAAAACACACCCACATATACGTTGTTTTAATTTCAAAACGAAAAACTAATGGTCAAAAGTTGTTTATTTCTCAGGATGGCAATCACCTGGAGGGAAAGGGAGCATGCCACTGTTGATGATGAGGTTATGAATGATCAACAGGCCTTGGATGCCTTGAGAGGATGCAGTTTGCTAAAAAATTTCAAAATGCCAAATATGAAGGCAAATACCCACTTGCTAGAAATGCTCATTCACTACTGGAGTATCAAGGACGATTCATTCATGATTCATCAAATGCCACTGAGGATAGAGATTGAGGATATCTACTTTATCACAAGCCTTTCCCAAAAGGGATAGGTAGTACATTCTACAGGCTGTTCACGAGGTAGCCTTTCTATAGAGGACTATGTGCATATATACTGCCCAGGCCATCCAGAAAAGATTGGAAGCCAGATTCCAATCAAGCATGTAGAGAGCTTGTCATTAAGGATCATCATGTTCACTATATCTAGAGTGAATGGATCAGCTTCCTTACACCAGGCTTGATGACTTGCCATGAGCTTGGTTGTAGACTGTCTCACCACAGTATTTGATTGGTGTACACCTCTTCTCACGAACTTGAAGAGCCAACTATCATCTATCAAAAAGGGCCAGACCAAAAAATTTGGGTATGGGACTATTCTGTGCTCCTTATTTTTTGAGAAGGTCCCAACACTACGCCCTAGAGTACCAATTCCGATCAGCAGCCTCCGAGATCCATGGATGGGCAGGTGGGCTGATCTGATGAAACGTCTAGGAGGTCGGGACGTACCGCGGATATCTTTTGATGATGATTTCTTCTCATGGTGGGAGCAGCAAATCATTGTAGTGGAAGATTACCCCTATGCCAGCTTGGACTTCCGAGGAGATCTTGATCTCGAATTACCACCAGGCGCGGCATGGGGAGATCTAGGTAACAAATATTTTATTGATTTTATGACTTTTATGATTTTTCAAATATGAAAATGAACTTAAAAATATTTTTGATGGGATTCAAATGACTAATGTAATGACCATATTCCAAATATTGGGCCAGTATGACCATATGGATTCCCACGGCATGGACATCGCGGCTGAGGTGCCGAAGAGGTGGCTGCGGATACAGAGTCGGTCCTATATGTAATAGGACTTGGTGAGATTGACTCATTGATTACCGATGGTGGTGATAGATGATCTCCCTGAGGATATGCAGCGTCGAGTGGTTGGAGTGCCACTAGACTGGGTTCGGACCCTTAGGCATGTGGCTAATGCTGTAGTCACATACTTGGCCGCTCATCCTGAGCTAGGTCATAGATAATCTAGACATGATTATGGGCATTTTGTCCCAATTTTTGTATATTATTTTTGACACACTCTATGTAAACACGAGTGATTTTATGATATATATATATATATATAATTCTGACTTTTTGATGTTTGATTTTATCTTTATGAATGAATGATGTGCAAGTCTAAAGCTTGATTAGTGATAGAATATGCTAATGAATTATGAGATCTTGGAATGTGTAAATAAGTAATATAAACAAATTATCATTGCAACAACCTCACTCTTAAATATTGGCATTATAAACATGGATCCCTAACCCGATAAGTGTTATTTAATTGAGACACTATCAACTGTGAATCAAGATAGACTACTAACAAATCAATTCCATAAGAAATAGCTTCGGATAGTAGATTAATAATGGCAGTATACTCAGCCATATTATTTGATGCAGGACCAATGCATACTCCCCTTGACACCATCAACCGACCAGTTGGATAGTAGATCACCCAAGTTGCAGAAGCGAGGTTCCGAGTGTGCCGACTAGCAGCATCAGCGAATCCAAAATAGACCAAGTCATCCATCAACACTTGCAACAGCAGATCAAAAGTCTTGATATCAAAAAACTCCCGATGAGATATGTACAAAAATACAAAATATAAGAAGCCATTGCTCGGCCATAACTTAAGCAAAGTACTTCTTGAGGTAGCGCCCATCGGGGGGCTCCACCAGCTTGCTACTAGAGATGTTTATAGGTACATTCATTGAGCCAATCAATATATTACCTTCGGTAGAAAGCTGTGTTGGAGCCAAATGAACCGTACAAACATCGCTAGCAGGGAGACTAGAGGACCTAGACTCGACTTCATGCAAAGGAGGATGAAAAAATGAACGATAATGTAAATCTTCCAATGGTTGATCTACATCTGTCATGGCTCTGAATACTGCTTTATCAAATGGAAAAACTATATCTAAGCAATCCCAAGCAGAAGTGTAATCAAGGGTCCAAGTAGAGGCCACATCACCATCTAACTCCTTTTCTGAAGAAGGAGTAGGAAGGTCGTCTGTAGAGTTATTGATAGATTCATATCTAAGCTCTGCTGCAAACATAGGAGATTCTATTCCACCCACCTTCCCTTCATCTGATGTGGTCGTAGATGAAGGTAAGGTCTTAGGATCCGAAAAATAGTGAGTTCAACCAAGCTCTTTCCGTAAAGGTTCCTTGGAGGATGAAATTGTATCTATTCTAGCTGTAGGAGGGGGAAGATCAAATACACCCATCAAGGAAGAGTACATCCCGACTCCTAGACTCTCGATAGGTTGACGAGGATTATCTACCAAGGGAATGGTAGAATCCAAAGCTACCCGAGGATCACCTGGAGAATAATCCAATTGATCAATTTTAACAATTCTCCCTTAGTGAGGAAAACAACGGATGTGAAACAGAGTCAACACTACAGCTTCCATTTCATAAAACCAGTTCCACCCTATAAGGAAATTGTTATCAAGGTTAGCATCAACGATTTCTACTTTAGCATTAACAACCTTTCCTCCAACACATATAGGAAAGGCCAGGATAATCCCATGTGGCCTATGAGAAAGTCCGTCAAATGCTTTCAGGAGGGTGGGTGAAGGAACAACTGAAGGCGATCCAATTTCCTTCCAACATGACATAGACATGACACACGTGGAAGCTCCCTCATCTATAACCATCCAAAAAATATTGGTTTTCCAGTAAGTAGACTTTATCTGGAAATCCATATGATGAGGAAGTCTCTTCTTGACATTATGCATATCAAAAGTGAGATCTAAAGAATTATTTGGATCCACTGCCCCCATTGTTGAAAGCAAGGCACTTCTTTGAGTTGGACATGACTGGAGTACCTCTAAAGCAGACATTGCACATGGACTTTGAGCCAGATCTTCTGGAATCGAGTAGTTCTAGGCTGCCCTAACATTAGGGTTAATAGTAGCACGCTTAGCAGAACCTTTCGGTATTTGAGGTATAGACTCGACAGAGGGTCGCTCAATATGAAGTGGGTCTATAATTCCAGGAATATATTTATCCTTGGATGTTTCAGCTTCACCATAATCACATAACTATGTGGCCACATTGATGTGAGAACCCATCATGAAAACATTTGAGGAATTGTCCCCCTCATGGTTTCACCTTACAAAGGTACCAGGGTTTGAATTCGCGCGAGCAAGCAACTGCTACCCTTGGGGGAAAGGGTTAGTTAAGACAGCCTGAGAGCTAGAAGACCCTTGCTACACTAACAAGCGCTGAGCATCTTGAATTTTCGGGTAGAGATGAGTCAAATGGTCTCCACTGCATAACTTGCATGGAAACTTAACTTTCTTCTTAGACTCATTTCCACCCTCACCAGCACCATTGTCAAGATTGTTCGTATTACTCTTCCCATCCTAATTCTTCTTTTTACCTCATCCCTCCTGCTCCCCATTGGAATTTTGATTTCCTTTGGGGTTAGAAGCCTGAACGATGTTTACGGAAGGAGGTTGAGAAGGCGAAGGGTTAGACGATGTGACCTGATTGGTAGAAGCAGTTTGTAAAGAAAACTACTGCAATTGGCTCAACAAGTTCACCGCATTTGTGTCTATTGATCGAACAATACCATCCACATGTGGACCTGGCCTTGATTTGGCTATATCAACCTTAGTCCTTGGAGCATCACGAAAGATTTTCTGAAGAATCCTAGACTGAGAGTAAATCAATTCTAACTGTTGGGCCCAAAAAATAGCTTGCTCTTTAGAGTATACTCCGGACAGAGAGACATCCTTGGAGATCTCAGGTTGTAATGATTTCAACAATCATTCGAGATGGTATTCAGGAGGAATTTCGGCATTAATGAGCCTCTTTCTTCGTCTCCATTCTTGAATATGATCAAAGATGTGAGTTGCCATATCCTGATGGAAATTGGCCAGAAGTTCAGTTTCGACATCATAACGGACGGGCAACTGGAAGTGGTTTAGAAAAATGTTAGCCAAATCGATGAAAGATGTAAAGCTGCCCCCAGGCAACTCTATATACCACTTAGCCACATTACCAGTTAAGGTGCGTTCAAAAAGCCTCAACCTAATTGAGTCATCGATGAGGGAGTTTGGTGAGCACCACAAATGGAATGTGGTTACATGGTCGGTTAGGTCTTCAACACCCTTAACCTTGAATTTTGGAATATCCGATCAGAGTTTGCTTGGGACCGGAGGCCAGGCCGAATTGTATCTGATTGGATCATTTGTCAATTTTGTGAGATCTGGCAAATTCAAGGTTGCCAGAAAAGGAAGCCTGGGAGGACCTTGGGGATTCCACCCATATTGGGTGGAGTTCCCAAAGTTTTTAAAAGATTGGCCCGGATCTTGAAAGGCACTAGGCTGCCTGAAGTAACTAGCAGAACCTGCTGACCCAAAATGTGATCCTTGTGCTCCAGCAAAATTCGGAGTTTGACCAACTCCAGCCAAAAAACCTCCATAACCAACGAAGTTCCCTCCTAAAGAATTATAAGGAGCCGATAACCCCTGATAAGGATTGACTTCTGTTTAGATAGAATATAAGTTCCTAATGCTAATTTTCATCCAAACACTAAAAGCAAATCTTAAGACAAACAAAATGCACTCTCATTCGCAAAAATAAACCAACTCAAAACAAGGCAAAAGAAAGCGACAACCAAGTTTTTTTTTAGAAGTTTTCTTTTTCACAAAAGCAAAAACATAACTTTTCAAAAGTGCTCCAAATACTATTGAATACTTTGAGACCAAAAAATGGGCAAAAAAACATTTTGCAAGTTATCAACTCAAAATGGGCGAAAACTCAACAAAATAGGTGTTTCAAGATGCCCTGAACGACCAAAAAGCAGCAAAAAGAGCTTCGTGACAATGATCAAAAGACCAAGAAAGACAACTTTCAAAATCGTCACTTAACAACTTTCAAAAAGCGAGAAAAGAAAATGGCCACAAGATGTAGTTTTGACACAAAGAAAGAAGATCACAAAGATAAAGTTTGTCACAAATATTGAAGCCAATCTTTCTGCTCTAGAAGACCAGAACGGCCAAGATTCTTAGAAAGAAATCTCATCTACTCAAACACAAATGATGACACTTGCAACAAAACAAAACAAAACCAAAAATTTCCACAATAGGAGAGAATTCGAAATCATAAACTTGCTGCAAAACAAAAGACTGACAACAAAAACTGACTGCTTAGGGAATACTCAGACCAGCAAACAAATCTTCTGAGACAGAAATACTTGAAAAAATCTTGGAGAATTAGGGTATACACGACTATGTCAATACATAATTGCGTGTATACGTGATTCATCCCAAAGAAACCTACGTATATGTGGGTTAATATGGGGAAACTTGTGTACATACGCCTCTGTAACCTGACAAAACTGCGTATATAATAGTTCACAAGAAAAAACAAAGAAAAGGTCTGAAGAAACTGCTCAGACTTAAAGTATGAGTTCCTACAAGAACAGACAAATTAGTTACAGCAAGAAAACAAATAGCTGAGCCCTAATCATCTTAAATTAACCCAAACTAGGAACAACAATACTGTTATCCCCAACGGAGTCGCCAATTCTGTTGAGGGACTAAGTCCCCTAGGGTTTTGGGTCAACACCCTAGCAGAGCAAGGGGTTATCTACAGTGAAAGACAAGCATTCCACGCAGACATGATACTTAAATAAGCAAACTACGCAAAGAGAGGTGCACCTAGGGGTCCTTCATTCGGGTAGATCCAGCAAGGGTCCAAACCCTCTTAGAGTTCCTCTCAATCCTTGAACCTGCAAAACAGCCAATTCAAAGAAGCATAGCAATATATGGACAAAGTATCATATAGAAATCAACTTCATAACTTACTGAAAGATGGTTAATTATACATTGAAACAATTATTCATACGTAAACCATAACAATAACATCAATGCATAAAGAAGATTGATTTCGGGAACAAGACAAATGTTTCTTTATTGTAGATAACTAAAACAAAGCAAGGAATGATATCACTTGAATCTTCCTCTTGTTGGATCCAAGCAGAACTATCCTTTGAGTCCGTCTAATCCCAAGTCTTCAAAAGGCTCCTTCCATGACTCACACAAGGATATCTCAAGTAGTGAAATGACATCAAAACTCAAGGAAATAAGTGTTTCTTGTGATTTAGGAAGTGTTGGAAGCACAGGGATCTTCAGACTTGATCAGGGATAATCTCAGCAAAGTAATTCTCTCTCTTCCCTCCTCCTTAAGGCCTTCCCATTGAAGCCTTTTATACTTCTCCCAAAGTAGTTTTTTAGTTGGGAATTCATTGGGAACAGTTGGGACCATGGGCACTAATAGGTAATCAATAGGTAAAACCCATGATCTCCACCTGAAATTAAGGAAACTTAATTTTTTTATGTGTTTTAAGACATATACGTGGGTTTGGTATACACTGACCTATGTACACACGCGTTTAGCTCAGGGAAATGTCACGTACAGGGAATAAAAAACTGTTTTTTAAGTATTTGGACCAAGTCTGGAAGGAGGGGTTGCCCTAGGCCATAAATGTAGCATCACAAATATCAAGGATGAGATTTGGAGCTATAACAATCATCCACAAATTATTTTTTTTCGTGCAAGGAACAACCATCACATAGTGTAATTAGGGGAATTGTATTAAAGGATCATGAACCACATATCCACATACTTGCAATTCAAACACTTTGTATGTCCACTAGATTCACCTTGCACACACCATCACTACTAAACAATTTTCTTTACTAACCATTACAAGTAGAGTAATTTCTTATATTTTACTTTAAATTTTGCACACAAACATATTCTCACATAGTATAATTAAGAAACAAGTGTCCCATCATCCATGCATCATTTTTTTTCTAGCATGGAACAAACATCACATAGTTTAATTAAGGGAATTGTAAAGGATCATCACATATCCACATCAATTCACTCTTTTTATGCTCACAATTTCACTTGCACACACATTCACCCCACACAATAAGCTCACTTAAACTTTGTATAAAGGGTATCCTCTTTCCGCAATATTTGTACCTAATTTATATTAGCTTATATTTTTTTGAACACCATAAGTGAAGCAAAGACTTTCTAAAAACAATCTTAACCTGAACACACTAAATTCCCCATAGGGGCCATAAGATAATTTATAATTTAGGTTATGACCATGGAAATAGGAAGCACATAAGTCATCATGGTTTTTTTCATATTGAAACATAAAAAGCTATCTTTTAGGGAGCTTAAAATCCTACATCATCCAATGACAAATCTGATACATGGAGAGAAACCCATCAAGGGGGTAATGCCCAAGTGGCGGATTATCATTGACCTTGATGTTGTCTCCTGACACGTGGTAGGGGTTCTAGGTCAAAATGTGACAACTATAAGTTGAGATTCATCCATTCCCACTAGACGCAGGTAACTTGGTGGCTAAATCTTAGGGAATCTTTCACTATAGGTTGAGGTACGGGAAAACTTAGACCTAAGGTGATCTTGGTCAGGCTACTAGAAGCATTTCTAGCTCTTTCCCAATGTAACCCTAGTATGTTTGGCCACTATAATCCTCTCCATACCTTGGTTGGTATTTTTTATTCTAGAAGCATCGCCAATGACATTTATGATGTAGCCCTAGTACATTATTCTAAAATCTCCACAATGCCTAATTAGTACTGAAGGGTGTTATTTCTAGGAACTTTTTTCATATGCAAACCCTCAAATAATCCTTTTTTGTTAATTTTTTCACACGTTCGAAATAAAGGGAAAATTAATCATTTATTTTCCATTTTGTCTTATGTATGTGATTAATTTTGTATTCCTAAATAAAATGTATGTGTTCAAGTCTGCTTACAAATGCTACAGTCTTAGGTGTTATTGATTTACTTCATTTCTTTCCAATTGATTTATTTCTCCAAATAGAATGATTGGCATTAGTTACATGCTTCATAGGGATTATATCATCTTCAAGTGCCTCCTACATACAATTCACATTATCATGAAAATACTTTTACCTTTCTTACATGTTGAAGTTTTGACATTTCATCATATTCTGAATCACCCTTTTTGTTGACACATGGACCGATACATTTACTGACCTACTCTCTTCTTCGACCCATATTTCCCTAAGCTCAAATCCATTTTCTTTTCATGTTTCAACTTAGAACCCTTGGTCCATGTGACTAGAACCCTAGGGTTTCTAAATTTAACTTTTCTTAGTGAGGAGGAATGCTTTTACCTTTCATCATATTCTGAATCACCCTTTTTGTTGACACAAGGACTGATACCTTTACTAGTTTGCTCTTCTTGGACACATATTTCCCTAAGCTCGAAACCCTTTTATTTCCATGTTTCAACTTATAACCCTTGATCCATTTAAACTTATGCTACCTAGTTTCAAACTGTCAAGTTGATTTTCATTTAACATTTCCCTAGGGTTGTGATTAGAAACCTAGGGTTTCCAAATTGATTTTTATTGATTAAGGATGAATGATTTTATCTTTCATCATATTTTGAATCACCTTTTTTTTTGGCACAGGGACTGATACCATTACTAGTGCAGTCTTCTTCAACCCATATTCCCTGAGCTTGAAACCATTTTCTTTTCATTTTTCTACTTATAACCCTTGGTCCATGTCAACTTCTATTGCCTAGTTGCCTACTATAAAATCATATCGTGACCTTCCACCTATGGTGATTTCTTAAATAAATGTGTAGATTTATTATTCACTTATTTTATGATGATGAATCACTTGAATTACAATTATATTTTGTATTCCGCTATGTAGGGGTGGAAATTGAACAACCACATGAGGGAGAAGACGTGGCCTAGCAAGTTGATCAACCAAACGATGATCAAGATGTGCACTATGGACTTGATCAACAACTAGAGGAGCATGTGCCCTATTAAGTTGATCAATTTTCATTAGGAGAACAACATGTTCCATTCAATATAATGAACCAATGGAGGAAGAATATTTCCCCTATCAATCTAATCAACCAATGGAAGAACATTTTTTTCCTCTCAAGTTGACACAATAATAGGGAGTTGCAGTGGTTTGGAAAGAGGTGGACTGTTTGCAAAAAAATTGGATGCGAGCACAATAGAGGACCTTGGGGAGCCTATACCTACTCACACTATTATATACCATGTTAATAACATCATTAGACAAAATTTTGAGAAACATTTGGTTGTTTCATAAGCTTAGATACAACATGGGTTGATCAAGCATAAGAAACTAAAACATGCCACAAAGATTTTGGGTGCCTAATATGATAAAATAAATAAGACACATATGAATTTCACTGAAATTGTATCAAAGGAATCCACTATAATTGGAAAATCAAGAAAACTCGATGTTCGAGCTGCGTGCAGGGAAATTACAACTGCTATTATTGCATTAGGCACATCAAGACAACAAAAGTTGGCAACAATGTAGAAATTTCTCCATGTCTTGAGAAAGCACCCAACACAAGCATACTAAATTCAGTGTTGGAGTGAATGAAAATGATGAATCTACTTGTTGGGTTCTTATCAACAATAAACCCTACTAATACAGGCTTACAACCACAATCATAGCATTTTTGGTAGAGTTTTGAGAGATCCATTCTTGTGGTATTCCATTTAGAAATCATGTCGTAGGACATCACATAGATAAAGGTGAGTATGTGGAACACGCTAAGCAGATTGTAGTAATGACATAGGTTGCATTGTTCGAGGAATTTTAGGAAAGCAATCGCCATGTGAAGATATCCATAAGGACGTTTCAGAAATTGAAGCCATGGTTTATTAGGCCTAATATAATCCATGAGATAAGTTGTTGCTGATATCATGTTGAATTTTAACTTCAATATGACACCTTCCAGGAATTTTACAAAAATAATTGTTGTGGTGACCCTCCTCCTATAGTGCGTGATTTTGATTCATCAATATTATGCATAAAGGATAAAGAAGAGTTGTATTAGAAGAAAATATGTATTGGTGGGATAAGATGCACTGAATGGGGTGATTTCGAATTATTCCATAGCAACTTTCTTATTGATCCCAACTAGTCTAGGATGTTAGATGTCATTGTTACATGGAAGCATTATGAGTATGTTGTGGGAAATCAACCATGTTCTTCAACTTTGGTGCCTAATAGGATCAACTATGTTGAGGATGAGATTCATATTTCACAATTCATGGGGGTGTTTCAAAACCAGATCTATAAATATATTAAACACTCGTATAGGTCTATGTGGAAAGCGTCTAAATTTAATCATTATCGTGAAGTATTTCAACTAGGCACAATCTTATCAGTGGTGGAATTTGATAAGAATTTCACATTTTCTCCTTAGATAAAGATACAAAGTGAGTATTATCACTCAAATCAAGTGTCCATATCAGTACACGTTTTGTACAGACATGCACAATTGAACATAAATGGTAGTGATAATAGTGATGAGTCATGTGATGTCATTAAGAAGTATCACTTTTACATTAGTGGTGATCGTGAGCATGACACATTGTTCATGCAACATTTCTTTGACCCGATTTCTGAATCATTAAAAAAAAATCGTATATCATTCAAGAAGCATTGGATATGGTTAGATGGTTGTGCAGGGAAGTTCAAGTCAACACACACTTTTTATTGGTTGATCCAACTACACAAGAAGACAAAAATTTAACATACTTGGAGCTACTTTGAAACATAACATGGAAAGGGTGAGAATGATGGTGTAGGTGCTTGTGTGAAGTGAGCACTTAGGAGGTACTAAATGAGTTATGATGAAAATCAACTCAAATCATCACTAGAGGTGGTAAACTAGTGTAGATCCAATTTCAGACATCAAGGTCACGGATTTATAAGGCTTGTGCATAGGTTTTTCTTGAATATTGAACTTAGAGATGTGAATAGATCCATTCCTTAGTATTATAATATTGTAGAAGGAACAAGGGAATTAAACTTAGTGTGGAGAAAAGACGTGGGTGAAATATTTTCCATCGAGACAAAAAAACTTGAATGTTTTTGTGAGTTTTGCATTCGTGTTGATGGATGTATACTTGATCATCACTGTGAAAAACATGGGTACATGAAAGGATGGAATTATTTCCCTCTTAATCCAAAGGGACCTCATCCAATTTCAACATGGCAAGAGATCCACGATGAAGAGGTCATCATTTCACTTGATAATGATCAAGTCTCTCATCTTGTAAGGGAAGTTATGTCCCTCATCTATCGTTAACAAGTTCATCTATAAATTGAAATATTTAACTTATTTAACCAATACATATTTTTTTATTTGGTTGTAGGCAATGTTTTTGTTGTCACTTCCCTCGGAAATGAAGAGAATGTGGCCTATTATTTGATGCAATGCATACAAGTGAAAATTAATTTGGTGAGACCATATGAAGATGGACAATTCACATACCAAATTTGTGACATGGTTATGATGGGTCATTCTTTTGAAAAGGTTAAAAAATAGATTGATCACATCATTTATAGATATTATATGCCAGAATATATATCTTGTCAATACAAACATCTAGTCATAACATGATGGATCAATCTCATAGAAATAAAAAAAAATAAAGGTGAACCAAGGAGATGGAAGATGACAGAATAAGACCATGAACGTATTATGGAGACTTGCATTCCTATGTTCCATTGGCCAGATGAGTAGATATTGAAAATGTAAAGCCCTGAAGTTGAGTCTATAGAAGTCAAGTGTAATCTAATCTAGTATAAGAGATCTCAAATGTATAATTTTTGTAATCTATAAATGTGGCAGCTAAATACTCTTGTAATTTTGTAATTTTGAATAGATAAATGTTTCCCTCTTATCTAGGATGGATTCATAATAGTGTGCATATATGTTATATAACCTTTAGTTTCCTTGAGGTGATTAAGTTTCTAAAGTACACCAAATTTCAAGGAGGCTCTTTAGAATCAATAGGGATTTAGATTTAGATTTAATTGGAAAAATTCATCTTAAATTGTTTGAATGTCATGTGTATAGTATTCATGTTGAGCATGCAAGAAATTTTATAGATCTATATACATGTCATACATATTTTGTTTCTAGGAAATCCATTTCAGTATGAAAAAACTAAGTTGATATATTATTTTAATTAAAATGGAAATTCAACAATCTAGGTTATGAAAAACATTGAAATATTTGTATTTTATTAATAATAAATATGTCATGTGTGAGTTTGATATATACCATGGAAATAATTACACACGTGCTTCATATTGGAATGTAAGAAGTGCAACATATATATATATATATATATATATATATATATATATATATATATATATATATATATATATATATATATATATATATATATATATATATATTTTGTTGCACTTCTTACATTCCAATATGAAGCACGCATGTATATACATGTCATACATATTTTGTTTCTAGGAAATCCATTTCAGTATGAAAAAACTAAGTTGATATATTATTTTAATTAAAATGGAAATTCAACAATCTAGGTTATGAAAAACATTGAAATATTTGTATTTTATTAATAATAAATATGTCATGTGTGAGTTTGATATATACCATGGAAATAATTACATGCGTGCTTCATATTGGAATGTAAGAAGTGCAACAAATTATATATATATATATATATATATATATATATATATAGATAGATATAGATAGATAGATAGATAGATAGATAGATAGATATATATATATATATATATATATATATATGTATGTATATATATATATAGATATATAGATATATATACATATATGTATATATATATATATATAGATATATATATATATATATATGTATATATACATATATGTATATATATCTATATATCTATATATATGTATATATACATATATATATATATTTTATATATATATATATATATATATATATATATATACATATACATATATATATATATATATATATATATATATATATATATATATAGAGAGAGAGAGAGAGAGAGAGAGAGAGAGAGAGAGAGAGAGATCATTATCATGCTCTGCTCTTGTAGATAACCTCAAAAGAAATAAAATTAAATAAAACTTATTAGTGGTTTACATATTGACATCTAAATTAAAACCATTGTAATTTAACTTACATTGATTGTGCACTAAAAGACACTTTCTACATGCCAATATGACAACTAAAAATGTTATTTTGTAAAATTTTACTTCTTGAATGCTCTTAATTGAAGGTCTTAAGATAAAAAAAAAAAAAAAGGTTGATTGAAATACTTGGTTAGATAAGTAAATTTAGTAAAGTGCATAAAAATATAGAAACATATCCTTAATTGTTTAAATTTACATACATTGACTGCACTAAACAACACATTCTACAAATTCAATATTAAATTTATGCAAACGATATATTTTAGTTCATTTTAACTATTAAAGTGACTTGCATCATAGTAAGATTGCACGTATTTCCTTAGTCTCTGAAACTAGAATTCAAAATTGTTATTTTGTAAAATTTTACTTCTTGAACGTTCTTAATTGAATGCCTTAAATTAAGGAACTGATTGAAACATTTGATAGCTAACTAAATTTAGGAAATTTCATAAAATTATATAAAATTATCTAAAAACGTACCATTAATTATTTTTTGGTATATTAAATTCCAATGCATATGACTTGTATCATATGTTATGACTAAGATGTTGTAGATGACCCTAAAATAAATAAAATTTAATAAAACAAGTTATTAGTTGAACATTACTAGTTGAAGACATTTTTTAAAATTGAACTTAAAATGTACTTCAATCCTATTTGTGTATTTTAATTGAACCATAAACATATATTTTAGTTCATTTTAAGTATCAAAATGACTTGCATCATAGCCTGAGATTGTACTTATTTTCTTAGTTTATTTCTTGAGAAGTAAAAATTGTTATCTTGTTAGCTATGTATGATAATAAACTATCCATATGAAAATATATACAAATCACATTATACGCGTGAACATCCACAAAATAAAACAAGAAGCATTCATAAATTGAAATAAATTTCATGCATCCATAAATTGACCATATATGAAATTATAAAAAGTTTGTACATCACATGTGGATATGCCTTATGAAATGGCCCTGAAAATATACAATCCATCTGTGATCCACTCTAGAAAGTATCGCTTCTAGAACTCTCATGTGTATTCTATTGCACAGAGTGAGCATCCATAATTTGGTACTGCAATATAACATATTCAAATTCAAATTAATTAAAACAATATTTCTACAAAATAAATAATATGGAAATAAATGCTTTTGAACTATGCATTTAAATAGTCCCTTACTTGTGACTCATTTGAGTGCAAATGAAAGTCAGGTGGGATGGGGGTCTGATCAATGTGGGTTTGGTGCTCCCCTACCTGTGTCTCAATGCCTCCATACCCAACATCCCACTCATGTGTCCACATAACTGCAACATCGACACCCCTCTGCATATGGGCCTGTGTACACAATGGAAAAGACAAATTATAATTAGTCTATGAATTAACTAGCATGCATACATGTAACTTAAAAAAATGAAATGTTGAAATCTTAAGAATAAATAAATTCACCTCAACTATTATTCCATGAGTGTTATGAGGTGGAGGTGGAGGAGATTGCGCCATGGAAACATGCACTAGAGGAGGTTGCTCTGGTTGGTTGAATGCCCTGTCTGATGACCTCAAAAGCTCATATGTGTAGCTGGGTTGTGCATGCATGTTATCATGAAATTATTAATATAAATACAATATGATAAAAACTTATTAATATAAATAATGTAAACTTTGACGATAAGAGTCAAAATTTTCATATATATGTACTTGGTCTATGTCACATGGGTCGTGCACACTCCAAGTGTCACAGATGGTATCATGACATGACCATGTATATGACAAAAATTGGTCATTCCCAAGGCTCTCGAGATATGAATCATCGTGTAATGCAACTGGTGGGCCACAAGGCAATGAAGGTGGTCTCCTCATCTCACCACGCAATGCGACATGTGCAGTTACCAATGTCCTCTGCATGTTTTCTGCAATGGTATGCCTAGTCTCAACGCCAAGATGTGGTGACTCCTCTAGCTCTGTCAGCAAAACCACACTCCAAGATGGTTGTGGCAATAATTTTGGAGGTGGTGCTACATGAACAGGGTCTCTACGAGCCCTGACAAATTCATAAATACGTCTCAAACCAAGTCCATAAAACTTAGATCCAGTGTCGATGTAATATGGTCGCATATGTAGCACAAACTCTACATATATATGCTTTTCAAAGTAAATGGGGACCTGATCATGATGGGTAGATTGGCCCCAAACTCCAATGAATCAATCATAAACAAAAGGGGTCACATCAACATAATTTCTTAAAATATTTTAGCCAAATCAGACCAGCATGCCTAGCATGACATTCTAGATGGATGTCAACGAACTCCCCATGAATATCAATGTTCTTGATGGTGTCTTTCACTGCCTTCCAAATATGAGGTCATATAACCTCTAGCCTCCTAATCCTATGTATGGAATATAAGAGGTGACTTTGTGGGCCCGCCCTCTCATATGTCTCGATAAACTTGTTGATGCTATCCAACATCAAAGACAAACTATGCCTACTAGGTGAAATAGCATATATTTTATCTAGCTCTCATGTGATCCATGTTTGTTGGGCCCTATACATATATATATATATATATATATATATATATATATATATATATATATATATATATATATATATATATATATATATATATATATATATATATATATATATATATATATAACAAACTAGAATCATAATAACATATACATTAAGTTCAAACAAATCAATTGAAGATGATTTAAAAATTAAATATAATTTCAAGGCATAAACATATAAAGTTTAAAGAGGATTTAACATTCAATATTTATACCTGCAACACGTGAAGAAGGTCCAATATCCATAGGAAGATCATCAACATAGACAAAAACACTTCCTTTAACACTCTGACTTGTGTCTAAAGGAGGATCTATGAGTGGAACAGACACTCTAGTATGGCTATGTGATCTAGCCTAACCATGTATAACAAATCCCCCAACACTCTGATGGGCTGCGGTTGGGGGGTGTATGGGAGATGGCTCTGTAAATTACATATAAACATATAAAATAATATAAGAAAAAAATGTTGACATAGAAAGAATGTTGACAAAAAAACCATTTATAAAATCAAATAGAATAATCTAGGACAAAGTCTTAAACTAAATGGAGTGTCTATTTTGATAAATTGTCAACCAAAGTATTGAGTTCCATATAAACACAATTGAAAATTGTGATTGAACATCTAACTTACACCTTTTACCATTTATAAATAATGCATTTTATTCATAGAGAAGAAACATGTAAATACATGTAAAATTTTGAAATAAACTTATTTGTGAAACTAATAAAACTTCATGCAAACCAAATACTCCATAAGACAAACCTGTAATGTTTGATTTTGACACATGACATGTACTAGGTGTAAGGACATGAAGACAATGTTTCCGGTACAACACACTACATAATGAAACGATATGGTACAAATTAGAAAAGAGTCAATTTTTTTATATATTCACCTTAAATTCAATTTTCATCATGGATTTAATGTATGTATCATGGTGCATTGTTGAAACTTAAACATGTGTGTGTGTGTGTTATAACTATGTTATGTTGTGTTTTATAGTTAAATAAAAATATAGGAAGTGTAAGTTACAAAACCATTAGTCAACTAATAAATTTAATAAGGATGGGAACTAAGATATATAGTTGTAATTTATCATTATATTAAATAATTCTATGAATGTGAGTAAATTATGGAAATTTTAAGGAAAATTACAATTTATAGATCAACTTGAGACTTAAAAAAGTTGTCAAGCATCACTCATATTATGTTATTATGAAGAGCACATTATATTAAATAGTTATAAAGCTATATTAAATGTTATATGTGTGTGTGGGTGTTTGTGAGAGAGAGAGAGAGAGAATTTTTATAACTATAACTATGTTATATGTCTATTATATGGTTATGTTACATGCTATGTTATATTATATAATTATATATCTAGTTATGTTGTATTTATGCAATAGTTATAGTTATGTTATATTTTACAACTTTATATATATATGGTTAATAAAATTTAATTAAATAGAAAAACAATGTTTTGGACTTCTAATTTAGTTATAATATTTTATTTAAGTACAATTAATTTTATAAAACAAATTATTATATTTATCATTAAAAAATATTTAACATATGAATTTATTTAAATTTAAAACAAAAAATGAAATGAAATTTCTAATTTGATTTATTAGAGGTTCACCATGAGCAATCATATTCATTATGTCAAATTAAAGTTCCTAATTTATTTATTTATTAGAGTTCTATAGTTTAATTATTTTATGTTTTGAATTGTTTTTGGGCATATTTCTGATCAAACTTGTTCAAAATTTAAAATGCATTTTTAATAACAAAAAAAAATATTGAAAATTTATTTCACTAAAATCGTAAAAAAAAAACGTAATATAATTAAAAACAAAATTTACCATAGAAAATATTTAAAATAAACATGTTAATATTGCAGATAACTTATAGAATGAAATTTAAAAATAAAAAATAAAGAATAAACCCTAAATTATATTTTTTTTTGTGGTTTGCAAGGGTTTTCTTGGTGTTTTTCTAAGTTGTTTTGGGTCTTCAATGGGTTTCTTGGTGGTTTTTAAAGTTTTTTTGTGGTTTTCATGCATTTTCATGGTGGTTTTTTGTGGTTTTCATGGTGAGTTTCAAAAGTGTTTTATGTAGTTTTTATATGTTAGTTTTTTTCAAATTAATTTATTTTATTTTGCAAAAAATAAAAAATGAATAAAGGAGACAAAAATGATAGCAAGCATACCTCGGCTTGAGCCTCTCAGTCAATGGCAAGGTTGATGGGTAGTTGGATTGAGTTCCTCCATCTCGATCAAGCTTAGAAATACTCCATATAATTCCTTTTCCTCTCGTGTTCCAGGTAAAATGACTTGCGTAGGTCATATCTAGGGTATTTAAATTAGAAATAATGCTCGATCGAGCTATATCTTTTGATTTTGGATTAATTGAAGGATATAGCTCACTTGATCCATAACTCTTGATTCAGTCATTAACTCGGGTTAGAAAATGGCTCGATCGAGAATTTGTTTAAACACTCAATCAAGTTATTTTTAAGCGCCTCAACAGCTCAATCGAGCGCTTAAAAATTTCCCTATCTAGCACTTAAACTTGCTCAATAGAGCATCCATCTTTCAAAAAGATATGCCCTCATTTCGTGAAAAAGTGTAATCTGGCTCCACGCTTTGACCCATACATCATTCCAAATGCGGAAGGCCCTTATTGATATTTTCGAAAGCAGTAGTGATGACATAAAACTTGGTTTGAAGAACAAATTGAGGACTTGCATTCCAATGGGCCATTTTTACATATCTATCCAAGTTAGCTCAAGCGAGGGATGAAATTGGAGGTGTTGGAGAGATAGTTCCATCATCAGAGCTTGTGAGCCTTACTCTTCTTTGATCTGAAAATGGGGCTCTTAGGTTTCTTGTCTAACTTACAAGAACCTCTCCCACTTCCAAAGCTTTAAATTTTCCCAAGTCTTAATGATTAACTAATGCGGAATTAAGAAATGCTTGAAAATATGGGTGTATACTTGTTTTTGTTTTCAACTAATTACTTGCTTTTAAATCTGTTGTTGTGTTGTAAATTAATGTGCTGAAACTAATGTATAAATACATGTAATAGAAAATAAAGCAGTAATAAACAATCACACAGAAACAACAATTTAATTAGGAGTTCACCCACAACTCTTGGGCTACATCTCCATGAGCTCTAGTCAATTCAACTAGGCTCTCTGGGATTATGGTATAAGTCCTTTTTTTTACAAGCTCTTTGGCTCAACTCCTGTTGTTTTGCTCAGAATAGTGGGTTCAGACACCATGTCATTCCCTGGCTCTTGAAGCTCTGGCTCTTGGCTCTGGCTCTTGGCTCTTGGTTCTGGCTCTTTGGCTCTGACTCTGGCTCTTTAGCTCTAGCTCTGGCTCTTCAGCTCTGGCTTCTTTCTGCCCTCTATCAGTTTATAGCTCTCTGGGCTTTTCACTTGAACTCCAAGTGACTCCCTTGGCTGCGTTTTTTCTTTCTCGTTGCCTCTTTGATCAACAACAATAACCCACAATCAACTCAGCAGCCCCGAACAACCTCAACAACTCCTCTATCTTTGACATCCATGTCTTTTTAAGCCAAATCGGTGTTGTTGGTTCATCTTCCCTCTCGAGCTCTCTGTCTTCCGGCTTTGTCACTACCACAGTCATTTTCTCTATGCATCATCATTCTCTGGGGCTCTCTGAGCTTCATAATGCACAGGTGTGATGGCTGTTTTCAATGGAAAGGGACCAGTGTACCGAAATCTGGTCGTTTTTCCTTCCTGTGTAGAAATGGAAACATAATGAAATACATAGAGAAACATGCGAGAAACATATCTTTGGCTGTTTAGTCGGACTCCAAATGTTTTAAAATCACACCCATAATCTTATCGGGTCTGCGCCTTATCGCTATCATAAGTCGCTAATGCCTTGTTCCAAGGTTTCCCTTTGTATTTTAAAATTACATTAAAATACTAAAAAATCCTATGAAAATGGCTTTGGTCCGGATCTGAAATATTATGTATTGGCATTCATCACCCGGTCGAGTCCGCATATATGTATATATATCGCAATTTGTGTGTATCACGAGGACCCAGGGTAAGCCATATGTTGTGACTGTTGTTGACGTTGATTGCGATCTACCGATATCGGCAATCATCATATCACGCATCATGGGGTCCTTCCCTTGTCTCGTGGCATCGCCAATTGTGATCTGCCAATATTGGCAATCGGCATATCGCTTGGCCACTGATCGGGAGTGCCTTCCGCTCGACTTTAAGTCTTCACCTCATGTGATGTGATTTTCCCTTATAAGGGTCTTTTGCCCATTTTTAAAGGATTTTTTTCCCTTTTTCCCAAAGAACAAGGGGAGCTTCTCTTTGTGATAACTTCTTCATCTGAAATCTGTTTTCACCCATTCAAGTTGTGTTGGATTCAGAATGAAGGGGTCTCTACAATGAGACTATTTCCGAGAGTAGCCTGCGACTTTCATTTTCCTCTAATTTACAAAGGATTTGTGTCATTTGGCACCTTTTACCTCTTATCTGAAGTCTTTTAGACTTAAATGTTTATTCAAGATCCATTTTTGGATCACACCTTCCCACTAAGAGAACTTTTGGTCTCCAAAAGATACATATACTAATCTGAACAGTAAATGAGAGTGACTCACCCTCTTCTTTTAGCCTCCCTACACTTGCCTTGCATAGTGCCTCTGAACCAAAGTTTCTAACCACTTCCCTTCTTGAATGGGCTGGTCCTCCTGCGAAGAGTTGTCTTCCTCCTTTCCTTTCTGTAGAACTTCCACTAAAATGGTCATAGAAGGTAGTTTGAGCTTCTCTTCCTTGATCATTGATCCAAGGTGGCTCAAACAAGTGTGAAGTACATCTTCTCCATAAAACTTTCATTTGTACCTGTTCGACAAGCTGTCAACAACAACTGTTAACAACAACAAAAATACAAACAAAAATTGGATGGACTAAATTCCTTCTTCAACAAAGAAACATATTTCACATCTTGTGAACACCTTCATGTCTTGCATCTGCATACAAATGATGGACTAGATAACAAGCCCACGAAACATGCCTTTAAACAAATGACCCTTCAAGTCAAGCATGTAGAAAAGGAACTCTTTTTCCAAAGATGAAAACACTTCATCATTATCTCCATTTGGAGACCAAGTTAACTTCTCCCAAGTCAACATGGAACCACATGCATGTCAAAGCAATCAACCCTACAAATTAATTACACATACATGTTCAAAAACAAGGAAATCGTCAACATCCCTTTGTTCATGCATCTCTTGCTCATGCATGCATTTCATACTTCAACTTTCACTTAATCACACTGTAATTTCGAAGCTGAAATGAAATATATTGTAGATGCATCAATAGACATGCAATCTCAATCAGATAAGAATTGTAACCGTTCCTTACCAATCCCTTTCAAAGGTACTACCTTTGTCTGCACATCAACATCATCATGTGAATGATTCTGAGACACATCATTCATGAAATATTTACTTCCATTTCTGCCATACTCTCTTTCCACTTTCTTCAGCTTTGGTGGAAGCAGTGCTGGATTCAGAGTCCAACATTTTGTAGCAATATGTCCTTGCTTATGGCAGTAAGTGCATTGCATGTGCATCCTCTTGACAGCATGATTTTCCTTGTCCCATGGACCTTTGGCTTCTTGCTACTTTTCCTTCTTCTTCTTCCAGTATGTGGCCATTCTCATCCAACATCTAGAAAATCATGGTTATCCAAACCACAAAAGGAACATGCAACTCTTTCCCCATGCTTATGTGGAAATTTACCATGCTTTGTAAAATCAAAAGGAATGTGTTTAAAACTAGATTTATACCTCCCTCTTTCACCTTTATTGCCTTCATGAGGAGATGAATTGAGTGAAGAAGTAGCTCCCTTTGGAACAATATCAATCTATTCAAGGCTATTGGAGTCTCCCCAACTCTCTGGTTCAAGTGTGTGCTTATGAACACTTGCATCCTACAAATGATGTTTCAAGCCATTGAATTCCTCTTGAATACAATCTTCACACTTTTAAGGTAGAGGACATGAACTGAAACTCCTTCTTGGGACTGTTTCAATGGCGTTCATGGTAGCTTTGGAATTCTCTCCATAATACTGTCCATAGCCTAGACCCAAATATTTTGGCCTTTCCTCAACCATTATTGGTTGAACAATACCTTTTGCATGCTTACCCAAGCCTTTTCCTTCATAGCCCATCTTGGACATTAGGTTGGAACCTATGCCTCTACTATGTTTTTCAAAAGAACCAATATAAGCATTCTCAGAGGAATTTGAAGACAAACTGGAATGGCTTACCTCTTCTTCAAGCTAATACTTGACTAAGGCTTCTTGGGAAACAAAGAGTTGTGTTTCCAACTCATGCATCCACTTCAAGTTCATATTTTCAACATGAAGTTACCTCTCCATTTCCTACAATTTGTTAGTAAGCAACTACTTCTCTTCCTTCATGGAATTCAGTTGCTCTCTAAGTTTTCTACTCTTTCTTCCATCCTCATACATTTCTCTCACCATATCCATCATGGTGGAGAATTCTTGCTTCATGTCTTCATCAATGAATCTTGTGAAGAACACGGAATTTGAGGACCCACTTGCAGAAGTTGTCATTATGTCAATAAACAAAAAAACTTCAACAAGATAAATACAAAGCTTATTTAGCAACCTTTTACCTCTACAAGCTTGGAAAATAGTCAGTCTGTAAAACAAGCACACAATCAGCCTCTTGATATTCGAACACCTTTCAAAACAAGCAATCTTTGCTCTGCCAATCAAGCATTCTGATCTAACCTTCCTTGACGGTGGGGTTAATCAATCTTAAGCTCTGATACCACCTAATCTGAAAATGGGGTTCTTAGGCTTCTTGTCTAACTTACAAGAACCTCTCCCACTTCCAAAAATTTAAATTTTCCCAAGTCTTAATGATTAACCAATGTGAAATTAAGAAATGCTTGAAAATATGCATGTATGCTTGTATTTGTTTTCAACTGATTACTTTCTTTCAAATTTGTTGTTGTGCTATAAATTAATGTGCCGAAACTGATGTATAAATACATGTAACAAAAAATAAAGCAATAATAAATGATCACATAGAAACAACAATTTAATTAGGAGTTCACCCACAAATCTTGCGCTACATCTTCTTGAGCTCTAGTCAATTCGACTAGGCTCTCTGGGATTATAGTATAAGTCTTTTCTTTTACAAGCTCTTTGTCTCAACTCCTACTGTTTTTCTCAAAACAATGGGTTCTAACAACATGTCATTCCCTGGCTCTCGAAACTCTAGCTCTTGGCTCTGGCTCTTCAGCTCTTGGTTTTGGCTCTTTGGCTCTGACTCTAGCTCCTCGGCTCTGGCTCTGACTCTGGCTTTTCGAGTCTGGCTTCTTTCTGCCCTCTATAAGTTTACATCTCTCTAGGCTTTTCACTTGAACTCAGAGTGACTCCCTTTGCTACATTTTTTCCTTTGTGTTGCCTCTTTGGCTTCTATGCTTCCTCTTTGCCTCCTGCACTGCCTCTTTGCCTTTTGCACTACCTCTTTTGCCTTAGCTTCCTGCTTTGGCTTTACTTTTAGTAGCAAGACCTGAAGGATCAACAACAGCAACCCACAATCAACTCAGAAGCCCCCAACAACCTTAGCAACCCCTATGTCTTTGACATCCATGGATTTTTAAGCCAAATCGGCGCTGTTTATTCATCTTCCCTCTTGAGTTCTCTATCTTCCAGCTTTGTAGCTATCACAACTATTTTATCTACTCATCATCATTCTCTGTGGCTCTCTGAGCTTCATAATGCACAGGTGTGATGGTTGTTTTCAATCGAAAGGGACCGACATACCAGAAAACTGGTCGTTTTTCCTTCCTATGCAGAAATGGACCCATAATGCAATACACAGAGAAACGCACAAGAAACACATCTTTGGTCATTTAGTCGGACTCCAAATGTTTAGAAATTGTGCCCATAACCTTATCGAGTCCACGCCTTGTCGCTATTGTAAGTTTCCAATGCCTTGCTCTAAGGTTTCCCTTTGTATTTTAAAATTACATTAAAATACTGAAAAATCCCGTGAAAATGACTTTGGTCCGGATCTGAAATATTATGTATTGGCATTCATAACCCCGTCGGGTCCGCATATATGTATATATATCACAAGTCACGTGTATCGCGGGGACTCAGGGTAAGCTATATGGTGTGACTACTGTCGATGCAAATTGCAATCCATCGATATCGGCGATCGGTATATCACGCATCACGGGGTCCTGCCCTTGCCTTGTGGCATCGCCGATTGCGATCTACCGATATCAACGATCGACATATCGCTCGGCCTGGGACCTTTGCCTCATATACACTGCCTGTCTCCCATCCGACCCGCCAATCTGATCATCGTAGGTCGCTGATTGGGGGTGCCTTCCGCCCGACTTTAAGTCTTCACCTCATGTGATGCGATTTTCCTTTATAAGGGTCTTTTGCCCATTTTTAAAGGATTTTTTTGCATTTTTTCCCAAAGAACAAGGGGAGCTTCTCTTTGTGATAACTTCTTCATCTGCAGTCCGTTTTCGCCCATTCAAGTTGCGTTGGATTTAGAATGAAGGGGTCTCTATAATGAGACTATTTTTTAGAGCAGCCTTGTGAATTTAATTTTCTTCTGATTTAAAAAGGATGTGTGCCATTTCGTACCTTTTACCTCTTATATGAAGTCTTTTAAACTTAGAGGTTTATTCAAGATCCATTTTTGGATCATTCTTGGGCTTCCAAAATCTTGGCATAGTTTCGAGGATGTTGTGAACGACAAAGACAAGCTCCTGATTAGGAGAAAATGTGGTCATATCTTGTGCATGAAGAGATAAGCAGGAACACAAGGGATGGAATCTCATCTAGGACAGAAGAGGAGGATAACTTTGAATTGGCTAGATAAGGTAAGAAAGCAAAAGCAAAGAAGGCCCAAGGCCAAACCAAATTTACTCATAATGATGGCAAGGAAAAGGAGGATCTTAGTAAGATCAAGTGTTTTCATTGTCATGAGTTTGGACATTATGCTACAAAATTTCCAAACAAGAAATTCACCAAGCATGTTGTAACAACAACAACAGGAGAAGCACTCTCTTAGTTCAAATTGGATTTCTCTTTGATAGCTTGCATGGATTCTCAGTTCAAGATAGTGAGTGGTATATTGACTCAGGGGCTTCATTCTAAATGGGAAGGAATACAGAATTCTTCAACAGTTTGGAGGAGAAAGACATGCAACTTGATATTGACCTTAGAGATGATAGAAAATACATGAACAAAGGAGTTACTATAGTGAGCCTTAAGAGGGAGTCTAGTTCCCTTCTCCATCTCAAGAATGTGATGTATGTCCTAGGATTATAGACAAATCTTGTCTCAGTAGCAGTCCTTGACGACAAAGGTTATGATTTAGTCTTCAACAAAGGGAAGACCTACATCAAGATTTTTTCTTCAGGACAAGTCAAGCTAATTGGTTTCAGGATCGATAACCTCTACAAAGTTGAGGTTGATGCATGTGTATCCTTGAGAAGCAAGGAAAATATTTCTTAGAGTAGAGATGTGGTAGTTGAACGAGAAGAAGATAAAGCTCTCAAGATGGAGCCTCAGCCAGTATCTGAGTTTTAGTCTTAGCTATTTGGCAATTGGGTTGACCAGTAGGATGATGATGAGTACCATAGCCCAGGGCGAGTGGGAGTAACCACTCAGTTAAAGGCTTCTAGTATAGGGAAATTTCGATCCAAGTGGGTAGAAAATTTGGTTAAGGGAGCTCGAAAAATAGTTGAATCCCCCAAAACCAAGAAGCATACACCCAGATACACAGGGTACATGGCTCTTTCTAGTTTATAGGGAGAAACTGTAGCAATAGAGAACTTGGTAGAGCTAAATACGGATCCAGGTGGATGAGGTTATTCCAAGAAGCCCTTCCTCGCTAAGAGGGAGTGTTGAAATTCTAGCAAGGAATGGCTTCTTTGGCTTGTGTCTTAGCCAAATATGCTAATTCAAATTCAGTCTCATATTTATTTGAGTTAATTTCTAGTTAAGATGTGTGATGTGGCTTATCACTGAGTTATTTTTAATTAATTTGAGTTAGATGGATTTTGGTGAGTTGTGTACTAGTTGATAGCTAAAATTTAGCTATCTATTGGAGTTAAACTCTAGTGCTTGTCATTTAATTGTTCTCTAGTTATAGAATAGAGATAGAATTGAGTTCTTGAGTTTAGTTGAGTAGTTTGACTTTTGTTAACTCAACCAACTCTCAGTTAACTAGTTGTAGCTACTAAATTTAGCCCTAGTAGGTCATGCAATTCGAATTTCCTATTGAGATTAAATGAAGGCACAAATATTTTTATTCATTGTACACATGTTTTTGTGTAGAGGCTTGAGGATCAAGCAAAGAAATTTCTCTTGGGAATTGCACAAAGAAATAGGAGAAATTCCTATTTTTTAGGGGCAAAATTGCGCTAGCAAATAGGAGATATTAGCAAGCCTTATTTACCTAAGCGCTGGGAAAGTCTTGTGGATATTTGATCATTATTGCAAGGGATTTAGGCTTGAAGTGGATTCTTTGTAATAAATTAGATTGCTCAGTTGATTTAATACAAGAAAGAGGGACTTTTCCCGGTTAGGTTCCTCGGATAAAATATTGTGTTCTATGTGTGATTGTGTTTTTATTCATTGTTTTCTTTCTGCATAATTTTGGTAGAGAAATCTTGTTTCTTTTGTTATTTATTTGATCTCATTATCAGTTGCAAAGTTTCAAGGATTTTCTATGAAGGCATTTCCACTTCCGAAGGGTCTGCAATAGTGGCTTCTTCCTTATCACTATTTGAATGATTTGATTCATGAAGACATTTATTCCCGCTCATGGACAAAGCTGAGATCATGGTTATATGGATTTGTATGAGAGTGGTGAGATGGTAGAGGAGGAGGGATCCAAAAAACTATGGGATGAGATGGTGTTGCATGGGCCTAAGATCAAGACAAAGGACTAGATTTGGTTGCAAATGATTTTTTTTGTTTAATGTCATCTTGCTTGAGAGATGAGGAATTTTTATATCCTTTTGGGTCTTCTAGGTTTTTTCATCCTCATTTATTTTTCTTAACATTAGGGGGGTGAGAATCCCCTTGAGAAGAAGGCGAAGAATTCTAAAGATGACCTGGATGTTAACAGGACGTACAATGGAAAAGTTTGTTTTTGTAATCCGTTGGTTGTGAAAAGGCCATTCCATACCACTTAATTAGGATTCTATCAGGAAGCCCTTTGCTAAGATATATTTTGATGCAAGTGCATGCAAAGGTTAAATACCCCTCCCAAACCTGTCTATATCTATATTAATAAAATAACCTAGTGAGTTTCCTACAAAAGTTAAGATATATATAGTTAACAAATGAATGGGCATATTAGGAAGTCTTACCCAAATAAGAATGGCTAGAGATGTCATGGATAAAGGGTTGAATTCAGGAAACCATGGTTGAAAGGACAGCCTAGAGCATCCCTAAAACCAAGGTCCTTGATCAAAATATCTTTGAATATACTCTCTATTTTTGAAATAAACCACAAGGAATCCATTCAAATATAAACATAGATTTGTATATAGGGACCAAGTTTGATGCACACATTCCCAAAGTGTGGAATTTGATGGTCAAATCCCACTAAAATGGAAAATTATGGAATTCTGATCATAGGCCAAGTAAAAAATATCATATTGGGAGTATTGCACCTCTAGATCTAAAATATATTTTGCTTATTATTTTATGAAGGTTGGCCTTGAGAGAACTTTGGGATTTGGTTGGAAGATCCATGGCTCTAGAGCATCCTTAAAGGATCATAACTAAGGGGAAGAGGGTGCACCCCAACCTTTGGCTCCTCCATTCAATCTTTAGACTAGGAGGATTGTGGTTTCCTTGCCATATACCATAGTATTTGAAAAAATATCTTCTTGAAGTTGCCTACCCGTTGACGGTGCTAGAAATCCATCAACCAAGGGTATCTCCCCGATATGAAGTCCCAATCATCCTTCACACTATTTGGTGTAGGAACCCCATTCGGTATAAAGGCCCAGTTGCCAAATCTTTAAATATTTTTCTTAGCTCTAGCTGTCAGCACAAAAGACTGATGCAATGGTGTCTTCAAAAATCAAGGGAGGTATGCCTGGTGAGTGTGCAGTGCAACTGTGTCAAGGTTCTTCTACTATAAGGGGGGAGAGAAAAGTGACCCTCTAAGTGAGTAGTAATAGTACCACCCATGAAGAGACACACATGAACTAGAAGGACCTATCTGACATCCAGCGGAATAGTCCACAGCTGATGCGACAGTCGTTACAACCAACAAACAAGAAGATATGTGTTTGACATCCAGCGGAATAGCCCACAGCAGATGCGACAATCGTTATAACCAACAAACAAGGAATGGTTTGTCTAGTTCTCCGCATAATAGTCCACAAGGATGGGACAATGATAACAACCATTACAACACATTCTCAATAAGATAAGCACTAAAATAACCAAAATAGTTACACTATCTCAGTACATGTGAAAGAAAACATGAAATACAAACATCAACAGAATATTCTTACACACATTCATATTCCATGCTTGAAGAATGTGTTGGCCTTACAAAGCTTCTGTTAGTAAGAAAAAGTTCCAAGAAACATGTTTACATTGTACATCACTAGTCCCAATAGTGGGACATTGGAGCCACTCCTTGCTCCTCAAAGAACTAGTTGATCTTTATAATGCCTTGTGAGAGGAGCCAAGGTGAAAATTCCTTTGCTCATATAATGAGGGGTTATATATAACCATGGGGTGATGCTTCCCCCTTCTTCCTCTTTGACTACCCTCATGATTTTTTAACTTCCTATGACTTTTCAAATTACATGACCCTTCATATTCATGTGTATAATTTGGACTTCCACTTTACAATACATTTGAATATAGTATACATGTTCCACAATGATGATGTGGCATATGACAACTCATGATACAACATGACATGTCATTGTTGATGTAAACTGCTTAGATGTTGCAGCAGTGTGAGGCCATTGATGTTGTTGTGAGTGATGCCTTCTTGAGAATACCCTTGTCTTCCACCTCCTCATGCGTTGGTGACAAGAATCTTCAGTGATCTCAATTCTTGGGTTGTCGTTGTGAGTTGGTGTCCCTTTTCTTCACTTTAATGGATCAGATTTCATGCTCAACTACAAGAATTTCCTTTTCATGTCTTCCACCTTCATCTCGTTCTTCATCATCCCGCTAGTTTCCTATATCTATAATTCACTCATGACGACACGACATCAACCTGAAAACCTCCTAGCCTAAGATGGTGCATTCAGCTTCAAAGACTGAGCTGGAATTGATTTTCAGGTCACAAAGGGAGTCTCAGTGACTACGCATTACACAGTCCTAGCATCCAAGGCTAAGGCTTGAGGTATGGAAATGTGCAATGTGCAGTCCAAGTTGGACTAAGGGACAGTCTTTGCACAGTTTTGAGAGACAGTGGGTTCGGCTGAAGGAGGGACAACTGTTGAAGATTTTTATATAGTTCTGGAAAGGAAGGCTAACTAAATTCCACACAATTCTGGGAGACAGTGGGTCAAGATGAGGGGAGAACTACTGAAGGTAGCTTCTATGCAGTTCTGGAAGGGACGGTTGACTAAAAGAATTACGCAATTTTGGAAGGGAAGGTTGGGCTTGGGCTCAGGAATTGCATAGTGCAATAGCCTTGGGGGACATGAAATATGCATTGTGTAGACCCAAGGGTCAAGGTCACAAGCTATTGACTGGATTTATACAATGTGCAGTCTAAGCAGGCTGGGTGAAGCCAAGTTGAAGGGTCGGGGAGCTTCTTCAGAAAAGGCCAAGTGTTGTACCAATGAGACTAATAGGTGAAGTGATGAAGCTTCAAATGTTTCCTAACACTTATAATACTCGACAAATCAACAACATTGACTACCCATAGCACATGAAAAGCACTTTTTCTTATGTGTCACCACTTCATGACCACTTATCATAAGTGTGACACCTAAGATAAACTTTATGATGACTGTGACGACACTTGTGCAACAACGCTAAAATTTTGTGAATGAGTGTGACAAATGTTTACATGGTTATGAAAACTCATAAATACAAATATGATCCCTTACAACCACCAGAATGATCTTATGCATAAAGTGCGACAACTAGCATGTAAAAAGATGAAATCTTTCTTATCTTGTGAAAAGGGAGTAAAACACTTAGCAAAAAAACATGGAATAACTTTCAGTGTTTGCAACCATACATTTCATCAAAGATATAATGATATGAAAATGATAAGTTTTTCTTCATACTACATTACGAGGTGCATTTCAACATCATGAAATATGTTTTTTTTTTTCATACCTACCCTCCAAAGGGTTGTGAATTAGATAGAGTCTTCATGCAATCCTGATCTCCAATCTTCTATCATACCCCAAGGTTCCTTATTCTTCTTATCTGATGATTATATTTTCTCCTCAGCCCCTTAAGCGTCATCTAGAATGTCCTCCTTCTTCATCTCCTTATTCATCATCTTTCCATAGCATGGAGAATTCTTGTACCTATAATCCACTCATTGCAAGTACAACATTAGTCTGATAAACCCCTAGTCTAAGATGTTGCATGATAATCCATTGATTGAGATGGAACTAGTTTTAGGTCAAGAGGGAAGGTTCTGTGACTAGGTTGGACTTAGGGATAAGATTTCACAATGCCCATTGAGGGAAAAATTTGCACAATGCCCACTAAAGGATAAATTTATGCAGTGCTCACTAAGGGATAAAATTGCGCAGTTCCAGCAGGAAGTAGTTGCTACGAGAGGGGACCTGGGAGGACAAACTGTGTAGTTCCAATAGGTATTAGTTGCTATGAGATGGGAACCTGGGAGGACAAACTATGCATTTTTAGGAGGCAAGGGGGACTGACCAGTTGAGAGGCTTGAGAGAAAATCAACACAGTTTCTGAAGGCGGTGATCTATGGTTGAGGGAAGGACACTAGAGGAAACATCTACATAGTTTTTGGAGGCCAAAGGAGGCTGGAATTTCTACACATTACGTTGTTTCAAAAGGAAAGAAAAATATTAAGGGTTGCAAATGCGAAGTGCGCAGTTTAGGAAGGCTAGATGAGGTTAGGTTGATAGGAATTCTCAAGAATTTGGCTAAGTGTGGGATCAGTAGAACCAATGCAAACAGTTATAGAACTTGATTGTGACCATACACTTGCATACTTAGTGAAACAACATATATCCTCAATAACGTATGAAAACATACTTCACTTAGTGCAAGAACCTTTGTGGAAACTTACAACAAGTGTGGCCCCTTCAATGGACTTTGTGAGGATAATGATGATACTTGTGTACTAGTGTGTGAAACCTTGAAAATGAGTGTGAAACATGACTATATGATGAGAAAAAATAATTTTCATAAATATTTCCCCTTGATGAAAACCAACACTCCCATTTGTATGACAAGCGATAATTCCCATGCCCGAAGACGACACTTTCTATATAAAGATAAAAGCGTGAAAGACACTTTATATCTAAGAAGGGGGATTCAAATAATCAACTAACAAATAAGTGACTAAGGAACGATCGATCACAGGATCCACAGTAGGCTCCAAAATTGGAGTGTAGGCCAAAATTTTGGAGGGTGTTGTAGCCGTTACAACACTTGGTGACACACTGTTAGAATCCAACTTCTCTATCTTTGTTAAGTCCTTCTGTCCAAAGCCTTGGTTCTTCAGGGAGTATTGATTCATCGTGTAGATTACCTTGGCCTTTTCCACTTACCCCATGACCAGTCATGGTCCCCTCTGTACCTTATCGGCCGAACACAACATAAGATTCATCATAATCATAATGTATCATGTTTGGAAGGGTAGTGTAGCTCATGAGCTTAATATTTTCATAGTATAATTTTTCATTTATGGTGTTGCTTCATTGCTAGTAGGCCTGGACAGTACCTTGATGGAGTCATGTGAGAACACAAACATTTCTCCGCTACCAGTGAGCCTAGACCTACCCCATCGGAGTTTCTTGCTTCACCTCTTTATGCATGAAGCATTTTTCTTCTTTCGCCTTTATTTATTTATTTGAAGAGAACTATGCATCAACAATTATTTATTTTTCGGTGGAAGAGGGATCTCGACTTATTGAGAGTATAAGAGTTTTTTCCTTCAGAGAAGCATATAGAGACCTCTGATTTAGGTTTGCTCGTTTAGATTGTTTACCTTCTCTGTTTCTACTAGTTGGATAAGCTTGAGAACACCAAAGCAGAAAATGCTAAGTATAGGTAGGAAGTTTCTGGACTAGACATGCGTTCATGGTTATTTTTTGTTAGAACTTCATTAGCCAAAAGATGTAACCAACACAAGGAAGACAGACAGATGGCTAGCCAAATGCTGAAGTGTCACAAGGCTCTTTATAGTTTGGCCACACACATACTAAGAAGAAAAAATAGGTCCAGGCACAACACTTATTCGCATGATGAAAACAAAAGGAATAACTCAACAAACAAAGAAAAAACAAGACGGAAAGAAAGAAAACACATAACAAGGAAACATAACTAGAAGACAAGAGATCAAAATGGCTAAAGCAAACATGATGTAGAACCAGGATAAGAAAATGAGGACAGACTAAGAGGAACGAGTGTAGAATCAATGCAACAAAGTGAAAATTAGGATGCAGCTAGACCTACTCCTAACCTAACAGCTAGAAGTTCGGGGTCACATATAATGAAATTTCTAGGGAAGTCACCATAGTTGTTCCCAACCTACATCCACAAAGATATGAATAATTAAAACAGATAAAAAATGATGTTCAACAACAGATATAAAAATTTGAAAAACTTGCACAAGAAAAGGAAGGTCTTACCTATCGGCAGAAAGGTTTGTCACACCCACTACTTTCATCTAATTCACATGCTTACCTTTTCGATGAATACCATGTTTCAACAAACCTCAAAAGATTCTTGCAAATGTGTCTTCATCGACACTGAGCCCCTTAGCAAGTGCGATGATCTAGATTTAAACATGAACACGACACATTACAGATATAACCATAAATACATAGATGTAATAGAAATAACACTTCCTTTCATTAATATCCAATAATGAGATATGCTTACAAACAGAATGGAAATGAGACTAGCCAAGGAAACGGTAGCTTATCTATGAGAAGAGATGCAGCAGATACATGCCTATGAACTCCTATGAACTGTGTTACAATGAGGCTCAAAGGCCTATTTATTATTGAGAAACAATGGAAAACCCCAAACATCAAAAAACCTAACCCTAGGAGATGAAGCGCCAAAATTGTGGGCCTCATTTTGGTAAATTGGTACATCAACTTCCCGGGGTCGTAACTTTGGCATACAATCTCTGTTTGGCTACCATAATACCTCATTTAGAAGATGTCTAAGGGAAGGTTGAAAACAAATGGAAAGAATAATTTTGGCCGTTTTCAGTCTCTCTGTTTTCCCTTAAAATGTCGTTTAGGGCCTTAAAACGGCTCCGGAAGTTTAGGACCCGAAAAATTGCCAAAAATAGTAAATTTTTCTACAATTAAAGAAACTAAAAAACTGAAAGAGGAAATGGTGGGGATCCAGGTGGAATAGGTGGGTGGCCACCAATATCCACCTGGATCATTCCTTCCCCCTTAGGAAGCAATGGTCCCCATTACGTTGAGTGCCTCCATGAGATGGGGAAACTTATAATGAACTTGGTCCCTGGTGAGCCACTTGCATTGGTGAAGGAGTTGGCTAGCTTTCACAACCCGATATAGTTGGATCTTCTACTGGTAAGTTCTCTTGATATGTGTCTCCATGATCCAATTAGTGGTGGTCTATTCCATGCAGTCTGGGTTTAGCTCTATTGGTGTGAGCTATTTTGCAATGTCGGATGTGTCCAGCAATGATGGGAAGCATTGTCGAGGGCGGTCCACATTAACACTAAGTGCAATCCAAGGAATGGAGGAATGTTTTGCTCCAAATAATTGTTTCCCGTAGCCCTGGTAATGGTGTAAGGACCATATCGGAGTGGTATAAGTTTCTAATAGGCTCTTGTAAGGCATTCTTTATGCAAATGTAACCAGACTTTGTCGCCCACCTAAAACTTGTGTGGCACCCAACGTTGATCATGTCGCTTCTTGTACTTGGAATTTTCCACAATGGAGCAGTGATATATCAGCCCGTTGGGTAGCGATGCTCCAGGAGTCAGATCAAACGAATGCTTCACCTAACAGTGCAATGGTACCCCTATGGGTGAGGAGAAGATGTCCCTGTATTCTTTCATGACCGTATCCACCTACTTTTGCTACATGGAGGAACCCTTCCCGAGGGCCATGGATGTGGCTACGATCTTCCCCTTACTTTGAGAGCAAGCCAAAAATAAAATAAATTTCCTAGGCTTGGAGATGATCTTACTGCATTTCTTGTTAGAGATCAAAGAGGTTGTTGTAGGTGGGGCTACCTCTGGTATCCTGTATAATGTATCACCCAAAGAAATAATCACAGAGCGAGGTCTAGACTCATATACAGCATGTCACTTCCACAAGTATGGTTGTCCTAATAATACATCACAAACCTTGACAGGAGCAACATCACACAATACATCTGTGAAGGGTTTGATGTTGTAGGGAAGACAACATTGTTGGCTAACTCGGAGATTTCGTCCTTGGTCAAGCCACCTGATGTTGTACGGCTATGGGTGTGGTATGGTCAGTAGGCCCAGTCACTTCACAACGTCTCCTGAAATGAGGTTCTTTTGGCTTCCATTGTCGACAATGAATTGCAGCACCGAACCCTTCACCCACATTTGTGAGTGGAAAAGACACTTCCCCTCCTCGAGATCGTCGAGCTCATTCTTATGGGTCTTGGTCGTGGCAATAGTGGCGCTAGGCTCTGCATCAATATTCTACTTACCTTTTTCATTCCTCTTTTCAGGTTCTAACTCAGGGTCAGAACATGCATCCCATTCTGAAGCCTAAAACTTGGCCACCAGTGACTGCATGGTCCGACACTCACTTGTGTTGTGAGTGGGGCTCTTATGGAACTCACACCACTTTCCTATGTCCTTCTTTGACTTCGTGGTAGTTTTCTTTTCTTGTAGCTTTGACAGGTTGTTTTTAGTCACCCCGCCTAGGCTTTGTCCTTTGTTATTCAGATTTGCAGATCCAAAGTCTCGCTTCTTTTGTTTTAATTTTTGCTCGATCCTAACAGCGTATCGGTACATTGTGAGAAGCAAGGAGATGTCTAGGAACTCCATATTGTCTCGGATGTACCTATGTAGGCAACCATGATATCTGAGTACCAAATGTATCTCTCATTCCTTGATACCCAAATTTGTGCGAAGGGTATGAAAAATATTTGTAAACTTCGGCATGTCTTGGTCCCTTCCCTGCTGTAGTGTGCTACACTTTATGTATTTATCCTCATAGCTTTCGACAAGGTAGTACCATTCCTTGATGGCGTTCTGGAATGAATTCCAAGTGGGTGCGTCTGAAAATAGTGAGGTCATACTTTCATCCTTCTACTCGCAGTAGGCTTCCCACTAGTCCTTGACGTGGGGGGCAGTTTTGAGAAGTGCAAAAGTGATATTTTCTTGGCTAGAAAAATCATGAACAGAAAAATATCCTTCTAGCATATTTAACCATTTATCTACGGCATCCACATTTATTTGACCCTCAAATATGGGAATGTCAAAATTAACTTGTACCTTAAAGGGTGTGGCGCTTCCAAAGTAGCTGGAAGTAGATGCATCTACCCTAGGCATCCGCTAAAGGATCTGGGCAAAGTTGTCCATCATCATGTTCCTTTGTCGCTTGAGGGCTTCCTCGCACAAGATTTTGATAGGATCTCATGACCCCTTGTCTTTCTTTTCATCTGCCATGGGAGGCCATCAAGGTTTTCGAGGTTGATCTTGCAAAGGTTCAACCAAATCAAGTCCTAACTCCTTATATCTTGACCTCATTGGGGACATGCAAAGAAAAATAGACAAAGAGAAGATCACTCTAATACCACTAATCTTAATTTAAATAGGAACGCAAACATTACAGATATAACCATAAATACAAAGATGCAGTAGAAATAACACTTCCTTTCATTAATATCAAATAATAAGATATGCTTACAAACAAAATGGAAATGACACTAGCTCAGGCGATGGTAGATTATCTCTGAGAAGAGATGTGGTGGCTACATACCTCTAAACTCCTCTGAACTGTGTTACAATGAGGCTCAAAGGCCTATTTATTATTGAGAAATAATGGAAAACCATAAACATCCACAAACCTAACCCTAGGATATGAAGCACCAAAATTGTGGGCCTCGTTTGGGTAAATTGGTACATCAACTTCTCGGGGTCATAACTTTGCATACAATCTCCGTTTGGCTATCATAGTACCTCGTTTCGAAGATCTCGAAGAGAAGATTGAATGAAAATAATCAATTTGGATTGGGACATTTTAGTCTCTTTGTTTTCCCTAAAAATGTTGTTTAGGGCCTCAAAACAACTCCCAAAGTTCACGACCCGAAAAACTGCCAAAAATAATAAATTGTGCTACAATTAAGGAAACCAAAAAACTAAAAGAGATAGTGTTGGGGGTCCAAGTGGAATAAATGGATGGCTAGAAATATCCACCTGGATCATGTGAGGAAAGATTGAAACCATTTATCTGCCACAGATCTTTCCAGGTAAGATTGTTAAATCCATTTAATGATTGGATTGTAAAATTCATGAAGGCCCTCTTGAAAACCATGTAATCTTGGAAAAGATGAATTTTCAATTAGAGGAGCGGGATCACGATCAGAATATTGTGAGGAGAAATAGATCTAATCATATTTAGCAATCATGCCAATATAGTGAGAACCTGCCATAACCATCAATTAAGGTTGAAGTGCCTCGCCCACTTGACAAAAAAACGGATAGAGAGATGTTGAACAATGAAGATAAAGTGATGTGAAACAACTATCATTGGATGTGCTTATGGGAAAATGATAAGTTGAATGGCAGTCACCAAAGACATATAAATGATCAGATGTGCTAAATAAGGCATCAGATTCCCAGTTTGCAATAAAAAAATAAAAATCAATTTGAACAGTCTCTTGAATGCTCTAAACAATCGAACCAAGTTCCTTGCAAGGAAAATATGACGGACCATTAACTAGTGACAAATTGTACAAGCATCATAGTCATCAAAAGAGTTTAGAAAGGATGCCAAAACCACAAATACATGAGACTACTTGGGACATGGTGAACAAAAAAGAACTTGATTCATGTGACAACTTGTGAATTCATAATTACTCAAGGATTTCTGGTGCGATGAGACGACAAATTTATAATATAAAATTCTCAAGAAGACCCAGAATTTGGCCGTTAAGGGATGAATTTGGTAAGCTTGATTCCTTCAGGAAAAGATAGTCCTTGAGATGATCAACTTCACAATTCCATGACTTTATGAGAGATGCACATTCCAAACCCAATTTTGATGCAAGAGATTTGCATGAAGATGAATAAACTGAAAAAAAGTCTTGAGTTTGGTTAGAAGTAAAATCTCGAGAGTTTGAAAAATTACATCCGATCTACCAAACATCTTTGAGAAAGAGATTTACACTGAATGAAACCATGAAAAAATAAGGATTGTGTGAGAGAAACTATATCTGTCTTAGTTTGGGAGGGTTACCAGTGTCACGAGATCCTTACATAACCATCAATGGAAGTTGAAGTGCCTTGACTCCCTATAAGGTCCCAAACTTTCCAGGATTGTAAAATCAAATTTTGAAGTTTGAATCTGTTGAAGCCTCGAAAATCACTGCCAAAACATGGGGGATGACCACCTGGTCCAGACCTTAAAGCAGCTCCTTTTCCATTTGGAATGGTGGTTCCGACTGGTTCAACTAGGTCCAGTTACCTTCTCTCAATCTCCAATGGCTTTAAAATATGACTTTTATTCATCAATGGAGAAGAGACATCAGATCAACCCTCTTGCTAATTACACAAGAAATTAATCCTTAAGCTGATTTGGAGTTCAACCAAGCCACTGCTAAAGTTTGCCTCTTTAGGAAGAGGATTTAAAAGAATGTAGAAATTAATATAACTGCAAACTTATTCTAAGATGCAAGAAAAAGGAACTATCTTAATCCTATCTCAATTAGGTAGATATATATCTAACCCAATTAAGGGAAAAATAATTAAAGTATCGGGATTTAAATATGTATGGCTTATAATGAATATCAAGCTAATGAAGTAGTTCAATTAACTGACATTATGAATACCAAACACATCCTATTGAAACCTCTTAACTGAAATAATTAATCAACAACACTCAAGAAGAAGTTCACAAAATGATATTGATCATTTAATTATTTACTTGAATAATTAAATAATAATATGCGAAATAAGTTCACAACGTATCACTATTCAACAAATCGGTTTTATAAGACATATTTATGGGTAAATAGTTACTTAGAAATCAGAATTTAATCCATAAGAGTAGAGCTACATAACAACATAAAATAGAGACAAATTACCCATACTGAGAAAAGTGCACAAATATGAAAGTAAAATGACACATTCTTGTCATCATAAAATGAAACAAGTATTTAAAATAATAGTATTCAAAATATCAATTTTATTGAATCCATTCTCTAGCTCCAGTCTCCGATAGTCTTTTACAGTGCCTGAGCTTCTGCTTTGAAAAGTAGAGCTACAATAGTGAAAACTCTGTTCATTATACATAACTTGGAATGTAAAAGAAAAACCTCAATAATCTCCATATCTGAGATTCCTCCCCTCCCACATACAATTCTAAATCCTTATTACAGAAGTGCTTTTAGAATTCCAGAATTGTAGAGAAGAGAAGCTATTATTACATTTTGCAATCTGCTATTTATAATATTTGCAAAGGAATTCTTAACAAGAAAGTTTGTTGAAGAAGAGATCTGCTCAATCAATTTTCATCTGCTCAAAATTTCATTATTCAATTGTTGGAGCATTCTCATTGATTGAAATCTTGTTCTCCTCATCTTTTCAACTATTTTCCTATAAAAACAAATCAAAACGAAATTAAAATGTAAAAATAAAATCAAAATGTCAAATCTAGAATTAAAATAAATCTAATCAAATTCAATTAAATAAATAATTGAAAAGGAAATCCAAGATTTCTATTAATATCTGTGATGATTTAATCGGCCAAGGATATCATTGACGAATGGATTTTCAATTAGAAGAGGTTTGGACAAATGAAAATGCAGAAAATAAAACTCAGGAAAATTAGTTTTATTCAAAATTCAGAGCTTCATCTTCTGCTAGATTTTATACCCAATAAATAATAAAATTTGTTAATAAAACATCCTCAAAAATATTCTCCGTGATTTTATCTTTCCAATGAGCCATCCTGGGCCTCATTTGGCCAAGTAAAACTCAATCTTTGAGCCTCCAAAGTTGATGAGTCAACACTGCCAGAATTCTGGAAATTCTATTGCCTAGGCCCAAAAATCAGAATTTATTAACTAAATTCTAATCTTAAATTAGATTTTAATTATTTACTAATTAATTCTAACTTAATTATTAGTTAACTAATATTACAATTAATTTTAATTAATGCTAATCTAATTTTAATTATGATATTAATCTAAATCATTTACAGCTTAATTATTAACAGAAATAAATAAAATTTAAACACTAATTAAAATATTGTTATATTATATTTATATTATAATTTTAATTATATTATAATTATAATATAAATATAATATTTTAACAAACCATTAGAATCAATCCAAAGTGACTTCAAACTTTGAAATGTTTTGATTCCAAACTCACATGATGAGTGGAGTTAATGGAGGAGGGAGGAATAGGAAGGGTGAGTTGGAGAGAGTGGAGTATGATGTGAGGGTGAAGTAAGGTGGAGGTATGGGAGGCATAAGGCAATCAATAAAAACTTAGATTAAAACCTTTTATCCCATCAGCCTATCGCATATCACATGTTTAAAAGTTCATGCTTTAACGCTTAAGATTTTGCGATAATATTTTGTGAGAAAATATTTTTGCGAGAAATTTTGTTTGTGATATGAGATATGTTTTTTGCGAGAATTTTTTTTTCTTATAAGTTTTTTGTGATCTGGGTCTTGGGGGCTGTTAAATTAATTAAGATGAGTGGGGCCCATGTCTTATAGACATATTTGGGCACATCAACCCCAAACTTATATGTCAATGTATTAGGGCTCATTGTTATAGACATTTTTGTGCCTTACAACTCCAAGCATGAAATGTCCATAAACCAAGGGCTCCTAAGTCCCTAAAAGTGTTGTTCTAACCCCTAAAGGAACAAGGTCAACAAATTACAGCTTCTCCCATAAGTTTTCCACCAGAAACTACTCAGAATAAGTCAAAACAGGATCATTTCAGCTGCTCCACTGGCTAGATGCGTTGCATAGCACCCAAATACACTGGCTAGGTGCGTTGCAACGCACCTAAATGCACTATGAGGGTGCGTTGAGTGAGAAATGACAAATGGCAGTGTCACTCCGCGAGGTGGAGAGACAATGGAAGCTTCCAGAATCTTCTCCTATGACACTTGCCTCACTGAATTCGACCAAGGATGAGTAAGAGGCCTTCAGTCTCCAAGTGGAAGCAAGAACTGACAGAGAGAAGACACTAATCAAATCACAAGCTGACTCATCCTCCTTACACACATCTATATATGGATCCCTCATCCCAGAGATCCAGAGGCTGGAATTTTGCACATTGTAAGGAATTGTTGTTGGTTTTGAGACAAACATCAGAGAATTGGGTGATCTATGCTTTGTTGGAGGTGAAGAGGGGCTTCTTTGCTGGGAGGTTGATGCTGGGTCAGGAACCATCGGTTGTAACTCCTCCAGTATCTTCTTGTTTATCAATAAAAACTATTTTAGTTTCTCCTACATGCTTTTGTATCATTGATGCTTGTTACATTTGTATGGTTATCTTAAATCTGATCCTAAGTTGTTTATGAATATAGATCCATGTCTTTGTATAGTTTTCTTCTCCTGTGATCTTACAGGTACTTGGTGAAGCTGGGCAAGTAAGGGAGCAGGTAGCTGGAAGCTGTCAAAGGAGAGAGGGATTGGATCAAAGGATTAGCGCAAGACGCAGGTTGGTTCTTTCTATTCCTCTCTATTTATAGTTCATAAAGGAAATACAAGAGTAGTTTTTCTCTATTTGTTTCTAAGGCAGCTGTCACACCTTAGTGGGATAGAGCAGTTCTAAATAGACAGTTTTCCCGGTAACAAAATGGCGACTCCGCCAGGGAGAATGTCTAATTAGTTTGTTTGTGTATCTCTTGTTGTTTGTTTCATAAACTTATAAGTAGCATTCGAACTGCATTTGCCATAACAAATGCAAAGTAGACATCTGCTGCTTCAATCCATTTACTAGATCTGTTTATGATTTGAACAGCTGATTCATAGACTATTTTATTGCCCTTGTGATAGCTCTTAGACCCTCCTTAGATCTACCCCTAATTGTGCATTACTGATTGCTTTTACTCGGCCAAAAACCAAAGACTAAACTGCAAACTGTGACCTGAAACCTAGATAGAATTCTCGTTTCTGGCCCAGCGCAGGTACTGTGAAGAGATCCTGCATTTCAACGCACTTCCCAAAAGGGAAACCTGCGTTGCAACGCAGTTTCTCTGTGTTACAGGTGTGCTGATCAGCCTAGCCCTGTGCAGCTGAGGTTCTTGTGCTTCATTCTTTCCAGTTTTGTCTCTAAATTTTGCAGCCTGTGATTAGTATATGTCTGTTTAAAACCCCTTTTCCTTACTGATATTCCGCCTCCTTTGTACAAAAGAATTGTAGATGTTTTTGTGTGTTTGTTGAGTCGTTTACAGTTTTCCATTGCAAAAGTAGAATAATCGTACTGTCGTCCTTTGATTTAGATCTGTCGCAAGTGTCGATTTTGATCATAGGAGAAAGTTTAATTGCTGTTGATGGTCGATTATACTTTTACTATTGCCTTTGGTCTGAATTTGTGATTTTCTAGTGTCAAAACGAGTATTCATTTCAAAATCGTAAAGTGTCGTAATCATCTCTATCTTTTGATTTCAAAAAGAAGCTTGTTTGTGTTTGTCACTTGAAAGCAAATTCAGATTTGTACATCAACTTTATTTTTAGCATCAATACTAAGAAAGTGAAAAACAAATACATGCATGTGCATTTGCATATAGGCAGTCTATTTGGCTTGATTTAGGAAAGTGCATTTACAGTGTGCTCTTTGCTCTTTGTGAAAAGATTGTTTCTTTCTTTTCCCCTAGTAGCTAGGATTTTCATTGCAGAGAAGAGAGAAAAGTTTGTTTATCATCTTTAGATTGCATTTTAGGATTTACATCTACATCCCGTGGTGAACCCAAAAGGCAAACTTCATAAGCAAGATCAACTTAAAATAAATTCAATGAATCTAACAACGCTTTGGAACTTAACGCACAACATTTAAAGGTCTAGGCTAGAGACGTATTTCGGCGTCGTAAAGCCTGGTAACTGTTGTCCTCACTGATGGTTGGGTGATTCCTCCACTTTGAGACGATAAGTGCCAGTACGGACTTGTGCTCCCACGTACCGTCGAGTATATTTTGGGAGACCCCTATAGGCTTAAATCCTTTATCCATAGGAAGCCGTGTCAGCCGCCCTACTGATCACAATTTATTGAACACAGCATTCGGGAAGATTGACTGCCGTACCGTAAAAAGTATTCTACAGTTTTGTGATTGGTTTGGTACTCCCTCTACCTAGACCTCCAGAGTAGTCCCTTTCGTTCCTTTTCAGACTCCTTAACGGAAAAGGTCCATCTGAGCACTTGTCACTTCAGGCTCATTAAAAATCGAAGGAGACTAGAGTCATCTTTTGTTTTTTCTCGACTCTTAAAAACTGAAAAAATAAGTTGTGTCAAATCGTATTAAAATTTATTTTAAACGGAATATTCATTACCCTTTCTTACGTTGATCTTGGGTTGAGAAAATGGAGTCTACCAACCAAGGAATTCCCCTTGGAGGAAATCCTAGTCCCTTCTCTTCTTGGGGAGATGTTGGTGCGCCCCATATGGCCACATTGTCACTTCTAGGGCTGACAATTGGTTTGCCTGTATGGCTCTTTTCAACCTCTGTCGTTCAGAACACCACTATTCCTGAACAATCGAATCAGCAATTAGACGAATCCAGAGTTGCCCACCAGCCTTCTACTTCCTCTAATTCCTCCTCTCCTCCTTCCTCTTCACTTGATGGGGTTGGTAAAGCCAAAGGTCAAGTTCCTAAGGAGAAGAAGGAAAAGAAGAAGAAAGAGAAGAAGAAGAAGGAGCCAAAGGTGAATGGGGGAAAATGAGTGTCGTCTAACGAAAATCCACACACTGCACCGACCAGGCCTAAATCGCTATGTGTCATTTGCAAAGGAGACCACTTTCACAGAGATTGTACTTGCATCCCTCGGATATTAAGGGACTGGTCTCCTCGTTTGCACAACCCAGTGTCGTCAACCTCTGATGATCATGTTGAAAGCACACCATCAACTAGTGAAAGTGAAGCCCCAGGACAAAAAGGGAAATGTAGATTTCCTTGTAAACTGTGTGAAGGCGATCATGCCGTCCACCATTGCCCCTTCTTAGACGAATCTAAAAGAGTTTTGGATGATCGTCCGGTTTCACCGTTATGACTTCCTCCTGGATATAAAAAACTCTTACCAAGTCCGTCATTAGTTGAAAATCCGGCTGGCCCGCTCAGGTGGTCGGCCGAAGCACCTATCATTGAAGATAAACCATCTGGATCCATACCAGACGAAAGTCAAAAGGTCGAGGCGGCAGTTGACCCGGTCTTGCCTTCAGAGGTTTCATCTTCAGATGATACAGTCACTGAAGATAACAAGGATGACACCGTCCAAATTCTCTTCATAAACACAGACTCCAACGAACATGGGGGCAATTTACCCATTCCTTTACCGCAGGAAGGAAGTTCGTCAGAGTGGTACTCGGCCGTCTATTCGGTCCCACCTCCAAGCAACCTAGTTGTCTCCTTCGACTGGAATCAACTAGGCATACCCCGTTTACCAGCAAGCGTACCATTCCAAATTATCGTTCAAATATATAGAATGGTTATGGCTGGTACCATCATAGATGAGGGGGCTTCTGTGAGTATCCTTTCCTCAACTGCTTGGAAAGCGCTTGGTTTTCCATCGCTTTTGCCTGAGATGAGAAATCTGACAGGCTTTGAAAAAGGAACCAGTCGACCTTTGGGGATCCTTCCCGATGTGCCCATAACATTGAGAAGGAAAACAGTTCGCATGAACGTAATGGTAGTTCAAGGACCCTTGGATTACAATCTACTCCTTGGACGAGACTATATTTATTGCATGGGGGCAATTGTCTCCTCACTCTTTAGAGTAATGTGTTTTCTGCACAAAGGAAGAGTGGTCAAGCTCGTGGACCAGCTTTCATTTCCCGGATCATATAGAGCAAATAGTCATATACCATCCCTGAATGGTCTTTTCACACAAGAAATGTCTCAATCTCCAGTCCATCCTCCCGATGAGCGCGAGTAATTCGGAGGGATATGACTGAAACCCAGGGGGCATGCACCCTGGTCTGCTTCGGCAGGAAAACTTCGGGTATAGGGTAGGTTTCCGCGGGAGAATATGACTAGTCTGTACCCCCGTCCGTGATTGGAAGAGGGGGTTATTCTAGAACAAGATCCTCTTGTCAAAGTTATGTCAGGGATGGTCTCACTATATCATCCGTTCACCTTTTTTTATTTTGGTAGACATTGCCAAAGAAGTGTTTTGTTTGTGCCGCGAATAGAACAATCTTTGGGTAACCTGTAAGAGGTATACCCTTCCTGATAAAACAAATGTTTTGTCAGCTCGAATAGAGGGTGAACTTGAAACTCTGTTTTATACCTGGGGGCATGCAAACCTTTTTGAGTGCAAGTGAAGGGTGACTATTTATTTTTTAAATTTTTAGGACCTCTAACCCTTTAAACTCGTAGGATTGGTCGTCTCCTAACTTGCATAAAGAAAGGATGTGGGGAAAAACTCTAAAAGTTTCCATTTTTATATGAGACATTCGTATCATATGACTGGATTAATCGAGTAGTGTTACCGCAAGGTTCAAGCTCGTTAAAAAATAAACCAGCACCGAGCAAATGTTTCCACCCGCATTTAAGCTCGTTAAAAAATGAACTATTCCCCGGTAAATAACCACCGTGAATGTAGTACTTCATCCATTAAAGCCTTGGTCGTGTTTGCATCGTCACCTCCACTTTTTCATTGGCCGATCGTTCACCTCCATTTGATTGTTTACCCATTTTGAGGAACAGCTGCGAAGAGTGATTTCATTAGCCATCCTTGTGACACTGCCGTGATTGGAAAATTCCAAACCTTACCTGGAATCAGCTGCTACCCATTTTATCACTCGTTCCTCAAAAGACGAGTCTTCTTTAAGCTCTTTTCAACTAACTCGTAAAATATGAAAAGATTGCTGAGTCCTTGGCCTCCCAGCTCGTTAAAGGGACAGGAAGTGCTATCCCTCATCTAGATTTTAATCTTTTTGGACCTGAGGGATTATTGCACAAAAAGATCGAGCGCTTGTTTTGTTCGACTCGTTAAAACTATCGAAAATTAATCCCTTCTGTATTGTTTTATACTTTTTCGGACTTAAGGGATTAGATGACGAAAAAGGAATTTTGGAGTTACCTTTACGTACCTTTTCAGACTCTCTAAAAATGAAAAGGACCGAGTTATCTTTATCGTTAAACTCGTTAAAAATATTAATAGTGACAAACTTGTCTTTAGACGAGAACGAGTTTCACTATCGCTAGGCTCGTTAAAACATAGCGATGGGTTTGCCCGAAGGGAAAATTATAGAACAAGCATATGTTATCCTCCTCAAGCTTGACAAAAATAAAGAGGTACTGGTCAGCAATGACTGGGGAAAAATTGGGAAGAAAACTCAAAGAATCTTTATTGGTAGCAAGTCGCTCTTGAACATGACACTTCCACTCCGTGTCCGAGTCGAGTTGGGTTGTTTCATTCACCGGTCACATCGCCATGGTCACACCATACCATCCACATTTGGGGTTAATGCTACCAATCCATCAAATCAGTGTCGCCGACATGTTCAAGAGAAGTCATCCAAAAAGGCCACCTATGTCCCACCCACTACCATACATTATACTCCATTCTTTCATGACTGCCACCCTGAACCGTATATCATCAGATCGTTTTCACCTCCATCAAAATCATTTGCTCCGTTCCATGTCATTGATGTGGGATCCATTAAGGCCCTCCTATGACGGATCACTTCTTGTCGACATCAGCTCATTATCCAAGAAGTTGGTCTAGGAACACCCCATTCAGTACTTTGAAGCTTGCATGCCTCAATGGAAAGTTTCTCACTTCCGGTGACAGGTTCACATCAATGACCTTCGATCGAAAGATTTTGCGTGGTGTTCGACGCCAAGTCCTTTATTCACACCACGTGAATTGTACTGCAGTACCTTGAGGATCATTATCATTAACGGTGATTCCTCTCACGCTTGTTAACAGTTTACATCATTGACTGGTAATCAAGCGATGTCTTTCCATGTTCGACTCCAGAACATTTCTCACATGGATCGACTTGTCCTTCGAGTGAAGATCGGAAGAGATTGAAGACCCTGGATCTAGTTTCATCCATCCGGGCTGCGATATATACCAGGGAAATAAAGACATTAAAATGTACAGTAGTGCAGCACAGATAATCATCCTACCAAAAGGATGATGGCTCTATCAGAATCCTCAATCTACAATCAGACGATTGTCTATCCTATGTACATGAAAATGAATTTATAAAGCTGAGCATGGGAATGCTCACCTCAGCTAGATCATGAAAACAGTATGAAGATAATGTATTGTATTGTATCTTATTACAGGTCTCCTCCCATCATTGAAAGAACTTCGGATCCTCATAATAAAGCATTTCACCCGATTAACGGCCTCATACTTTAGGGGGCAACTGTTATAGACATTTTTATGCCTTACAACTCCAAGCATGAAATGTCCATAAACCAAGGGCTCCTAAGTCCCTAAAAGTGTTGTTCTAACCCCTAAAGGAACAAGGTCAACAAATTACAGCTTCTCCCAGAAGTTTTCCACTAGAAACTGCTCAGAATAAGTCAAAACAGGATCATTTCAGCTGCTCCACTAGCTAGATGCGTTGCATAGCACCCAAATACACTGGCTAGGTGTGTTGCAACGCACCTAAATGCACTATGAGGGTGCGTTGAGCGAGAAATGACAAATGGCAGTGTCACTCCGCGAGGTGGAGAGACAATGGAAGCTTCCAGAATCTTCTCCTATGACACTTGCCTCACTGAATTCGACCAAGGATGAGTAAGAGGCCTTCAGTCTCCAAGTGGAAGCAGGAACTAACAGAGAGAAGACACTAATCAAATCACAAGCTGACTCATCCTCCTTACACACATCTATATATGGATCCCTCATCCCAGAGATCCAGAGGCTGGAATTTTGCACATTGTAAGGAATTACTGTTGGTTTTGAGACAAACATCAGAGAATTGGGTGATCTATGCTTTGTTGGAGGTGAAGAGGGGCTTCTTTGCTGGGAGGTTGATGCTGGGTCAGGAACCATCGGTTGTAACTCCTCCTGGATCTTCTTGTTTATCAATAAAAACTATTTGAGTTTCTCCTCCATGCTTTTGTATCATTGATGCTTGTTACATTTGTATGGTTAACTTAAATATGATCCTAAGTTGTTTATGAATATAGATCCATGTCTTTGTATAGTTTTCTTCTCCTGTGATCTTACAGGTACTTGGTGAAGCTGGGCAAGTAAGGGAGCAGGTAGCTGGAAGCTGTCAAAGGAGAGAGGGATTGGATCAAAGGATTAGCGCAAGACGCAAGTTGGTTCTTTCTATTCCTCTCTATTTATAGTTCATAAAGGAAATACAAGAGTAGTTTTTCTCTGTTTGTTTCTAAGGCAGCTGTCACACCTTAGTGGGATAGAGCAGTTCTAAATAGACACTTTTCCCCGGTAACACTCATCAACCCCTAAAAGAGTTGTTTCATACCTTAAAAGAACATAGTCATCTGAATACGTCATTTCCCAAAAGTTCCATCTGAGAAACCATCCAGAAATTGAATGAATTGAACCATAATGACTGCTCCACTGGCAAAATGCGATGCATACTGAGTGGTACACTACCAGGGTGCAATGCATACTATCTGGCCTTCTATAGGGTGCGATGGGCAAGGATGGACAAATGTCCAGGATAGTTTGCTAGGTGGATACTCATGGAATCTTCTAGAAACTTCTCCTGTGCCACTTGCCTCTTTGAATTCGCCCAAGGATGAATAAGGGATCTAAGAAATCTCTAATCCCTTCTCTTGAGGAACCAATTGTAACAAGTGGAATGACACTAATCAAACCCCATGGATGACTCACACCCTTGAAAACATCTATAAATGGATCCCTCATACAAGAGATCTAGAGGTTGAAAGGTTGTGAATTGCAAGGAAGTGCTGATAGTTTGTAAGTGAGGAGAGAGCATTGTATTCTTGTTGGTGTGATCTTTCTATTTCATGAGGTGAAGAAGGATTGAAGCTGGGAGGATGATGCTGGATCAGATAATTGGGTTGTAATTCTCCCTTCTATTAATAAAGATCTTCAAGATTTCTCCCATATGATTGTGCAATTGTTAATGTTATCATTTGTGAATGCTATCATTTGTTCATTATATATCTGATTCTGTAATGTTTATGTTGTAATAGATCATGATGCTTTGACGGTTCTTTGTTGTTGTACATGTGCAGGTACTCTCCAAGCGTGTTAAGTACGGGGAGGAGTTACAGGATCTATCAAAGGGGAGAGAGATCAAGTAAGGGATTAAGTGGAAGTTCCAGGTTGGTTCCATTATCTTTCTCTTATCTATTACACGTAGAAGAAATCATTGAATTGCTTTAAACTGTTGTTTCTAAGGTAGCTGCCAAACCTAGAAGGCTAGCATTCTTTAGGAATACTAGTTTTCCCAGAAACAAATTGGTGACTTCGTTGGGGATCGAATAGATGTTTGTTTGTTGTTATTGTTTGTTTTATATTCAATTTGATAAACTATAGGTAGAGTCTGAAGTCAGCCAGGTAGCTTTCAAACTGCTCTTCCTTTACAATTGCATAGTAGATGAATGTTGCTTTAGTCAACCTCTGGTTAAGTTTATGAATTAAACATTTGACTTGCAAACAAATCTAGATGCCCTTTTGGTAGCTTAGTAACCTATCAAGACATTCCATCATACTTTGCTCATCATTGTTCATCAAAACCCAGCTTAATTCATTGAAAATAGCTCCACATTTGAGCCAAAACCCATTTCAGTTGCGCTCCCTAGACCATCGCACTATCTTCCACTATGTTCCAGTATCCATAGCACCTCCCGAGTGTAGAAAGTGTGATGCATATCAATTTTTGTGAAGCCTAGGTGCGATGATTGACTGAACGCTTTTTCCATCTAGAAATTGAGGGTTTTTTATCCTGTTTTCAGTTTTGTTTGGTTGTTTTGTTGGAAATGAACAGTGCCTCTTTACTGAAGCTTACTTGCATCACTTACATCAGCCTCAATTACGTTAGGATTAGTGAATGTTTTTTGTGTATTTTTTCATCATTTACAATCCTTTGTCGAAAAGTTGTTTTAGTTGATTTGTCGCTTTGGTACAAAAAGTGTCGTAATTGTCGTTTTTTGTCAAAAAGAGAAGTGTCGTAAATTCTTCCTTCCCTTGATAATCGATTGAACTTTTCTTCATGCATTTGACTTGATTTGTTTACATTCAAAGTGTCGAAAGCATTTTTATTCAAAATTGAAAGTGTCATTTTGAGTCTTCCTTTCTCTTTTGAAGAAGAAATTGTCGAAAATGTCATTTTGAGTGAAATATTTCAGATCTTTGCTGCATTTAGTTTTCCTTTTTGCATCTTTCACATAAGAAGACTGAAAACAAATACATGAATTTTCATTTAGAATTTTTTGGTTTGTGTGCGGAAAGATGATTTAGGGAAGATCACTAGCGTGTGCTCTTTGCTCTTTGCTTAAAAGCATTGTTATCTTCTTTCCCTAGTAGCTAGGATTTTCATTGCTCAAATAAACAAAGATTGTTTATCATTGTAGATTGCATCTTAGGAATTTCAGATCATCATCACATGGTGAACCATTGAAAGGAAAACTCTAAACAAGATCAACTTTAAAATGAATTTCAATGAACCTAACAATGCTTTGGAACTTAACGCAACATATCTAGATGTCTAGGCTAGTGACGTGTTCTGGTATCGTTAAAACTAGTGGCTATCATTTTCATTCAAGGTTGGGTGATTCCTCCTCCTTGATATGACAAGTGCTAGCACGGACTTGTGCTCCCCATACCGTCGTGTGTATATTGGGAGATCACAATAGGCTTAAATCCTTTATCCATAGGAAACTGAGTCTGCCACCTTATTGATCGCAATGCACTGAACAAAGCACTAGGGAAGATTGATTGTTATACATAAGTCCTTGGTAATTTCTTTTTAATTTATCATCAAAGTGTATATTGTAGTTTTGCGATTGGTTTAGTAATCCCTTTGTCTAGATTCTCTAGAGTAGTCACTTTCGTTCCTTTTCGACTCTTTAAAAGAAAAGGTCCAGCTGAGCACTTGTCCTTTCAGACTCATTAAAAATCGAAGGAGACTAGAGTCATTTTTAGCTTTCTCTCGACTCTTAAAAATTGAAAAAGCAAAGTTGTTTCCAAAAATCATTAAAAATAATTGAATTCGGAATAACATCATTTTCCCCTTAATTTTGAGTTGATCAAATAATCCACAATCGTGGAAGAAAGTCAATCAAAACCCCGTCGTTCGCAGAGACTAGCGAGTCAACCATCATTGCCCCTGGAAGTGAAGCCAATCCGGACAAAGCGGTCTAATTTAACTGAGTCCAATTCATCTGGTTTATTTGAAACTTTTGTTTCAACATCGTTAGAGACTCTAGTTACTCCGATTATTTCTGGTACATCTACCTTCACAGAAGAAGTTCCGCAGTTAGAAGAGGACATTAGAACTGATCCTAGTGTAACGATAGACACTTCTATGCCTGAAATGACTACATCTAGAGTTGATCTAGAACCCATCTCAGTTCAAACTGAGGCTACATTTGAACCACTAGTTGTTCAAGAACCTCCCTTTGAGACTGAATTTCATTTACCTGAACATCTGGACATTGAGTTTCAGTATTCAAAAGGCATCACCCCTCCAGTACTTGTCACTGCAGAAGTTATACCTTCTTTGGCTCCAAAAATATTTTACGAACCTGATGGTCTACCTCTTCCACCTGGTCTGATTGCTATAGAGGAGATAGTAGAGGATTCCCCATCTAGTACCCCGTTTCATTTTGGAACTGGGATTCATTTGTATCCTTCTACTCCTGAGTTTGGTTCTTTTAATCCTCCTTCATCGCAAGTTCCTGTTGAATCGCTTGGAGAGCTTTTGGATAGACTAAACATGTCTGAGAAACCATCAACATCTAGGAATGTGTCATCTGATGCAGTTGCAACGGAACCTCCTGCTGTTATTCCTACAATGTTTTCTAGTACACCTGAGTCATATTTATACAGTACACCATCTGTTCCAGCTGGTTATCAATCACTAGCTGGAGTCCACTCAAGGGCTGCTTCGACACCATGGTCTGCTCCTATTTATTCATCCAGAGTCCCATCTAGTCTTTCTTATGTTGAAACTCAGCAATTTGATCCTACATGCCAGTATCAATTTGGGCAAACTAGTTTTCAAAGACCGATATATCCTTTAAACACTAGAATCATGCCATATGGAGAGCAATATGCCTTTTCACTGTTTCCTCCTGGGAACAACCATATAAGAGTTTCCAACAATATTTATTTCAAGATGGAATTACATCTAATGGTTGGATACCAATACTTCCAGAACAACCAAGGGTTGTATATCCAACACAACCAATCTGACCTATGTTGAATATTCCCACTACACCTGCTATTACAACTGTGTCATAAGCATAAGCACAGCCTGTTGTGCCTCAACCTCAACATGTTCCTTCTTCCTTGCAACCTCAAGTTTCGAGGCAGAAGTCTCAAGTCTCTCAGGTTGTGATACAACAGCCACTTGTCTCAACAGCTCAACCACAACCTCAGGTTGGTGCTTCTTTATCTGGAACGACTCAGACACCGATGGGTATTGTCAATCCGTAACTTGGTCAATCTCCCAGTATTGGGCAACAGCAAATAGTCCAACAACCTTCCCTAGCACAATACCAACAATTGTAATTCCAGCAAACCCAACCTTAGTTTGGACTTGGTTTACAAACTCAAACTGGATTTGGTCGATATCAAGCCTACATAGGACCTAGGCAACAAGGCTTTGTAGGTTATGGACAGCCACATTTTCAAACCAGTTGTCAACAACCACACTATATTGGTTATGTCCAACAACCTTATCAAAGTTACCAGCAACAGATGTGTTATCGGGAAAACTAGTGTCCATTCAAAGCTGCTAGTCCCACTAAGACAGGTAGCTATCTTAGAAACAAACAAACTAAAGTTACTTGTGTTTTCCTTTATGAGAGATAAAGAAGTAAAGAGTACCAACCTTAGTCTTTCACTAATCTCCTTGATCGTTTCCTCTCTCCCTTGATAGAGATTTCACGACTCGTTTCTCACTTGTCATGCTTAAAAGAACACCTGTAGAGTCAAAGCAAAAAAATATCATCAAAGCATAGAGATCTATAACCATAAACAATGTAGGATCAGATGTACATTAACCATACAAATGCATATACAAATACAAGATTCAGAGATATACAAGCATATGGAGGAAAACTCAAATAGCTTTATTGATATAAGTAGTAGAATAGAGGATTAAAACCAAGCTCTCTAATCTAGCATCATCCTCCCAGCATGAAAGCCCTCTTCACCTCATACAAAGCAAGATCACCCAACAATGTCTTCAAAGAGAAACCAACAACACTTCCTTGCAAGTTATAAAATTCTATCCTTTGGATCTCTTGGATGAGGGATCCATATATAAATGTTTACAAGAGAGTGAGTTAGCTTCTAGGATTTTGATTAGTGTCATTTCACCAATAGTTCTTGATTCCACTTGGAGATTTCAGATCTCTTACTCATCCCTGGGAAAATTCAGAGAGGCAAATGTCATATGAGCAGTTCCTAGAAGATTCTCTGAGTTTCCACCTAGCAAACTGCTTCTGCCATTTGTCTACTTTCACTCACCGCACCCTACAGAAGGGCTTTCCAGTATGTATCGCACCCCCCGTGTGTAATAGGTGAGATGCATCGCACCCTATGCATGGAGCAGACTATATGGTCCAGTTTTGACCAGTTTTGAGTAGTTTTTCATGGAGAACTTCTGGGAGATGATGTAATCAGCTGACCTTTTTCCTTTAGGGTATGAAACAACACTTTTAGGGGTTTAGAAGCCCTTGTTTTATGGACACATGTGATTGTGGTTGCAGTGCGCAAATATGTATATAACAAGATGCATTATGTTGGTATGCAAAGACCTACTGCTCAGGCGATTCCATCTTATCCTGGGTATGCTCCACCCAACCTGAATCAGCAGTTGCCTTTTGTAGAAACTCTAGAATTACCATATTTCAACTGGATAAAGAATGATCCAATAGCATATGCCCCTTGGTGGCCAGTGATTCCTCGTAAACTCCCCTCTGATATTCCCAAGTTTAGTGGAAATCTAGGTGAAGATCCATCGAATCATGTAATGATTTTTCATTTGTGGTGCTCATCTAACACTCTGAATGATGATTCGATTAGACTTCACCTTTTTCAAAGAATGCTTAGTGGTCCAGCAGCAAAATGGTATATTGAATTTCCTAGAGCTTTGTTTGATAACTTCACTATCCTTGCCACTACTTTTCTAACCAACTTTCAGTTACCCATCAGGTACGAAACTGGAACAGAACTCCTTACCAATTTTAAACAAACCACATCCACTCACATATCTGATCATATTCATTAGTGGTAGCGTCGTCATCGAATGGTAAAGACGTATGTTCCTGATCAGTTGTTAGCTGAGTGGTTTATTAAGTCCTTATTGCCATCTATCACTGAGGACGTGGCGAAAGGATGAGTTGTCACTAAAGAGCAAGTCATTTATTGTGCCCAATATTTAGATTTTATCTATACTCAATCTGGCACACTCTACGACAAAATTCCTGACACTCCTAGACTAGCTTTTTCCGTTCCACCTAAATCGAGTAGGGACTCTCATACCAGTGACGGTGTGATCGGTTCCTCAAGCACGCAAACCGTAAGAGTTCCATCTGGTCAAGCTCTTATTGTTTCGAGTCAAAATGCAGATGACAATTCTCTTGCCTCGGAGATTAATGCCATATCATTTGACAAAGGCAAAAATCCAAAGAAACCAGAGGGAAAGAAAGGGAAAAATAATAAGAAGAAACAGGAGAATTCTACTCCTGAAAAATCATCTGAAAACCCTACTGTAGCAAGGAAACCTCCTCGTTATCCATGTTTGATATGTAACAACGAGCATTTTACGAGAGACTGTCCACATTGATTTGAGCTTTCAAAACTTTTGAAGGCTTCAAATACCTCAGCGATGTTAACTAATCCATTTCCAAGCCCAAAAACTAATATTGTTGCTACCAATAATGCTTCCACATCCCAAGTGCTCATGGTATCCATCGCAAGCAAACAAAATGATGTTTTCGTATCAACAAGGAGAAAATATTATGGGAATCCATCATCATCGAACAACCAGGCTACAGATCAACCTAATTCTTTGACAGCGACTTCACCAGAAGTTGTTCCACCAATTATTCCTGAATTAACCATCAAGCCGCCAAAGGGAATCGTACATAAATTGACATTTAATCCTCATGCTCGAGCTACTCATAATAATATAGTAGAGGATCTGGCTCAATCTCCATCGGCTATGTCGACACTTGAGGTATTTCAAAATTGTCCCTCCCAAAAGCAGGTTTTGTTATCAGCAATAGGTGGGATCGATCCAACGGATTCCAATCTTGTGGTCTTTAATCATACTGAATATACACCACAGTTACCGGCCCAACTCACTTTCCTTATATAGGTAAAATCCCTTAGTAAAAAATTTCATCGAACAATCATTGACGAGGGGGCATCTACCTATATTATGTCAATGAGTTGCTGGAAAACTCTTGGTTCACCACCCTTGTCATGATCACCAACAACACTAAAAGCATTTGATGGAAGAACATACACTCCATATGGGATTTTAAACAGCTTGAAAATTGAAGTGGGGGGCAAGACAATAGATATTGAAGTTGAGGTCATTGATGGACTCCTTGACTACAATATTTTACTAAGAAGGCCCTGGGTTTATGCAGTGGCTGCCGTTGTGTCTACATATTTTAGAAATATTGCATTTCCCTTCCAAGGTTGAATCACAATTGTTGACCAACTAGCCTTTTTGGCTAACAATTCACAAGCTACTAGAAGCATTCCATTGATCCATGGAAGTTCACAATCGCTTCGAAATGTTGGAGTAGGTCTCCTAAAATACCCTTCCTTAATGAGTACTTTTTCCCTCCCGTCACCATCTAGTTTCATGGAAGTGGCCACAGTGGAAACCTGCCACATGATCTCTTCTACATCATCTGAGTTTAAGAAGAGTTCCAACTATTTTGATAGTGAGGATCATCATGAGGAGTTTCCACCAAGCCCCATCGAATCTTTGTAGCAATCAATTTTGTGGGCTTGTATGGCAAATCCGAGTCCACACTCAACAAGTGTTTGGGTAGATAGGTCTTTAAAATATGGTACCTCTTCTAATCCTTGGTCTCGTATACATTCTACGGACGAAGGAATTTTCCAATCAGTGATGATAGGAGAGATGTCGTGGGAAGAATACATCATCTTTCCCACCTTCGAGATGACAATGAATATTATTTGAATGACCTCAATCACCCTTCAATTGTTGATTTTTAATTAAATTCTGTAAGTACAATAGATTCTGAGTGAAATCTATCCAACATTGAAGAAACTATCGCCATTAATATTTTGATCAAACCTAATATTGTAGAGAATATTCATGTCGGTAAATCTTGTTATCCATCAGAACTAGATAACTATTGTGCTCTTTTTCACAAATTTAGAGATGTCTTTGCATGGTCATATGAAGAAATACCAGGCATTGACTCAAGAATTGTTGAACATGAAATCAAGATGTATCCAGATGTCAAACTAGTACAAAAATGGCTTTGACCTGTTCATCTGAAGAAAGTCGCTGCCATTAAAGCAAAGGTTGAAAAACTTTTGCGTGTTGGCTTCATTTACCCTGTACCTCTCACTGATTGGGTATCGAATATTGTTCCTGTGATGAAAGAAAAAGGAACGATAAGAGTGTGCGTCTATTATAGGGATGTAAATCAAGCATGTCGGAAGGACAACTATCCTACACCCTTTATTGACCAGATTATTGATGAATGTACTGGATGCAAAATCTTTTCGTTCATGGATGGATTTTCCATATACAATCAAATCAATATCCGCCCACAGGACGAGTCAAAAACTGCATTTATATGTCCATGGGGCACATTCGCATATCGTAAATTACCTTTCGATTTGAAGAACTTAGGGGAAAAATTTCAGAGGGAAATGAATTACGCCTTCCATGACATCAAAAACATAGTTCAAACATATCTTAACAATATGCCTGCTCATTCATGAAAACGAACTAATCATCTCCAACATTTGAGAGCCATATTTTTACGTTGCCGACACTACAAGATACGAATCAATCCGCACAAATGTGTGTTTTGTGTTGGTTCTGGTCGACTGCTTGGTTTTGTAGTTTCTAAGGACAGAATTCGACTTGACCAATTTAAGGTTCAGGAAACTTTTGACATGCCTCCACCTTCAAATTTGCTTCAGATTCAAAGACTCCAAGGGAAAGCTAACTTTCTGACAAGGTTCATTCCAAATTATGCTGAGCTCGCTAAAGGTTATACACGTATTTTGAAGAAAGGGGTACCCTTCCATTGGGATCAGGTTGCACAAGCTTCCTTTGATGCTCTCAAAGATTCCCTGATAAAAGCATCATTAATGTATGATCTTGACTACAAAAAAGACTTCAACCTGTATCTCACCATTGTAGATACAAACATCGCTATGGTTTAAGTGCAAGAAGATGAAGGAATTGAACATCCTATATATTATTTAAGTCATAATCTTAATGATACATAAATCAAGTACTCTTATGTTGAAAAGTTGGCTTTAGCAGCCATTCAAACAGTACAGAAATTTCAACACTATGTACTCCTTTGCAAAACTACCATTGTGTCAAATTGCAACCCTATGACATACATTTTGTCACGCCAATTGCTGGGGGGCAAATATTCCAAATGGATAGTCATTTTGTAGGAGTTTGATCTGGAATTCATCAAATCCAAATCATAGAAGTCTCTTGTCTTTGTAGAGTTACTTTGCGACCTTCCCTCGTCCTCCAACGATTTAACATCAAAAGCATCAATCATGGATGAGACTCTATTTCTGATATAGTCAAGTGATCCATGGTACGAGGATATACTGGTCTATCTCTAGACCCAAACTTTCATGCCTAACACTTCTCGCTCTGAACAGTGATGTACTCGATACCAAGCCAAAGATTATCTAATCCTTGGTGATACACTTTATCGTCGTGGTGTCGAAACAGTTTTACGAAGGTGCCTCATGCATGAGGAGGCTGGAAAAGTTTTGAATGATTGTCATTCAGATGCTTGTGGGGGGCATCAATTTGGTTATGCTACTGCACAAAAAATCTTACAAGCTAGTTACTTCTAGCCCACCATATTCAAAGATTGCATAATTGCAGTCAGAAGCTACCATGCTTGTTAGATTTTTTATCACAAAACCAGATTACCACCCACACCACTGCATCCAGTGATTTTTGTTCACCCAATCGCTAAATGGGGCAATGGTTTCATGACATGTAACCCCACCTCGGCTAAGGGTCATGGGTATATTATATTTGTTGTCAACTATTTTACCAAATGGGCCGAGGCGATGCCTACATTGAACAATAGTGGTGAAAAGGCTGCACTCTTTTTTTTCAATCATGTAGTTTCTATATTTGGTGTTCCACAGGCTATAGTCACAGATCATGGGTCACATTTTCGCAATCACATGATGATCAAATTAACTACCAAATTAGGACTGTCCATGATAGTTCTACTCCATATTATCTGCAGCCTAACGAACAAGTTGAGGCAATCAACAAAGTCCTTAAGCGCATGCTGCAAAGAATGATTGGAGGCCATAAATGGAATTGGAATTTAATCCTATACTCAACTTTGTGGGCATATAGGACTTCAGTGAGAAATGCGACCGGATTTACGCCCTTTCAGTTAGTGTACGGTCTGGAAGTAGTCTTACCCATTCAGTGCGAAATCTCATCCCTCAAGCTTGAAATCAATCTACTTCCTGAAACTTCTGAAGAAGAGGCTTGTTTCTTGGAATTAATCCATCTGGATGAAACCCGTCGTGATTTCACGTTGGCTAACGAAGCACATAAAAAACGCATCAAGGCACAATATGACAAAAATGTTAAGCCTCATGTCTTCTGAGAAGGTGACTTGGTCTTGCTTTACGAACAGGATTATAACAAATTAGGAGCAAGTAAATTTGAACCATTATGGATGGGCCCTTACATTGTTAAACGTGTATTGACAAAAGGAGCCTACGAGCTAGTCAATTATGATGGGATTCCACAGTCGCAGCCCCAAAATGGGTTGCATCTTAAATGTTACTATTCTTGATTAAGTGTAGTAAACTCATTGTACGTATGCTTTTATTGCTTTTTTGAAGTGTTTTCATTTAGAGTTGTCATTATCCACTTCACAATTGTTGCAGATGTCAGACTTTTTGGAACCATTTGTTGGGTATGCCAACGAAGCTAGTCGTAGTACGCAAAACCTATCTTCTGCGACCTGGGCCATCTTCGCTCCAAGTGGTGAGTTAGTGAGTTTCAGGGGGGATATGTATTGGTCGATCGATGAACAACATCACTGAGTATAGCACGTTGATTGAACTTCTCTTTGATGCCATTTCACATGGCATACGCCGACTCATTGTCAGGCTAGATTCACAACCCGTCATTCTACAGCTTACTGGCGTTTATTCCGTTCTAAAACCAGCTATTCATCGCATGTTCCTAAGAGTTAGGATTTTGGAAAAACGTTTTGATTCCATTCAATATCAACACATTTCCAAAAACTTGAACACATTGATTAATGCATTAGCAAACTATGTGTTAAATAGAAATTTTCAGCAATTGTAAAGAAAGCATTTCACATCAACATTTGCATTAGGATTTCATCACTTAACCAAAATAAAACTCCAAAAATCAAAAATAGATAGCTCTTTATAGTTTTCACAAAATGTTTTGTGTCCAAGACAAAATCGGTCATCTAACCAAGAAACCTAAAGTAAATGCAAAAAAACATCGGTACACCAGTAGTATGTCAATGTAACCTCAAAGGTAACTCATCAGTCTTGACATCCTGAATGTCGAGAGTGAGGCCCTCGATTTGATCCTGCAACATTGACAAGGTCTCTAATATATCTAGATCTTGAAGGATGACCCTCCCTACAGCCTCTCCTGCTGGAGCATCATCTGCTCCTCGTGGATGTGCCACTGGTCACACTAGTCCAATATCTGCACACACATATGAGTTTGTTTAGTCTTGGTAACATCAAAAACACAAAAACGTTATAAAACTAAAAAAAACAAATATGTGGTCAAATCATTTTACCTATAGCACTCCACTGCTCACCAACTTGTAAAGCCAAATCTGGATCACCTCAGAAATCCATCTCGGTATATGGATACTCTGCAAATACCATCTCCTGGCGGTTGAACCACTCGAAAAAGGCATCTGAGAAGGAGATCTATGACTGGCCAGCATGTCTAGCCATAAGGTCCACCCATCTCTGCATCTGTGGTTCCCTTGGTGCAGGCAATCCTAGTGAAATGTTTTGAGGTTGCATCAGTGGAATTCTTTCCAAAGAAAAAGTAGTCAATATGGATCCATAACCAAAGTTCTTGGTTCTTCCATTCTTTACTTTGGACAGTTGTTCTTTTATGACAGGAAGTATCGCCTCACACCAATTGAACACCTTCAATTCCAAGCATTCCAAGGCATACTGCATGTAGGATCTGTTCGCTAAATGTAAGGTCATGCTACCAACCAATCTAGTAAAGGTAAATAGTATGGTCATCAAAGGTCAAACAAGTAACATCTCGGATATTAATCTTACCATATCTATTGGGTTGAGATCCATCCCTGCAGAACTGATGAATGTAATATTTCACAGATTCACCCCCACGAGCAAATCCTGATAGTGAAAGAGGGGCACCACGCCTCGACAAACCCGTCAGAAAATAAATATCCTCAACTATGAAAGGAATAGATTTACCTCTGATCTGGAATACCTGGTCAATAGGATCCCAAGCATTGAGAAAATACTGCAACAAACTGATTTGTTGTCTCATGCTGGATATGCGTAAAAACTTCAATAAACCACAGTTTCGTAATGCATCCACTATGCCCTGGTCATGTAAAGCAATCATATCCTCCTCTTCATGTTCTCACTCATGCCACATGACAACCATCTTGATCCAACAAATATCTGAAATGCAAACAATAGATGAGTTAGGATCCAATTTTGAGAAAAAACAGGTAAAAATTTCATGAAAAAACATTGTACAAAGTTGCCTTTCTGCGCCCATCACACCCTGCCTTTGAGCAAGGTGAGATGCATATTGACTGGCATGTTGGCAGCTCAGTATGAATGGCACCTTTTGATATAAGCTAGGTGTGATGATTGGGGAACAAAATATTTAAACCCTAGGGGCCCAGAAAAGTGAAAACCTTGCCCAGAATTGAGAAAAGAGGAAATGAAAATGAAGAGCTTGAGGGTAGCTCCTACTTGGTCCTAACGGTGCAGAGAATGGTCCACAAAATCTCCTAAAATCAAATGGTGAAATTTGAGGGGGAAAACCACTTCAAAGCTCCAAAATACCAAATTTGAAATGAAATGATGAAAATGAAATGATAAAACTACTTTTTATGTTTACTATTCATGTACTTCAAAGTAAAATGTTAGTCTTAGTTCATTTTTCATCCATATATCTGTATTTCTAATCAATTTGATGAAGTTTTGAGCAGGTTGAACAATTAATGAAAGAATTTGATGTGCCAAACAGTGAATTGAACATCTTTGACCACCAAGCAAAATTTTTGTTTCTTTTTGAGCTTTGATTCAAAAAGGAAAAGAAAACTATAGAGTCCTCTTTAAACCCTTTTCAAACTCGCTAAATATGAAAATATTGTGTGATTTCCATTCTATTAGTTGGGCCTTGGTTGTTTTCATCTCATCACCGCCATTTCTTTAGCTGATCATACGCTTTCACTTGGTTCTTTTACCCTTTTTGAGGAATATGCAATGAGTGGTCTTATTAGCCAGCCTCTTCACAAAAATCAACATGTTTTGAGAAGTTCCAACATCACTGGAACCAGTTGCTACCCTAGACACCACTTGTTCCTCAAAATAAAGTCCTCTTTAAACCCTTTTAAGAATTGTTAAACATGAAAAGATTATCAAGCGCTTGTCTTTTCCAGCTCATTAAAATATTGGAAATGACATCCCTCCTGTATTATTTTATCCTTTTTCGGACTTGAGGGATTACTTCATGAAAAATAACTTATGGATTTTTCTTTTCGTCCCTTTTCAAACTCTTTAAACATGAAAAGGACCGAGTTATCTTTGTCGTTAAACTAGTTAAAATAATAGCGACAAACTTGTCCATCTAGACGAGACCGAGTTTCATTGTCACTAGACTCATTAAAATACTAAATAGCGATAGGTTTGCCTGAAGGGTGAATTATAGAATAGGAATATTTTATCCTCCTCAAACTTGACAAAAAGAAAGAGGTATTGGTCAGCAATGACTGGGAAAAAAAGGAAAAAAACTTGAAGAATTTTTGGTAGTAAGTCGCTCTTGAACATGACACTTTCACTTCATCTCCATTATTGAGTTGGGTTGGTTTATTCTCTTCACCGGTCATCACACCATTGGTCTTTCATACCATCCATCTTTTGGGGTTAACGCTACCAATTCATCTTAGTGTCGCCGACATGTTCAAGAGAAGTCATCCAGTTGAGAAATCGTCATCCAGTCAATGTCTCATACACTACAATACCTCCAACCTTCATTTTTTCATGACCGCCATTCTTGAGCCTTATGTCTTCAGTTCATTTTTCACCTCCAGAAATCATTTGCTTCGTTTCGCGTCGTAGATGTGGGATACATCAAGGCCATCCTATGACGAGTCGCTTCTTGTCAACATCAGCTCATTATCTAAGAAGTTGACTTAAAAACAACCCTTTCAGTGCTTTGAAGCTTGCATACATCAATGGAAAGTTTCTCACTTCCGATGACAGGATGGCATCAATGGCCTTCGACCGAAAGATTTTGCGTGGTGTTCGACATCAGATCATATATTCACACCACGTGAATTGTACTATAGTACCTTGAGGATCATTATCATTATCAGTGATTCCTCTCACGTCTGTTAACAGCTCACATCATTGGTTGGTAATCAAGTGATGTCTTTCCATGTTCGACTTTAGAACATCTCTTCACATGGATTGACTTGTACATTGAGCGAAGATTGAACAAGTTTGAAGACCCCGATCTAGTTTCATCCATCCGAGCTGCAATATATTCAGGGATATAAAAACATCAAATGTACAAAGGCTCTGCACAAATGGTCATCCTAATCATGGATGATGACTCTATATCTGAAGAATCACCATTATGTATCTATAAACGACTATGAAAATCATATTATAATAATGTATTGTATTGTAACTGATGCAGGTCACCTTCCAGTTCAATATTTCAGATCCTCATGATAAAGCATTTCACCCAACATGAATATTTATGACCTCATGCTTTAGTGGGCAACTGTTATAAACATATTTGGGCACATCAACCCCAAACTTATATGTCAATTTATTAGGGCTCATCAACCCCTAAAAGAGTTGTTTCATAGCCTAAAAGAATATAGTCATTTGAATACATCATTCCCCAAAAGCTCCATCTGAGAAACCATCTAGAAATTTCCTGAATTGAACCATACTGACTGCTCCACTAGCAAAATACGACGCATATTGAGTGGTACACTACCAGGGTGCGATGCTTATTATTGAGGCCTTCTATAGGGTGTGATGCACGAGAATGGACAAATGTCTGGGACAGTTTGCTAGGTGGATACTCATGGAATCTTCTAGAAACTTCTCCTGTGCCACTTACCTCTCTGAATTCGCCCAAGGATGAATAAGGGATCTAAGAAATCTCCAATCCCTTCTCTTGAGGAACCAATTGTAACAAGTGGAATGACACTAATCAAACCCCATGGAAGACTCACACCCTTGAAAACATCTATAAATGGATCCCTCATCCAAGAGATCTAGAGGCTGACAGGTTGTGAATTGCAAGGAAGTGCTGATAGTTTGTAAGTGAGGAGAGAGCATTGTATTCTTGTTGGTGTGATCTTGCTATTTCATGAGGTGAAGAAGGATTGAAGCCAGGAGGATGATGTTGGATCAGAAAACTGGGTTGTAATTCTCCCTTCTATTAATAAAGCTCTTCAAGTTTTCTCCCATATGATTGTGAAATTGTGAATGTTATCATTTGTGAATGCTATCATTTGTTCATTATATATCTGATTCTATAATGTTTATGTTGTAATAGATCACGATGCCTTGATGGTTCTTTTTTGTTGTACATGTATAGGTACTCTCCAAAAGTGTTAAGTACGGGGAGGAGTTACAGGATATGTCAAAGGGGAGAGAGATCAAGTAAGGGATTAAGTGGAAGTTCCAGGTTGGTTCCATTATCTTTCTCTTATCTATTACACATAGAAGAAATCATTGAATTGCTTTAAACTGTTGTTTCTAGGGTAGTTGTCAAACCTAAAGGGCTAACATTCTTTAGGAATACTAGTTTTCCGAGAAACACCACGTGAATTATTAATCCTATAAATTGAACTATAGCTATTTTGCATTTTTGAGAATCCGATCTTGGCATTTTGTCTTAAAATAATAAATTGGAGTAAATTACAAAGATTCTGAAACATGATTTCATCTGTTGTATGATTGAGTTGGGTCATTTTGTAGGACTGTTGGTGAAAAAATGAAAAATTAATAAAAGTTAAATAAAAGCCAATATTTACAATGAATAACTATTAATCTTAATTAGCTATGAAAATTGAAATATTATATAGTTATTTACATTTTTAATCCATGCGAGAAAACGATCAAACTTCAAAGGAGTGTCATTTACAACTCGGTTGACCAAATGAGTCAAAACAAGTATCGATGGAAAGCTTGTGAAAATTCAGATTCAATGAAATAATCAAAACATAAATTTGGTGAAAATAAAATAAAAAATGATAAAATTGTAAGACAATATTAAATGAAAATAAAAAAAAAAATGCTTAGCCAAAAATTTATAGAAAGGGTCCCCATTATTTGAGTACATAAAATAAAAAATATGGGGGGTTGTGTTTTACCACAACAATGGTGACACACGGGAGAAGAACTAGTTATCTTTGTTTTATATGAATGAGATTTTCCTAAAATTAAAGTAAAAGTAATTAAAGAAGAGAGAATTATTTTTGAAATGTTTGACTAAGTTCATTAGTGTGAATAAAAGCCAGAATCATCTAACTGTAATTTTTTTTTAAATTCCTCATAAATCAAAATAGCTCATAACTCTATATCAGTCTTTAATTAGTCGTAGAGATAAATCAGGGGTCACTTTACAGCTTAGATTTTTTAAAATATATTCATTTGTCACAGTTAGAACCAGTTATCTTTGTTTTATATGAATGAGGTTTTCCTAAAATTAAAGTAAAAGTAATTAAAGAAGAGAGAATTATTTTTGAAATGTTTGACTAGGTTCATTAGTCTGAATAAAAGCCAGAATCATCTAACTGTAATTTTTTTTAAATTCCTCATAAATCAAAATATCTCATAACTCTATATTAGTCTTTAATTAGTTGTAGAGATAAATCAGGGGTCACTTTACAGCTTAGATTTTTTAAAATATATTCATTTGTCACAGGTAGAGCCACTACTACCAGCAAACATCTATAGTCTCGACAGGGCTACCTTTTAATCATCAACGATTTAGAATCTCATCAATTTAAGAATTATTGACCTAGAGATAAATCCATTTATATATGTTTATTTTCTTTGTATTTGTTTTTTTATTTTTAGTTTTTAAAAGCCATTATCCTGGTTTGGTAGCCAGATAGTTGACAATGCCATTCACTGGTTATAATTGGATGGAACAAGCTAGCTCGTGATGAGACCCCTTGAATTATAATTGTTTGCAATCATAAGCCATTACCCTGGTTTGTTTTATCAATGTTGGTAATGTCAGCTTATTTTTCCCCTATGATCATGGTATGCAGGCTCATGATGAGACCTCTTATCTTTTAAGTTTAAATATATTTTTGGATTACACTCTAGAAAAATGAGATTTTTTGGACAGGGAGAATTATTGACTCCATAAGAGTTAAGAATGACAATTCCAGAGTTAAATATGCTTCGCTGTAAAGTGTCTTTACTTTGTTAAAAATAACTTTTCTTGACTGATAATAAAATTTTGAAAGATCTTAATAAAATATTGAAATCTTAAAATAATTACAATTTTGATGAAAAAATAAATTTCTCAGATTTTATGATACTTTGTCAACTTCTCTTGTTTTGTAATCTCTTCCCTAAGTATGTCTACCTTTATAATAAAAAAAATAATCTTTATTAAGAGATTTAAGACAAAGCCAATAGTAGACTATTAACATTCTTTTTCTGCGTATGCCAGCCATTGTTATGTAACAAAAAGGCATTTCGTATAAATTACGGCAGAGTCACAAAAATCAAAACTAAAAAATAAAAGAAAAATAATTCCTAATCTAAATTGATAAAAGAAATCAACAAACAAAAATAAAAATAAAAAGGTAAGAGCAGAAAGGAAATTCTATGTTTTTAAAAGATAAACTCCAACAAGAATGTTTATACCAATGTTTCAACAAAATGAAATAAAATAAAATAATCATGTAACCATTACTTCTTATGTCGAGATTCAAATAAATTTTACCTTGCAGGGTTATAAGTGTTTTAGGCTTCAAATAGCAATGATGATAAAATTCAACCACAATGAAAAAATCTATATCTGATGTCAATCTTTTTTATTCAAAGCATCATCTTAATCATTTTCTAATAAAAGGAATGTTGAAAGAAACAAACTAAAGGTTCATAAATTTCCTAGTGTAGTTGTTTCGACGAAGATTATCACTCCTTCATGGAAGAAAACCAGGAAAAGAGTATAGGGCTTCAAAATCTGATATGGTGGAGGATTGAAAGCTTTTATAAAGAGCTACAAAACAGATTTTTATATTAGCATAATTTAAAAACAAAAATGAAACTAAAGTAAAGTAATGAAAATAAATGAAAGTGGGTATATGAAACTTACCATTAGAGAATTGCATTTAATCTTACCTATGAGGTATCGTCTTCTCCAATGCCAGCTAACTTCTTCTTTTAATTAAAATCAAAAGCATGAAAAATTCGAACTAACCATAATCATACAACCCAAAATGATTATTTGTTTTATTTACACCAAATCAAGCAATAAACTATAAGGAGATAATGCTTTGTTTTCAGGGAATCAAAAGTAAAACAAATCCATCAAAAATGAGAATGAAATTATGCTTCTTAATGAAGTGCAACAATGAATGTTCTCATAATTTTATAAGTTTCATATCAACTCCATTTCCATAAATTGTCCAGAATTAAGACCAAATATGAGATAATGAAATTTATATGTATAGATGGGAAGGTCTTAAATTTCATATTAAATATGGAGTGGAATATCTAAAACTGAAATATAAGAGAAATCGAAATGATCTAACCTTGTTGCAAATTTCCTATCAATTGCTTTAATACCATAGTGATTACCCAAGATTGCCTTAAAATATTTTATACAATGCAATGCCTCAGCGAATGTTTCGCATTGCAAGTTTCTTCGCCATACTTAAATTTCAATCTGCGATTTTTTTCTTTGCTGATATGGGATATAATGATTGAATGTTAATGGAAAATGGGCATGTATCAGAGTTTATCGCATCAAAAAATCTTAACTTAAGGCTTCATTTGACTTTTGCTAAGTGATATATTTTTGCGGTGGAAAATTTGTGATATGGACATATGCTACGTGAAAATATGCGATGTGATGGGAATATCGAAGAATCGTTATATCGAGGATTGGGGAATAATCACATCGCACATCGTACATCGCAGATTCATAATTGTGATATGAGCATAAAAAATTATGATGAAGCAATTAGGATATCGGCATATTGGGACATTGGGAAATAGTCATGTTGGAAATGCTGATATTATTTTGTGATTGTGGAGATGCAATGGATGACGTGGCAAATTGGTGGGACCATTTTTGGATCTCAAAAGAAATCGGCGATTGGCAAATTCACGTATATGATGTAACATTGTTGATATCCCTATGCGTGATGAAGAATGGACCCAATAAATTTATTATGTGAATTTGATATCGTATCGGATCCGGAACATCAGAACTTTTAAACCTATGCCTCTACCATTATTGTGATTGAATGGACACGATATTTTTAATGATCTTGATTTAAATTTTATATCGAGTCTGGAATTGTTTGAACATAGCAATATTGGCAAAGTCAACTATTGGATATGTGAAATGCAAAATGCGATATATGATATGATAATTGTGGAATTTTGTGAGAGAGGCATGTAAAAGAACATCAAATGATATCTAATATAACGCACTACGTAAATCCCCATACTTAACATCAAAGGTCTTGTATCAGCAATTTTTTATCAGTAAACGATAAGAGTCGCTTCCGATCGAATATTGCAATACAAATAGTTGTGATATGGATGATGTAATATTGAAAGGAAAGAATTGATGAAGATGAGCGAGAAGGGAATATCACAAATGTATATTCATCATAGTATCAGTGATATGAAAGTCAAGTTGAAATATTTTGATATGAATTTTGTGATAATTTTTTAAAGGCCTATTGGGTTTTCGAATGAATGAAAGCAAGATTAAAGAATGCTAAAATCCTAATGACCAACAAATAGAATTTCCCTGAACCTTTTGCAGATTTGAAATGGGTTTGCTACTTACTTCAGGTTTTGAAAATGAATGAAAACCTACAAGTGAAACAAAACAAGAATAAGAAATAAACTAAGGAAAAGGAAAAACCAACAATAAATGAAAATGAACTGATGAATGCGTACCTGGAAGAAAATTGTCTGTAAATTTTATCTCATGAATCTTTAATTTCTTCCATGGATTTCTCAAAATTCTGATTTTGTTCAAAATCATCCCATTATTTATTCATGTTCAGGAAATTTGAAATTCATAGAATTCGCCAGAAATGTAAATGAAAATATGCTCCCCTTTGAATTGCAATAGTGATTATTACCTTTTCTCATTCCGAATTAACTTAATCTAAGTCTGTATTGTTAAGGTGGTTGTTCAATAATGTCTTTAGTAAATAAATATGGTGCATATTATAGCATTAAATAATAAACTAAAGATTAGAATAGAATAAAACCACTGATTATGAAAGAATATCGACACATATTCAAATGTGTGCACACAGCAAAATGAACACCCTTAAGGTCATTTTAACAAATTCTGAGGAAGATAACATGAACTTCATGCATTTACCGCAAAAAGTAAGACTGATTAATAATAATCGAATTGGCATTAAGATTTTGAGCTTAGACAGTCATATATTTTACATGACAATGGTATCAGGAAGCTTTTGCATCATCAAAATTTTCAACATAACAATGTAAGAAGAAAATATTAGAAGGAAATGTCGAAATAGAGAAAAGTGGCTTTGAGGTGATGTGTGCCAAGTGCATACTCAATTAAATTTACTCAAGACATTATTCGAAATATACAGGGATGTAGTCATGGGTAGAGGTATTGTTGCAAGAAATTTTTAATTTAAAAATGGGAAGCAAAAATCAAAAATTTTCCGCTGAGAGGAAACTATTTCCCTGAACATGTATGAGAAGCATTGATTGTTTGCTTTATTTTTATCTACAGAATTGTTAAAAATAAATTAACTATATAAGCAAACTAACTACATTAATTCTACTCCTATCCTAACTATATACATGAAAATGGCTAGGTATAGTCATATTTCCAATGTAACCACTCTCTCATTTTAATTCCTGCATATATGTACAGTTCAAACATTAGTAATAGAAATACAAATATAATTAAAGTAAGAAAACTAAATATGAAAGCAGAATGTACAGCTATTGTTAGCAACTTATTTAAAATCTCCTTTTGGAATGCCCTTTCCAACTAGATTTCAATTGGATCATAGAAATCTGAATGGATTTCCATTAATGATTGGAAGAGATTAAAAATAGAAGATAACATGCCAGATTGTGGATATGAGTTTTTAGATTCACAGGCCTGAAAAAATTTGTTACTGTTATGTGTAAGTGTTAACTATCAACAATCTTCTATGAAGGAAAATTTTCCAAATATTTTTCAAATGAGTTAATGAAAAATGGATGGAAATTTGTTATATACAATGGAAGATTATTAATTGAATTAGATTTCTGGTCAGATTGTAAAAATACACTATCTTGTTGATACTGCCTTTGAAAAGATAGAAGCTTTTGATAAAAAAAATTAGCATCCATTGAAATTGGAATATTGATAGCTTTTGATGTTCATGATTATGATATGAAGCTTCAATTTCTCAATAGGGCAATACGTCAATTGAGTGTTTGATAGTGCAATGTTCAATATGCCAGTGTAAAATATCAAAATTTTGAAAAATAAAATCAGAAGTTAAATCCGATTTTAAACAAAATAAGTGAGGAAACAAAAATAAAATAAAATCACTAATGGTACAACTAATGTTACAACATAATTTGGATTGTTTTGAAATAATTTCTTTTTCACAAGGATTGGCCAAAATAATGGAATTTGAATGATTTCCAACTCCAACTTGTGAATTAGAAAGAGAATTATTACCATGAATAGGAATGAGGGCTTGATCATGATATGAATCATAAATTGGAATGATTTCTTGGCTGTCAAAATCATGAAGATAATTTGTTCCTTGAAAATGATGATTAGTTGAAATAATTTATGAATTAAAGCATTCCTCATCCTCATATGTGTTTTGAATTTTCTCATGAGGATTGACTTGAGAAGAATACAAATCAACATCTTCATTATCAGAGTAATTATCATAAATGACTTCACGATATTTATTAGAATTCCCTTCAATCTCATCCAATATATCAAAACAAGAAGGAATATAGAGTACATGTTTATTAATTCCAAAAGAATTATCAATTTTTTTTTCTATCTTGATAAAAACTAATTGGCATTTTATTTAGATCATCCTCTGTATTTTCTGAAATATCATTAATACCAAGAGGGGGAAATTACAATCAGTAAAAATATTAGGATAAAGGGAAAAATGAGAATCGTAGATAATGAACTTAAAAGTTTCTCTGTTGGAGAACTCTTGTGCATTCTATTCATTATAAATTTCAAATTCTAAATCATTCCTTTGTGTACGCATGCTTTCTTGAAGAAGATTGTTTTGTTGCTCTGAATTTGGCATTTTCCCATCATGAAAGAATTCATAAATTTGTACAGCAGTTTGTGTGTTATTCGCTACTTTGATTGCTGCTTGTACTTGTTGATTTTCGATCTGATTTTCTAAATTCAATGCAGAGTAACTTTCAGATTTCAAGGTAGCTCTTTCTCCAAAATTGTTGTTGTTGTCTTCTTGCATTTGGATAGAAATATTTTCCAAGTTTTATGAGACCTTTTCATCATAATTTATTTGCACATCCATGTTGGAATTCTCATTTATGTTGGAAGGGGATGGAACAAAGTTTGAACTAATTTCATATGGATTGGGAATGGGAGGAAGAGAAAAAATATGTTTAAACCAATATAATAATTCTTCTTCGAGAGGTTTATTTTCGACTTCATATTTTAAACAATTCAAATAAAATCGAATATTAAAATCAATAACGAACTCATTTTCAAACCTTCATAGATATTTAATTTCATCACATACCTTTTCATAATCATAGCCGTCAAATTTACAAATGAAAATTGTAACAAATTGATCTCAGCTGTGAATTGAGGCAACTAGAAGAGTTCTACACCAATTTCTAGCTTTTGCTGAGAATGTGAGAGTAAAAATTCTGCATAAAATGCCTTCATCAATTCTTTGAAAATGAGAATTAGAAACATTTTGAATAAATTGAAAGACATGATTAAAAGCAGAAGAATTTATCTTACCATTAAACTTTACCTGAAACAAGAGTCTTACCACTTCGGGTGGAGTATTGGAAGACGTACATCCATGGATACAACTCCAAATTGGAAGTTTAAGAGGAGCCATCATGATTAAGTAAAATGTTAAAATTCAAAAGAATCTAATAGACAACAAGTTTTAGGCTCTCCTTCTAGCGCCAAAATGTTGAAGCCTCGAAAATCGCTGCCACAACATGGGGGATGACCACCCAGTCCGGACCTTAAAGCAACTCCTTTTCCATTTGGAATGGTGGTTTTGACTAGTTCAACTAGGTCCAGTTACCTTCTCTCAATCTCCAATGGCTTTAAAATATGAATTTTATTCATTAATGGAGAAAAGACATCAGATCAACCCTCTTGCTGATCGGGTAAGAAAGTAATCTTTAAACTGATTTGGAGTTCAGCCAAGCCACTACTAAAGTTTGCCTGTTTAGGAAGAGGATTTAAAAGAATGTAGAAATTAATCTAAATGCAAATGTATTCTAAGATGCAAGAAAAAGGAGCTATCTTAATCCTATCTCAATTAGGCAGATATAGATCTAACCCAATTAAGAGCAAGATAATTAAAGTATCGGGATTTAAATATGTCTAGCTTATAATGAATATCAAGCTAATGAAGTAGTTCAATTAACTGACATTATGAATACCAAATACATCCTATTGGTACCTCTTAACTGAAATAATTAATCAACAACACTCACGAAGAAGTTCACAAAATGATATTGATCATTTAATTAGTAACTTGAATAATTAAATAATAATATGTGTAAGAAGTTCACAACATATCGCTATTCAACAAATCAGTTTTATAAGACAGATTTCTGAGTAAATAGTTATTAAGAAATAAGAATTTAATCCATAAGAGTAGAAATACATAATAACATAAAATAGAGACAAATTACCCATACCGACAAAAGTGCACAAATATGAAAGTAAATTGATACACTGTTGTCATCATAAAATGAAACAAGTATTTAAAATAATAGTATTCGAAATATCAATTTTATTAAATCCATTCTCTAGCTCCGGTCTCCAATAATCTTTTACAGTGCCTGAGCTTCTACTTTTAAAAGCAAAGCTACAATAGTGCAAATTATGTTTATTATATATAACTTAGAATATATAAAAAGATCTGAGATTCCTCTCCTCCCACCTACAATTCTAAATTCTTATTAGAGAAGTGCTTTTAGAATTCTAGAATTGTAGAGGAGAGAAGCTATTATTACATTTTGCAATCTGCTATTTATAATATTTGCAAAGGAATTCTTAACAAGAAAATTTGTTGAAGAAGAGATTTGCTCGATCAATTTTCATGTGCTCAAAATTTCATTCTTCAGTTGTTGGAGCATTCTCATTGATTGAGATCTTGTTCTCCTCATCTTTTCAATTTTTTTCCCGTAAAAACAAATCAAAACAAAATTAAAATGTAAAAATAAAATCAAAATGTTAAATCTAGAATTAAGACAAATCTAATCAAATTCAATTAAATAAATAATTGAAAAGAAAATCCAACCTTTCTATTAATCCTTGTAATGATTTAATTGGCCAAGGATATCATTGACAAATGGATTTTTATTTAGAAGAGGCTTGGGCAAATGAAAATGCAAAAAATAAAACTCAGGAAAATTAGTTTTATTCAAAATTCGGAGCTTGATCTTCTACAAGATTTTAGACCCAATAAATGATCAAATCAGTTAATAAAGCTTCCTCAGGAATATTCTCCATGATTTTATCTTTCCAATGAGCCGTCCTGGGCCTCATTTGGCCAAGTAAAACTCAATCTATGAGCCTCCAAATTTGATGAGTCAATACTACCAGAATTCTGGAAATTCTATTGCCTAGGCCCAAAAATCAGAATTTATTAATTAAATTCTAATTCAAAATTAGATTTTAATTATTTACTAATAAATTCTAACTCAATTATTAGTTAACTAATATATACAATTAATTTTAATTAATGCTAATCTAATTTTCATTATGATATTAATCTAAATTATTTACAGATTAATTATTAACAGAACTAAATAAAATTTAGACACTAATTAAAATATTGTTATATTATATTTATATTATAATTTAAATTATATTAGAATTATAATATAAATTATAATTATAATATAATAATAATATAATATAAATATAATATTTTACCAAACCATTAAAATCAATCCAAAGTGACTTCAAACTTTGAAATGTTTTGATTCAAACCTTAGATTAAAACCTTTTATCCCATTGGCCTATCGCATATGACATGTTTAAATGTTCATGCTTTAACGTTTAAGCTTTTGCAATAAAATTTTTGTAAGAAAGTTTTTTGCGAGAAATTTTGTTTGTTTGAATTCCAACTAAACCAAGAAAAAACTTTGAGCATGCAGTCGTCTCTCCTTTAAAAGGAAAAAAGCATCCACATTCTTCCCAAAGGAGAATTGAGAGTTATAGATTATTAAAACCAATTAGAGAGAAGAGGACCTGGACCTTCCTAAAATTACTTGTAGCAATTTCGAGCTTATGGGAGAAAAAATCCCATAAGTGGCCCAAAGATAGAATAAAGACATCACATAACCATAGAGCTGACCAGCTAAATCAAGAAGTTGAAGTGGGAGAAAATGCTATAGGTTTAATGTTTTCGGGTGTTATTACTATTGGTTTTGTGTGAATGTATGGGGTTGGTTTGCCATGATGCCCCTTCATTTAATGCATGGGGATGATAAGGTGACCAACCTCCCTCGCCCCCTGCCCTCCTTGGCACAACATTCAACAACCCCATCGAGGAATGTAAGGATTAATTTAACTTGCTTTATTTATTTAATAAAAATTATTATTTTAATATTTAAAAAAATAAAATAAAAAATCTTTACCAAAGTGAGAAGAGCATCGCATTCCTCTATATGGCCATATACCATTAACTCCCTAATTTCCTACCACCACCACACATTTGTTAAACTCATGAAATGACAAATGGATCCTGATTACTAGGTATATGCCTCATATTTAGGTATGATTTATGGTTCAAAGCAAGTCAAATCAAGTGATTTCATGGAAAAAACAACCTATCATATCTACCATGAAATTGCTTCAATATAGGATCAAATCTTTGTTGATTTGTGTTGGCATTTCAAAATATTTGTTGGAAGATTGCTTGTAGATATCAAAGAGGCCAAGGAAGAAGCCTTATTCCAATTAGACAAAATCTAGTCACAACTTAACGATATCAATTCAATAAAACCTGAGTATATCAAACTTCCATGTTTTTATTACATTAGCTTCAAGTTACTCAACCCCACCATTGATCGAGTACTAATTTTTTTATTATAGATTAGTTTTTTGGATAACTAAGCTTACCATTATTATTTTTTCGATAGCAAAGAGGCCAAGGAAGAAACCTTATTCTAATTAGACAAAATTTAGTCACAACTTAAAGATATCAATTATAGCCTACTAGGTTCCTTCAACAAAGTATGAGTATATCAAACTTCCATATTTTTATTACATTAGCTTCAAGTTATTCAACCCATCCATTAATCAAGTACTAATTTTTGTATTAAAGATTAGTTTTTTGGATGACTAAGCTTACAATTTTAAATTTTTTTAATATTTAAGTCACCTAGCCCTATCTTTATATGACTTACTAGATGTTATTTTTGAAAAAAAAAAAACTTTCATTTATTATTATTATTATTATAAATATAACATAAACTCTTTAAATAAAATACATATTTCAATAAGATTGATTTAGTTTCCAAAATATAATTAATAAAGTTTTAATTAAAAATAATAAAACACATCAATATTATTTTTAAAATATCAAATAATTAATTTAATTTTTTTATTTATTAGATACATTTTATTTATTGGCCCATTCTACCTAATATACAAAATGGAATTTTTAGTCTCAAGATAATTTTGAGCAAAATTGACTAAAAAAAATGCAACAAAAAAAAAATAATTTCAGATATTAATTATACTATAGTTTATTTAATTATAAATTTAAAAGAAAATTAATATCCACTAAATTTGATCAAAAGTAACTTAATTCATGTATCCATTAAACTTGGTCAAAATTTAAATTATATAATTTAACCATTAGCTATTAATTTATGATATAGTCATTATGATATTGCTATTTATTGGGCGAAGAGGCACTTTACATCCTAGTATGAGGGCAATGTTATAGTGGTGTAAATGTTTAAAAGTAATATAAAACCTAGTATGGAGGAGATGTAATATTCATAAATGATTGTAAATATTTACATGTTGGCACAATTAATAATAAAGAGTTAATAGGGAGGCAGGAGTGAGAAAGGTTATTTTCCACTTCGATGAAGAAAGGGAAACTAAGAAAAATTTATGCTAAATTCCTCTAGGATCAGGGGGAGTCAATCAACAATTCGAAAATCAACAATCTGAATAAATATCTCACATTATGGCAAGGAATGCACTTAACATGCACTATAACTTATATGTCATTTACAAATCAATGATAGGTATATGTCATTTACAAATCAAGGATAGTAATAAACTAGATGAGCAAATCCCAGACACCAATTTTGCACATAATAAAGCTTCTTTGGACCAAATTTGAGAAGATTTGAGTTTTTCCACATACAGTGAAATCTCAATAAATAAAGAAGTAGCTAACTTCTTGGCTAACCAAGGAGTGCTATCACAACCAGGTCAATTGAAAATAGATGATGGTGCTCTTGAAAACAAACCAATCTCATGATAGGAATACTTAAATCTTATGGTTACAAGGCAACTTCCATAGAACAACCTAGAGAATGGAGGAAAAAGCATTTGATCCAAATAGTTCCATATCCCTGGTGCATTCAGTGTGTAACTACCTTATGCAGTAGAGGCAAATGATCAATGTTGGGGATTTAAATAACATCTGAAAATGAAACAGGTTTGTCATGTAACGTTGGGAGACCGGACAGGTGGAGCCAGACATCAACAAATCTGGAGGACGATAAACCAAGTGAGATGAATGTTACCCTGGAAATACGGACGCGTTCTCCTCAGATATCTCATAGAGTAATGAGAAATCGTCCTGTGCGTGACGAAAATGGATTTCACCATCCACTCTCGGTTTGGGGATCCTCGCAGCATTAAAGGAGCGGTCACATTTCATGAGAGGAGGGATGTGAACAATGGAAATTACAAACAGTAGAACATTAGTTTTCAGAGAGAAAATCCACATCCACATATGGCCGAAGCCTCCAGATATTTTTACAATACAATACGGCCGAAGCCAAAGTCAGCAAGCTGACAGTCAACACATCATATCGAAATCGCCATCATATACGCTGCAGAACTCAGCCTTGCAGGAATCGAACGCCGTCCGCGGGGAGCAATCAAGCCGCCCACACCGCTGCATCATGCACATCACGTGCAAAATTCCGAGACTTGTGGCATACTCTCTTGCAAAACTGGAAGTGCACTGCACAAGGCGTCACAATGGCAAACAATGAAACTCCCAGGCAGGCCTGGAATTTCAAATCCTCTTTGCCCGTCCAATGAAAATTTAATGACGTTTTTATATTTTTCATGCCTTTCATTATACGTTCTATGAAAAGTTGTGAGTGTCAACTTCTTCTTATAGGGAAACTTTCTTTCAACTACTCTTGTATCTCAACTTTTACTAATCTCTCATAAAGTGCTTTTTTTTTCCCTAAGTTAGCATATGTGTTTCGAAATAGCATACAACCACACTTTTAAGGTTTTATAAGGATTTTCAGCCTTTTGGGTTAATAGTTTTGATTACATACTTCAATTTTAATATGTGAAAGGCACTAAAGAAGGTCACATAGTTAGGATGATGAGGATCCTCAACCATCATTGGATGAGATGGTGTTATGCATCCCTCTAAGCATATTAGACGTGGAAAACCTGCATCAAGAGAAAAGTACTAATTGGAAGTAATTAGTTGTCCAAGAATCTTTGCCCATCACAAATGATTTGTTGGCTAAGCCCAATCATGACACCTTTGATCTTTTAGCTAAAATCTATGATAACTTGTATTTAAAGTAACACTAATTATGTATATTGTTAATGCAACCATCAAGACACAAACTAATTCTTTTAATGGTTTTCGTATTAAACTGTGTGCATGTGATCTCTCTCAAATTTTCTAAGTTCCATCTACAACATGGGATGAATAAATAGTTTGTTACAACAATGAAGAGGACAGAAGTATCATCCTCATTATGAAAGGTTTGAACTAACATTGCTAACTTTCGATAAGCATGATTCTAGGCAGTGTGGGTTATTTATTTTGATAACAAGGACAAAATTATGATCATTTTTACAACTAATTAAGGAGGCTTTTATTAAAGATATGAACAATAGTGTGAAGAAATGCTAAGTCAATTTTTTTTCTAAGAACATGCGCATGGATTGTGGTGAAATTTTGCAATTTGAGAGCTCCTAAGGAATACATTTTCATGCTTCAAAGGTAGGCGAGCTTCATAGAAAACTCTTTCCGATATGAAAGATGAAAATTGTCATACCTTGTGGAGATATGAAAGTAGATTGAAAATATACGAGAAAGATTCAACAATTTTTTTTACCAAAAGTCAAAAGCATATTGTTACATGAGCCACTGCTTGTCAAGGTTGAACATTTCAGGTTCAAGAAAATACCGTTGGATAAAATAAAATCTTGCTTGAAGTTCATTCAATAGAGCCCAGCTGTGTCCTATGTGAATCTGTGACTATGTCAATATTGGAGGCCATGACTGTAATATCTCTTTGAGTCTCGACCCGGCCTAGACTTAGGGGTAATGTAGAAAAGAACTTCAATATGCAAAGATTAAAGAAAGAAGAGAATGTTAAGTTTATGTATTAAAGCATTTGTTGGACTTGGGAAGTTGGAATGGATGTTGTGTTTAGAGTCCAATCCCTTCTTTTCAACAAGACTGAAAGTTAATAGGTGAAACCAACTCTGAATTGTGAATTGTATTTTTACAAGAGAGCAAAAGGCCATACAAGAGAGTTTATAAAACCCCCATCCTTAGACAAGGAGTCCAGTGTTGTCAGTTTATAACAGAGTCATACTACTTTAGAGGTCGAGATTTGCTTCCTCCCTCTAAGCATTAGTTAGTATATGATATATCTCTAATTTCATAAAGTAATATACAATATTTTAACCCAAAAAGCTATTTAAAATTTAAATAAAGAAAAATATTATTTTAATAAGAAATATGAAAATAAAAAAATCATATAATCATGCTTAACTACAAATCATACAAAAAATTCAAGTTAAATACCGCATGAAACAGTGTAATTAAAAAAAAAAAAAAACTATAACCATATATTTCACAAAAAAAAAACTACTTTATACATACCACGGTCAATAATTAGAATTTTTTTCTTGTCATCAATACAACAATCCATGTAAAATGAAAAACAATGTCTTAAGTTTTTACGGTTTCCTTTTCAAATTTAATGAAATTATATTTTAAAAATCAAATTATAAATTTGACCATGAACTTAGCATAATTTAAATATTTAAATTAAAAAAAAACAAATTAATTTATAGGTTTAAAATTAAATTTTAAACTTTAAATATTTTAAAATTTTGTAGTAAAATTAGAAAATATGAATCAAAATTGTTTGTACAAATTCAGACCAATCAAAAAACTCGAAAAGTTATAGTAATTAATTAACGTTCAACTCTAAATCTCCTTATACCACAAATAGGGTGGTCTCCTTATACCACAAATAGGATGGTGAGTCAAAATCTCCTTATACGACAAATAAGATGGTGATTCAATATTATTGACCGAATCTCAGTGGCAAGGGCGCACTTAATTTCTATTTCTTCTTCACTATGTTAAGATGGCACAATAATGGGATGTCCCGAAAGGACAGTATTAACGATTGTCCTATAACGAAGCCACAATTTTGGTTGGAAAACAACATGAATTAAAATCTTAGGCTACAGTGGAAATCAATTTATGCAGAAACAAAAGTTTCAAACCAGGAACAATGCATATCATCCGACTCGTGAAATCAAGTTCCTCCCATAAATAACTCCCACATGAAGCTGAACACGGCCATTGCACATCTCTAAAGACATGAAAGTAACCAATGTAAACACATTTAAAGGTAGAAAGTTTGTATAGTGTATCATTTGAAAACTAAAATACAGCAAATGTTTCAATTTAAATACATTGCCAAAAAGATTAAAAAATACAATGAAAATCTATATTTAAATGCAAGTGTTCTCACTCAAATATCATGGCGAGTAGACATGAAACAAAATTCAGCCTAAGAAACTTTAAATTAAATTTAAATCCAAAATTAGCCAAAACAATAAAATTAACTTAAATCTGCACTTTGCTAACCTTTAAATTAAATCTTAATCCACACATTTCAAAGGGTTGCATATTAAATTCATACCCACACTTCGCAAAGATTCAAAAGTAAAACTAACGATAAGAAGAAAAAAAACAACGAAAAAACCCACCTCTACTGTGTTCGAAGATCAGAGGAGAAGAGTGAGCCTGCAAATCAAAAAATTGGTGCAAAATAGTCCTATGCTTTGGTGGTTCTTCCTCTGTTACGTATCGCCATAGAAATTAAAAAATCTGTGCCTTCAGCGATTAAAATTAAATTACTGAACTTTATTTAATTTTACAAAAGAAATCATTTAACATTTACACCAAAGCCGTCCTTTCTTCTGCCACCAAAGCCGTCCTTTCTTCTGCCAGTATTCAATGACCTGGATCGAATATGGAATAATCTAAGGCTGAGCCGCTGAGGTGAGGTTGACTGACCCTGTACTCCCTCATTCCCCCCTAAAATTTATGACGGGCAACCTAGATACCTGAACGTCAAATTTACGGTTTGAGATTTTTTTTGACTGTCATTTTATACGTTTGAAAAAAAAATTGTGCCGTCAAATACGTTTAAAAATGGAAAAAACGTTCTGTGGAACGTCAAATTCCAGGCCTGCTCCCAGGGATGTAACTGGCATGGAAAATCAGCAAGGAGCGTTGGATTATGCATCAAAATTCTCAATCCATTTTGCGAGAATGATATTAGAGGAAATGCTGGGACACAGTGAATTAGCAAGCCCAAAAAATGGATTTTTGGAATCCAGAATGTACAAGCTCATGGTTCAGAAGCAGAGGATCGGAACAATGCACAAGAGGATTATGCAGCAAAATTTTCAATCCATTTGGCGAGAATGATATCAGGGAAATGCTGGGACACAGTGAATTAGCAACCCCAAAAATTGGACTTTTGGAATCCAGAATGTACAAGCTCATGGTTCAGAAGCAGAGGATCGGAACAATGCACAAGAGGATGTGATGCAGGGGCAACTTAATATAGCAGAGCAAACCGGAAACTCCGACAGTTCGAGTATCAATTTGCATATATATTGAATATGTATTAGGTTCTAGCCTGTACTCTAGAGATTTTTAATGGAAAATGATTTTTATATTTTATAATAATAATAATAAATTTAAACTAACAAAATTTAATTTGGTATCGTGTAATTTTGTTTTTAATAATAAAAATATAAATAATTTTTTAAATAAAGGAAATCATAATATATATTTCATATTAAAATATATAATAGTTATAAATTAAGATACATTTTACTATATAAATTAAAATAGTGAATTTATAATTATATTTAAATTTAATTAATAAACATATAAAAACTTAATATTTATAATAAACTTATAATATAATAAAAATTTTAATTATGAATAATCATTTGTACTTTAACATGGATATTATTAATTTATAAATATGCTTTGTTACAATACCATGTTTTATCAATAACACATGCCCAAAAACCATAATTCATTTCACAATTAAAATATTTTATAAATATTGTAATTTAATTTAATTTTAATTTTTAGCAAAAATATTATAAGCCTCCGAGGCATGATGGGGTGTACTTTTAAGTCACTCCATGATGTCATGTTAATCGCTAGTGTGGCCTAAGCCAAGGCAATCCAAAAGTTAAGCAAGCCAAAGGTTAAGTTTGTTGTCATCTCTTGAGGACAAAAACCACTTCTTGTCATCTCTTGAGGACAAAAACCACTTGACAAACAAAAAAAAACCAAAAACATTATAAAGAGTCTCCATTTCTCAAGCCAAAGAAAGTTGAACTTGTTGTCAACTGTGGAGGACAAAAACCACTTGACAAACAAAAAAACAAAAACATTATAAATTACTTTTCAAATATATTTAAACCCTTTATCCTCACTACTGTTAAAAATAGGTTATAGATATTTCATACATATTAAATAAAAATTTTAATAAAATTAAAAATGAGAATTTTACTTTAATATAGAAATGTAAAAATTTATATGATATAAATAATATTATTAAGAAATAGTATACATCTATTTTAACTAAAAATATACCAAGTGACAAGAGCAATAAATTTAATGAGAAGATTTTTCGGGGGAGATCACATTATAATATTTTTGTCGAAGAGTTTCGAATCAAGGGAGAGCACTTGAAGAATCAGATCATAGATGCATGTTAACTGGGGAGAGTTAAATAGGGAGAGCACGTTTTCCAACCACTATATTTGACTATTGACTAGGAAACGGAACCAAGGGAGAGCACTTCAAGGGAGAGCACTTGAAGAATCAGATCATAGATGCATGTTAACTGGGGAGAGTTAAATAGGGAGAGCAGGTTTTCCAACTGCTATATTTGACTATTTAACTAGAAAACAGAACCAAGGGAGAGCACTTGAAGAATCAGATCATGGCTGCATGTTTACTGGGGAGAGTTAAATAGGGAGAGCAGGTTTTCCAACCGCTATATTTGACTATTCGACTAGGAAACGGCTATTGGACCAGGCATATTTGACTAGGAAACGGGTTAATAGGGAGAGCAGGTTTTCCAACCGCTATATTTGACTAGGACACGGCTATTGGACCAGGCATATTTGACTAGGAAACGGGTTAATAGGGAGAGCAGGTTTTCCAACCGCTATATTTGACTAGGACACGGTTATTGGACCAAACATATTTGACTGGGAAACGGCTATTGGACACAATTTGACTGAGAAACGGCCTAACTCGACCAAGGGAGAGGAAAAGTTATTTTTGTTATAATTATTATAAAAATTAGTGTTATATTTATTACCAACATTTGAATAAGGGTAAAGTTTCTATTTAAAAATTAAGTGAATTAATAGATTAGTTATTACTAGGCTTCTTCTCCAATTATAATCATATAAATAAATAGTTAGAAAATTATTATGAAAGTTAGTTTTTGTTATATTATTACCAAAAATTGTAATCACTAAATCAAACATTAATCATTAATAACCTAAATATTACTAATATGAAATACTAATTAAATAAATATATATATTATGAAATAGCTATAAAGCAAAAACATTAAATCATTAATATAATATGGAATAATATACCTTCCAAATTATATATAAATATATAAATATACCTATCTAAAATAAAAAATAAAAATCAATATAAATATATAAATATACCTATCTAAAATAAAAACAAAAATCAATCATATAATAAGAATATATATATATATATATATATATATATATATATATATATATATGGAGTACTAAATAAAAATATATGTATATTATGAAATATCTATATATCAAAAACCATAAATCATTAATATAATATGGAATAATATATACTTTCCCAATTAAATATAAATATATAAATAAATAGTTAATTAGTTATTATGCAAATTAGTTTCTTGTAATATTACTATCATAAACAAAAATTGCAAAAATTAACTCACAAGACCCTAACTTATTAAAATAAATATCTAAAATAAAATTCAATTATATATATATATATATATATATATATATATATATCGATATCCTAGAGATTTATCAAATCTAATAACATAAATAAAAGACCAATAATTAAGATCACTGAATCTAAAAAAATTAAGAAGAAACAAAATTTAAAAAAAATAAAATTAGTTAAATTCAACAAAAACAATAAAATCTTTTTAAATATAAATATTTCCTCAAATTTTACCCCAAAAAAATTACATTTTAAAAGATTTGATCTCTATAAATACTTAATAATCACTGAATTATAATCCATATATACTACTCTAAACCATAAACACATGTTCAAAAAAGTTTTTCTTTTTGCTAATAATCTATCAACTATTAATTCCAATCTCCATCAACTCTTAATTCCAATCTCAACCATGTGTTGGGTATAACCATCCCAATGCTGTAGATGTCAGAAATGGGCAACTAATTCATCACGGCAACTAATTCATCACTGGAATTTTTATAGTAAAAGGCATTATGATAATTATTTTTAATTTTAATAAAAATAATAATAAAATTAAAAGTATATCATTCACATAAAAATAGTTATAAATAAATAACTTATTTAAAATGGTTAAATCTCAAAAAATAATATCTAATATACTTAAAATATGATGAAATAATTTTCAATAAAATTATAAATTTTCATAATTTAAATTATGATGAAATAATTTTAAATAAAATTATAAATTTTCATAATTTAAATTATATCTCGAATTGAAAAATGCATAAAGCATTTAAATAATTCAAAGAAAAGAATTTAAACTTATAAATTTAACAACTTAATAAAAAATAAAATTAACACACTTTTTAAGCTACGCTATTATTAATTAATATATGTTGAAAAATGTCTCTCCCGCAAGGTCAGGAGGACGAACATGGGTTCTCAGGGGAACAGAAAGGTGGCCCAAATTTCGAGGTACAGAAAGGCACATGTATTGGGCCCTGAAGTTAAAGGAAAGGTAAACGTCGTGCAGAACGTGCCGGGCCCTTAACTGTCTCTTGACATTCCTGTCTCTTGACATTCCTGTCTCTGGACCATTCTCTTTACAAATTTAAAATGGGCTCCATTTATTTTATAATTACATTATAATTTCAGGCTAAATCATCAATGACATTTAATTTATAATTATATCATAATTTCAGTCTAAATCATCAATGACAATTTTGTATTGATTACTACAAAAGGAAAACCGTTGAGAAAATGAACCTCCATTAACACATCCATATACCTATTCTGTAAGACGATCCAGGTTGCTTGATGTAATGTCTCTAGAATTAACCTGCAACATTAAACACTAGCTAACTAAATGAATAAACACAATCCTGTAAATAAATATAATAACTAGACCATATACTCAAGAACAAAGCACCATACACTCAAGAACAAAGCATGTAAGAAATGCCATATTACAAAATGCATGGTATGGATCTGTGTAAGGTTCTCTTCCCATACATAAAGATTTATTACAAAACTGCAATAACCGACCAATCTGCTATCTTATCTAACGGGTTAAAGGCATAGGACCAGAATGATGAAAATCTTTCCCAGAAAACTGCTCCAGTTTTCCATACAAATGAGCACTGTATCAGGATATTCCGATAACTATTTCAGAGTTTCTTTATACCTAGCAGAAGCAAATCTTCTCATAAAGTGAAGCGGAATGCTGGCACATTTGCGAAAAGAAAATCTCTGACCATGAAGCAAGTCTCAAATACCAAACCATTTCTTTAAAGTCAAGCTCGCCCTTGAATACTACTGTTCCTAACACTTTAAAAGAATAATAACACATCAGAATGTCATCATTGACAAAGCTCTACGGCACTTACAGTAAACAATTATTTTGATACATACCAGAGAAGAGGGGAGATCTGGAAAATGGAAGTTATAACTAGTCTCGCGAACTTCGTATCCAATCCAAAACACCAAAACAGCCCCAAATTCGTTGCAGAAACATGCCTCTACTGTTTTCAGAATCCTGCAACATAAAGACAGAGTGGGCTCTTGTTATATGCAAAACTCTATCCATTTGTTTATGCCTGTAATTCATGGAGTCCTAACCTTCTAGAGAAGAGTTTACAAAACACTTAAGACTACAAACCTCGCCATTCTGATCTCTACTTCCTTGAGTTATTTCTGCCATGTTTTCTTTCGCCTGTATCTGAACCTCACTTTCACTCTGTTGATCTGAATTACCTGATTCAGCTAGCACGGATCCTTCATTCTCCACTAAAATGCTATTGTCAGTACAAGTTTTATCCCCTGCAACCTCATTTACATGCTCGGTTTCCACAACCTTAGCGTCTTCTTCATCATTCTTAGCTCCCGATTCAACTGCATGTGATGAATCTTCTCCATATTCTGTAGTATCACTAATTTTGTTTGGGTCATCCTGTCTTCCCTGTGTGTCAGTAACATCAACTTCGGAGCCCGTTTGAGGCGATTTCTCAGCAGAAAAGATAAAGTATTCCTTCCCTTCTGTCAGTCCATAATCAGTTTTTGCAACTTCCTGTGTTTCTTTACCCTGCTTTTGTGCTAAACACACATCCTGGCCTTCAACTTCAGGCTCCGAGTTCTTCTCACCGACAGCTTCAGTGTCCATAACATCAGACTGCGGGATATTTTCCCTATCAGCTCCAGTAGCCCCAGCTTCTCCTGCATGAAATAGTCCCCCTGGAAGTTCATCCAAACTATTTGCTATACTGGAAGCAATATGTTGATTAAAACTTCCATTAGTATTTGAATATATAAACTTGGCATCTTCTGCGGACTCTGGCATGACATCTTTTCCATTTCTAAATATGGACGAGCTATCAGATTCGGGGACAGTGAGAGATGCATGCTCGGTGGAACCTCGATTAAGATCTTCGTTGTTTCTGAGGACCAACAAACTATCTGATTCGGGCATGCTAGAAGGTTCAAGAAAACTACCTGGATCAAGATCTTCGTTGTTTCTTAGGGCCGACAAATTGCCTGGTTTGGGCGTGCTAGCAGGTTCAGAACTGTCCGATTCCGGCCTGCTAACAGGTTCAAGAACAAAATCGTGGCAGCTTTCCTGATTTTGTTTTACATCATCTCCAGCCTGTCCCGGATCAAAATGAAAAGGTGAAGTTTTCGATTCAGGCTCAGGAGAAGATTCCATACTTATTGCAGAAGTCATATTTATCAGTTTTGCACTACCATCAATGGATTCAGACTCATAATTATCACTTTTTGTATCGATGGACAAGCTTTTAGTTTCAGGCCAAGTTTTTGCAATATCTTGCTCATCTTCGTTCTCACTGCCTGAAGCCGTATTTTCCACTGATTTCTGACCAGCAACCTCATCAGGTTGTACAGTTTTGGCTACTGAAGGTTCATGCTCCGAATCTTGAATCGGTATTCCCATTTTAACCGACTCCGTTCCTTCTGGATCATCTGCTGTTTGGACTTCTTCCACACGTCGCTTCTCTTTAGAGCTTTCAGATGGATGCAGGTCATCTTCCTGCTCGCGACAATCTCCATTTGTAACTTCTGCAGGAATATTTTCTAAAAATGCCTTTCCTACTCCCTCTAAAGGGCAATTATAATCTGCAGCCTGCAATATCTTTTCGTCTCCCTCATTCTTATTTGTCTCGTCCACATAATCTTCGGGCAGTTGTGGAACATCCGATCTTTCATAACCGTTGCCCTCACCAGGTATCTCCGAATCGGCTGGTGTGTTCAAATTTCTTTCCTCGTCGAATTCCGCATAAGGTTGCGTATTCGCATTCCCATCCCCGAGTTCTGCCAGATTATTCGAACTTTTACTATCATTTTCCTCAAAATGCTTTTCAGACTTTCTTGGAGACTCTAATGTGTTATCAACATGTTCAGAATCCCAGCTCATAGTTTTTTCCAAAGAACTCTCTGTTTCCGGGATGTCAAGAGAAAGTGATGAATCTGGTTGTACGGATGACTCCATGAGCGTGGAGAACTCCAGTGGATTTCCTCCTTCAAAGCATAGAACTTGTACCAAAGCCTGCTTGCAACCTTTTAAGCAAAGATTTCAGTATATATACACTGAACTTGGGGCTAAGAAGTGCAAAAAGCAAGCTGCCGTCTCTGACCTTCAAAACATTACAAATACTGAACGGTGGCAAGCAGTTTGCCAATGTAGACCTCTACAGAGCACCGTCAGGGAATTCTTAATGATCTTATCGCACTATCTCGCCATACCGTGTCCACTGAATCTGCATCCAAATGAAATCAAACCCTGAAACTACTGGACGTTAAAGCTAAAATGTACTCTACATTTAACAGGCGCAAATTCACTGAACAACAAAACCTCCAAAACATTTAATGCATGATTTAGGATTTCCAAGGAAACCGACAATTTCAGAGCTAGATGTTTCTTCAGTGCCAAAGAAAGAAATCAAGCAAGATGAGGCTTAATAAGCTCAATTCTAGATGCAGTGAAAAATATTTATATAAAAAAGAATTAACCAAAAGCGCAACATTAGTTTGCAAGCTGAAATTTACAATTCTTGAGCCGAATTGGCAGACTTTCAGCCAAATTATCATGCACCGCCACCAGATTCATGACATCCTCTGAGCGGCAGTCACATTTTAAGGGTGGAAAAGCCATACAGCATGATAAAGAAGCGAGTTTGAGATCATTAATGAGAAATTCTGCTTAATAATCTTCTCGAAGACAAACAGAATTTAGGGATCTTCACAAGAATCTATCCGCAAAGGTGGAAAGTAGATTCTTTGGAAAAGAATTGTTCCGTGGACAGAGAAAGAGAGAACGCACTTGAAATAAGACTTCAAAAAACTAGAAAAGAAGTTGAGCGATATAATTGATACAGAGAATATTAAGAAAGGCAAATCGATGGAAAGATCGCGACTAGTTTTGGAAGCTTACCTCACGGGTATCGCAGGGCACGGCAGCTCTGAGAAATTTTAAAGAAGGGGCGATTTTTTTTCCAGAAGAGCCGCAAGCTAATGCCGACTACATTTAACCTATTTCTCAACGGAACTAGTGGTCCTTAGTGATTGTACAAATGGCAGAATCTCCTCCGCTCGCTGTTAACTCTTCCGTTTCTGCAAGAAAACGCTTCGTCGGCGTATGAACACTGCGATATGTTTCGTTAGAAAATTTAATTCAAGATATTGAAACCTCCAACTGCCTCGTGACAAGGTACTTGGACGCCATTGGTTGGAATTTCGTTTTTAGCAAACACCATTGAACTTGGTAGACAGAGCCTTTATATATTTCATTCCAAACCTGTACATTAACTAATTACCTAAAATGCATTTTAATTTAATTAATGAGGATAGAGTTGAAATTTTGGAATGAGCAAAAATCAATGGATTTGTCAGAAGGTCTTTATCACCTTTTTATATTCTCAAAAGTTCAGTAGATATTAGTGCAAAATAATTGAAGCACTTTCCTAAAGTTATAACATGGTTTGTTGGCTGGTAGGATTTTCTTAAAAGGAAAATATTATACTACCAAAAAATCACAAAATTTATATAATTTAATAAATATAAAACTCATATCCTCTCTTTTTTTTTTGGAAAAACATATATATTATTAAATAAGCAATCATATCGGATTCTTTTATGAGCAAGTGGGTACCACAAGGGATTGTTTTTTCCTTTTGCAGTGTGATGGTCTGACTTTTGTTTTGTATGCTTAATTTGCTATAATAATCTAATCTAAGATTACTACCCTTTTAATGTTTACCTTTAATTTTATGTGGAAAAGGGAAAATTTAATTATATGAAAGAATAATTAATATTTAAATAATGTTACGTTTATTAATAATAAATATGTGATTTGTTTAATTTTCATTAAATGTTGTTAAAATCTTGTTTAATAAATTTTAGGTTTTTTTTAGTTATTTATGCTTAATTTTGTTAGAGGGATCTTTGCTTTTTCTTTTAGTGAGATTGTTTTGGAGCTTATAATGATTCTAGATTTACTAGTATTCCGATTTAATCTCTTTATTTTTGACATCATTTTTATAGAGAAACTAGACAAAGTGGTGTTAATTTTTGTAGCTTGGGAGGTACTCCAAGCCTTGAGGATCGAAGGTTTGGAGGAAGGAGCTCCACAAGTGGCCTTGTGCGCTTGAAACCCAAGCCTCAGGTTTTGCACCCATCATGATTTGGGAAAAACCATGGACACATTTCGACATGTGATGGATGAGGATGATAGCTCTCGTCGAGACGAATCCGACGCAATGAAGATCATTTGATTCCGAGCTGTAGAAATGGAGTTATGAATTTTTGAAGTTAATATGTGTGGTTGTGGATTAATTTGGGATAAAAGAGCAGGTCGACTTGTGCCCAAATTAGACTTGTTGACACCACATGTAGCACTCATGTTTGTGTATAAATATGAGGTGAGTGAGGATCATTTAGAGTCATCCAAGTGAGCAACACAAGGCAAAAGAGAGAGATAAAGGAACTCGTTGAAGAGGAGGCTACTTTTGTTTTGGGCCGTAGGAAAAAGAGGGCAGAACAACAAGGAGGAGATGACTGTTAGGGCATCTTTTAAGGTTGTTCAGAGGATGAATTTGTTTAGTATGAGGGTCGAGGTAGAGGAGTTATGTTCCAGGTCTGCATTGGAGGTGTTTGTGGGTGAATTACCCTTGGAAGAGGCAACCACAACCTTGAGAAGGTTGTTGTGGGTAGGTCACAGGCCTTACCAACCTATTTGGGAGTGCGTACGGTAGTTTGAGGGTTGATTCATGCCCAGAACAACAACGTAGGAGGAAAGGACACTTCCAAGGGAAGGCTGCAACACATCAAGGGACTATTTGTGTATTTTGTTAGGGTTGTTGCAGCATGCTAGGTGCCCTAACTAGGTACAGTTAGGGACAACAATAATATATTAGACTTGGAGCAGTTTTGTCTTGTGTTGGATCTGTGTTTTGGATCAATTTTGGATTAGTTATATTTGAGCCTATGGGGGCCATGTGTTGGGGTTGTCTTGGGTGTTAAGAAACCCCAACTAGGAGCAGATGTCATAGTTGAGTAATAGGTGTCCTAGGAGAGGATTGTTGGTGAATTTTCTTAGAAGCCATGTGGAGGGGTCTCCTAGGTGTTGGATGCCCTAACTAGGAGTAGATGCTACAATAGACTTGGTCACTTGTGGTCTGTAGGAGGGAGGTGTGAGAGTGGACCAAGTGTGAATGTGGATTGGACATTTATGGTCTTCTCAAGGACAACGTGATAGTGCCCAATTTGGAGACTGGTGTGAACCATCTTCATGGACTTATATGGTTGCTAGAGTGGAAGAAGTTGAGCTCAAGTCTTCATGAGCCTGAGGAGCAGTTGAGAAGCCCTAAACTTGTGTGTGGAGAAGGACTTCTACAATAGATGATGGCCAGTCCTCCTAGCCCGTGTTCATTGTGGGAGATGGACATCTTCCAGTGATAGTTGGTAGCCCTTTGTGCCCTATGTTGGTCTTCATCAGAGGAGCAAAGGAAGACCATAGTGGGTTGAAGTCCCTAAGTAGTTGAGGAGAAGCAGTGGGCCAATTGAGAGTTCGTCACAAATAGAGTTGTGAACAACTCAACAGGATTCTTGATGTGTTGTGTCTGTGTTGGAGGAATGCACAACTATTGAGCATATTGATAGCCAATGTTTAGGGTTCAGATGTACTTGGATCATTTATAGAGGCAAGAGCTGCATATCGGGAGCAGAAGGACCAGGTAGGTACAAGGTACGACCGAGAAGAGCTGAGAGAGCATGGGACAACCAAATGGTTAGAGTATCTTGTTGAGGGCAGATTGGTTTTCGATGGACTGACACCAAGCCCCAATTTTGTATCTTGTGCTAGTGGATGTATGAGGGCCATTATCACTGGTACGGGATCCCTAGATTGTTGTATTATATATTGATTAACATAATGAAGCTCGGTTGAAAATTGTAAGAAGTTATTTATATTTTGTGAATGTGTGATTTACTATTATTTATATTCCGATGTGAAAAGTAGTTATGTTGAGATTCTTGGGTTGGTAGCATCAAATTTTTAAGCCTCTATCCTAGACCCAAGGTCGTGGAAATTCAACATGGTATCATAGCATATTTAAGCTACTTTGAGAGTTAATAAATCAGAGTCTGCACAATGAAGCAACTCAGAGGGAGTTGTGGGTGTCTAGATCATGGAGCATACGGTTCAGTTGAAGACATGGAGATGTGGTCATAACTAGCTTGGCAGCGAGGTTGGTTAGGGGTTCTGGTGGATTGGTGGTGATCCTGGTGAACAACAGCTTTTTGTAGAGCAGATTGTTGATCATGGACTTTCATTAGTTTGTCATGGATAGTTGGGACAGTTCAAGGGTTTCTTTTGCTTGGGCGAGATCAGGTTGATCGAGATGGCTTCATGTGATGGACTACAGATTGGAAGGCTAGAGTCTTCATCAGATTGTGATGTTGCATATCCGATATTGAAGAGATTTTCACGAGTGGTATTTGATCCAGGAGGATGCGTGCTTGCTAGACTGAGCTAGTGGAGAACGTGTAGGCTCAAAGGGAATCTAGCCTCAGAGGGAGAAGCCCTATGGAGTTTTGGGATCTTCGGGTTCAGATGTGATGAGGCAGAGGCCTATCGATATTGTCGAGTTCATTCTACAGGGCATGCTACAGTGATGGATGCCTGATGGGCTAGTGTCACGGGAGATATGATGGTTACCTCCTAGTCTTGAAAGTACATCCCTCGCTAAGAGGGAGTGTTAACTTTTGTAGCTTAGGAGGTACTCCAAGCCTTGAGGATTGAAGGTTTGGAGGAAGGAGCTCCACAAGTGGCGTTGTGAGCCTGAAACCCAAGCTCGGGGTTTTTCACCCATCATGATTTTGGATAAAACCATGGACACATTTCCACATGTTATGGATGAGGATGATAGCTCTCGTCGAGGTGAATCTGGTGCAACAAAGATCATCCGATTCTGGGTTGTAGAAATGGAGTTATGATTTTTTGAAGTTAATATATGTGTGTCGCACGGAATGTGTCGATCTTGCGGACAAGATAGACCTTCCTAGAATCTAAAGAAGACCTAACGACAAGCAAACCAACCAGACACTATCTTTCTCTAAATATGCTTCAATAAACAATAGCAAACAAGTGTTTTTAGGGCCTACCTTTGGTCCAATGCAAGCTTGTGGATGCCCTCGCTCCTTTGATCCAAATGAGCTCCTTTTCGCGAATCTGCAAACACAAACAAGGCAAACAAATTAAATAGCACCTGAAAAGCCAATTGCATAAAACATATTTAACATGAAAGTCAAGGAGTCCATGAAACAAATAACATAAGATACTTGTTGAGAAAAATGAGTTTGATTGTATTAATTCAAAAGAAGAAGAACCTTACAACCTTTGCCTTGACGTTGTACAAGCTCCTCCCAGGGTCCAACAAGATGTCTCCTCTACTTTGACAAGTTTCACTCACTCTCCAATGGAACCAAGAGGTATGTGATCTCTCCTCTCAAGCTCAATCAAAGAGTCTCAATTTCACCAGCATTTACCCTCAAAATGTTCAGCTTCTAACCTCCCTAGTCCTCACCCCAATGCCTGTATTTATAGTGCAATGGAGGGAAGTTACTAGGTCCTCCTTTAAAGGGATAAATCCCTCCTTCAAAGGGATAGCTCCTTTAGTCAAGGGATAGCTCCTTTAGTCAAGGGATTAGCTCCTTCTCTTTTGGGATGCATGAACCACCTCAGAGCGAACAATCCACGTCAAAATTCCTTCTAGAAAACTCTAGAATTAACCCAAAGTGAGTTTTTTAAGATAAAACTTGCGCCTTTTGACTTTCACAGGGGTCCGCACCTACACCGTTAGGAACAGAGCGGGTAGGTACGCAGCTTTTGTACATAGAAGGTGCGAGACCGTAGGTGACCATGAGAGAAAGTGCGGAACCAGAGTTATATTGATATTTAATGTCTTTCTCCCACTTCTAAAGCTTGATTTGAAGAGCTGAGGTCTTAGACTTGCTTAGGAGGACAGTACAAGTGATGATAGACCCATACTGACTGCAAATAATCATGGTGACGATATTTTTGTGTAACAATGTGGTTGTGGACTAATTTGGGATAAAATAGTAGGTCAGCTTGTGTCCAAATTAGACTTGTTTACACCACATGTAACCCTCTTGTTTGTGTATAAATATGAGGTGAGTGAGGATCATTTAGATTCATCCAAGTGAGAAACACAAGGCAAAAAAGTGAGATAAAGAAACTCGTTGAAGAGGAGGCTACTTTTGTTTTGGGCCACAAGCAAAAGAGTGTAGAAAAATGAGGAGGAGATGACTATTAGGGTGTATTTTAAGGTTGTTAAGAGGTTGATTTTACTGTGCAGGAGGGCCAAGGCGGAGGAGCTATGCTCTAGGTCTGTGTTGGAGGTGTTTGTGGGTGAATTACCCTTGGAAGAGGCAGTGGAAGTGTTGAAAAGGCTAGTGTGGGTAGGATGTGGGCCTTACCAATCTATTTGGGAGTGCATAGGGCAGTTTTAGGGATGATTCATGCCTAGAAAAGCAACGTAGGAGGAGAAGACACTTCCAAACGAAGGAAGAAGCACATCAAGGGACTGTTTGGGTATTTTCTTAGGGGTGTTGTAGCATGCTAGGTGCCCTAACCAGGTATGGTCAGGGACAACAGTAATATATCAGACTTGGAGCATTTTTGTCTTGTGTTGGATCTATGTTTTGGATCAGTTATATTACATCTTGTGGGAGCCATGTGTTGTGGTTGTCTTGGGTGTTAAGAAACCCCAACTAGGAGAAGATGTCACAGTGGAGTAATAGGTGTCCTAGGAGAAGATTGTTGGTGAATTCTTTTAGCAACCATGTGGAGGGGTTTCCTAGGTGTTGGATGCCCTAACTAGGAGTAGATGCTACAACAGACTTGGCCACTCGTGGTCTATAGGAGGGAAGTGTGAGAGTGGAACAAGTGTGAACCTGGATTGGGCATTTATGGTCTTCTAGAGGACAACATGATAATGCCCAATTTGGAGCCTGGTGTGAACCATCTTCATGGACTTATATGGTTGCTAGAGTGGCGGAAGTTGAGCTCAAGTATTCATCAACTTGAGGAGCAATTGAGAAGCCTTAGACTTGTGTGTGGAGAAGGACTTCTACAATAGATTATGGCTAGTCCTCCTAGCTCGTGTTCATTGTGGGAGATGGACATCTTGCAGTGACTGGTGGTAGCCCTCTGTGCCCTATGTTGGTCTTCATCGGAGCAACGTAAGAAGACCATAGTGGGTTGAAGTCCTTAAGTGGCTGAGGAGCAGCAGTGGGCTGATTGAGAGTTGGTCATAAATAGAGTTGTGAACAACTCGACAGGAGTCTTAATGTTTTGTGCCCTTGATGGACGAACACAAAACTATTAAGCAGATTGATAGCCAAGGTTTAGTGGCCAGATGGAATTGGAGCATTTATAGAGGCAAGATTTACAGATCAGGAGCTGAAGGACTAGGTAGGTACAGGGTACGACCGAGAAGAGTCGAGAGAGCATGGGACAACCAGATGGTTAGAGTATCTTATTGAGGGAAGATTAGTTTTCGATGGACTGACACCAAACCCCAATTTTGTATCTTGTCCTAGTGGATGTATGAGGGCCATTATCACTAGTACAGGAGCCCTAAACTGTTGTAATATATGTTGATTAATATAATGAAGCTGGGTTGAAAATTGTAAAATTTTGTCTATATTTTGTGCATGTGTGATTTACTATTGTTTATATTCAAATGTGCAAAGTAGTTATGTTGATTTTCTTGGTTTGGTAGCATCAGATATTTTAAGACTTTATCCTAGACCCAAGTTCATGGAAATTCAACATGGTATCATAGTGTATCTGAGCTACTTTGAGAGACAATAAATAAGAGTGTACACAACGAAGCAACTCAGCGGGAGTTATGGGTGTCTACATCATGGAGCATAGGGTTCAGTTGAAGACATTGAGATGTGGTCTTAACTGGCTTGGTAGCGAGATTGACTGGGGGTTCTGGTGGATTGGTGGTGATCTCGGTGAACAACATGTTGTGGAGCAGATTATTGACCATGGACATTAGTTTTTTTTCATGGATGGTTGGGACAACACGAGGGTTTATTAATCTTGGACGAGATCAGATTGATCAAGATGGCTTCATGTGATGGACTATAGATTGGCAGGCTAGATTCTTCATCAGATCGTGATATTGCATATCTGAGATTGAAGAGATTTGCACAACCGATATTTGATGGGTGCTTCCTAGACTGAGCTAGTGGAGATAGTGTAGGCTCAGAGGGAGTCTAGCCTCAGAGGGAGAAGCCCTATGGAGGTTTTGGATCTTTGGGTTCAGATTTGATGAGGTAGAGGCACTACCGATATTTTCGGGTTCATTCTACAGGGTATGCTGCAATGATCATTGCTAGATGGGCTAGTGTCATTGGAGATATGATTGTTACTTCTTAGTCTTGGAAGTACCTCCCTCGTTAAGGGGGAGTGTTAATTTTTGTAGCTTGGGAGGTACTCCAAGCCTTGAGGATTGAAGGTTTAGAGGAAGGAGCTCCACAAGTGGCGTTGTGGGCTTGAAACCCAAGCCTGGGGTTTTTCACCCATCGTGATTTTGGATAAAACCATAGACAAATTTCAACATGTGATGGATGAGGATGATAGCTCTCATCGAGATGAATCTGACACACCAAAGATCATTTGATTATGAGTTGTAGAAATGGAGTTATGAGTTTTTTAAGTTAATATATGAGGTTGTGGATTAATTTGGGAGAAAAGAGTAGGTTGGCTTGTGTCCAAATTAGACATATTGACACCAAATGTAGCCCTCATGTTTGTGTATAAATATGAGGTGAGTGAGGATCATTTAGAGTCATCCAAGTGAGCAACACAAGGTAGAAAATAGAGATAAAGAAACTTGTTGAAGAGGAGGCTACTTTTGTTTTGGGCCATAGGCAAAAGAGGGTAGACCAATGCGGAGAGATGATTATTAGGGCATATTTTAAGGTTGTTTAGAGGCTGAATTTACTGTGCAGGAGGGCTGAGGTAGAGGAGCTATGTTCCAGGTCTATGTTGGAGGTTTTTGTGGGTGCATTACCCTTGGAAAAGGCAGTCGAAGCCTTGACAAGGCTATTGTGGGTAGGTCGTAGGCCTTACCAACCTATTTGGGAGTGTGTAGGGAAGTTTGAGGGATGATTCATGCTCATAACAAAAATGTAGAAGGAGAGGACACTTTCAAGGGAAGGAAGCATCACATCAAGGGACTGTTTGGGTATTTTGTTAGGGGTGTTGCAACATGCTAGGTGCCCTAACTAGGTATAGTCAGGTACATCTGTAACATATCAGACTTGCAGTAGTTTTTTCTTGTGTTAGATCTGTGTTTTGGATCAATTTTGGATCAGTTATATTGCAGCATGTGGGATCCATGTGTTTGGGTTGCGTTGGGTGTTAAGAAACCCCAACTAAGAGCACATCTCATAGTGGAGTAATAGGTGTCCTAGGAGAGGACAATTGGTGAAGTCTGTTAGCAGCCATGTGGAGGGGTTTCCTAGGTGTTGGATTCCCTAACTAGGAGCATATGCTACAATGAAATTAGTCACTCGTGGTCTATAGGAGGGAAGCATGAGAGTGGACGAAGTGTGAACGTGGATTGGGCATTTATGGTATACTAGAGGACAGCGTGATAGTACCCATGATGGAGCTCGGTGTGAACCATCTTCATGGACTTATATGGTTGCTAGAGTGGTAGAAGTTGAGCTCAAGGTTTGATCAGCCAGAGGAGCAGTTGAGAATCCCTAGACTTTTGTGTGGAGAAGGACTTCTAAAAAGATGATGGGAAGTCCTCCTATCCTGTGTTCATTGTGGGAGATGGAAATATTGCATTGATAGGTGGTACCCCTTCATGCCCTATGTTAGTATGCATCAGAGCAATGCAAGAAGACCATAGTGGGCTGAAGTCCCTAAGTAGTTGAGGAGCATAAATGGGAAGATTGAAAGTTGGTCACAAACATAGTTATGAACAACTCAACAAGAGTCTCGATGTGTTGTTCCCTTAATGGATGAATGCACAACTAGTGAGTAGATTGATAGCTGAGGTTCAGTGGAGAGATGGACTTGGAGCATTGATAGAGTTAGGAGTTGTAGATTGGGAGCTGAAGTACCTGGCAGGTACAGGGTACGATTGAGAGGAGCTAAGAGAGCATGTGTGATCCAGGTGGATATTTGTTTCTTTCAATTTTTCATATTCCTTAATTGTAGCACAATTTACTATTTTTGGTAGTTTTTCGGGTCCTGAACTTACAAAGATATTTTGAGGCCATAAATGATGTTATTTTGGAAAACCACCAACAGAACATATGAGTGTTTAACTTGGAATTCACTAATAGTAGTTTTAATCCTCAAATATATCTTTCTAACGAGGTACTGTGTGCGTCAAATGGAGATCGTATGCCAAAGTTATGACCCTGGGAAGTTGATGTACCAATTTACCCCAACGAAGCCCATAGTTTGGTGTTTCATCTCCTAGGGTTAAGTTTTTGGATGTTTAGGGTTTTTCATTGTTTCTCAATAATAAATAGGCCTTCAAGCCTAATTGTAAGTCAGTTCAAGTGCATGTAGCCGCCACATCTCTTCTCAGAGATAAGCTACCATTGCCCGAGCTAGTGTTATTTCCATTCTGTTTGTAAGCATATTTCAGTATTTGATATTAATGAAATGAAGTGTTAGTCCTGCTAGATATCTGTATTTATGGTTATATTTGTAATTTTTTTCATTCCTATTTAAATCTAGATCAGTGGTATCAGAGTGGTCTGCTCTTTCTCTATTTTTATTTGCATGTTCTCAACAAGGTCGGGGTATAAGGAGTTAGGGATCAATCTGGTTGAACCTTTGCAAGATCAACTTCACAAACGCTGATGGCCACCCATGGGGGAACAAAATAAATATGAGGGAGTAGGAGATCCTATCAAAATATTTCTTGAGGAGGACCTTGAGAAACAAAGGAACATGATGATGGATAACTTTGCTCAGATCCTTCAACGGTTTCCCACTAGTGGCATATCCACATCCAACAGCCAGTTTGGAGGCACCACTCCTTTTAAGGTATAAGTAAACTTTGACATTCCCATATTTGAGGGCCAAATAGATGTAGACATCATAGATAAATGGTTAAATATGCTAGAAGGATATTTTTTTATTCATGATTTTTCCAATTGGGAAAAGATTACTTTTTCTCTTCTCAAAGGCAGCCCCCACGTCAAGGACTGGTGGGAAACCTACTGTGAGAAGAAGAATGAAAGTACTCTCTCACTGTTTTCAACCACACCCACATGGAATTCATTTTGGGACACCATCAAGGAGTAGTACTACCCTGTCGGGAGCTATGAGGATAAATATATAAAGTGGACCACCTTGCGGCGGGGAAGGGACCAAGACGTGCCGAAGTTCACCAATGTTTTTCATACCCTTCACACGAAGTTGGGTATCAAGGATTCTGAGAAACATTTGGTACTAAAGTACCATGACTGCCTACACAGGTACATCTAGGTTGAGATGGAGTTCATGGACATCTCCTCACTTGGAACGACATACTGAAATTTTGTCAAGATCAAGCAAAAGCTTCAACATAAAAAACGAGACTTTGGATCAAGGAATCTGAAGCAAGGGAAAGGTGCCCCCAAACTACAGAACAAAGGACAAATCCAAGGTGGGGTGGCCTAGGACAACCTGTTAAAGCTGCAAGAAAGGAAGAAGACAACAAAGCTGAAGAAGGACATGGGAAAGTGGTGTGAGTTTCATAAGAGCTCCACTCACAACACAGGTGAGTGTCGGGCCAAGCAGTGATTCATGGTTGAGCTGAAGGTTTCTGAATCAAATGCATGTTCTGACTTTGAGTCAGACCCAACAAGGGGAATGGAAAAGGGAAGCAGATTATCGATGTAGAGCCCAACGCCATTGTTTCTAGTATGAATATCCAGAAGGAGGAACATGAAGATCCAGAGGAGGAGTGCCTCTTCAACTGCCATATGTGGGCAAAGGGTTCCACGCTATAATTCATTGTTGACAACGGGAGCCAAAAGAACCTCATTTTAGCAGAGGTCGTGAAGCATATGGGCTTATCGACTGTAACACACCCACAACCATTCACCATAGAGTGGCTTCACCAATGACGGGATCTTCGCGTCAGCCAATAGTGTCGCCTTCCATACAGCATCAAGCCCTTCACGGATAAGGTATTATGTGACGATGCTCCCCTTGATGTTTGTGATGTATTATTAGGCCAACCATACTTGTGGAGTGACATGATGTGAATGAGTCAAGGCCTTGCACTATTATTGTTACCTTAGGAAATAAGTTGTACACGGTACCAAAGGTAGCACCGCCTACCGCCATTTCTTTGTTTACTGCAAAACAATGTAGTAAGCCCATTTCTGAAACCTGGAAATTTTTTTTCCTGATTATATGCCCTTAGGGAAAGAGGAATATGGTGGCCACAACCTCGAGATAGAGCCCCTCCGGATGACAACAACATATGGACAAGGTCATGGAGGAGTACGAGGACATATTCACCTTCCCCGCAAGGGTGCCTTTACATTGTCAGGTCAAGCACTCCATCGATCTGAACCCATGTGCATTGTTGACCAATGGACCCATCTATTAGTGCTCTATTATGAAGAATGATGAAATCAAGAGGCAAATTCAGGAGCTATGTAGGTTTAACCTCGTACAGAAATTACCTGCATATGAATTCTAAGCACAAAAAATAAATAATGCGAGAGCATAACACATAAAACACATACACAGATATTTTCCCTTGGATCCCAAAACCAAGACTACCGGCTTGATTTTTCATTTTTTCCTTTCAATGTTATAATACATATTTATACATGCCGAAGCATCTAATACCATGGACCGAAAACATATAACACAACCCAACATTCTCCCACTTGTTTTTTTCTTTCCATAGGGGGCAACACAAAAGCTTAGTCATTTATCCAGCCCTGCAATGCCCATTGTTTCTCTACACTAAGAGAACTTCTCAAAGATCACAAATTTTGTCAATGCATCTGCAGTATTCTTCAAAGTGTCCACCTTTACCAGTAACACCTTTTTGTCTTCTATCATATCCCTCACATAGTGATACTGAACATCAATGTGTTTTGTCTTTGAATGATAAGTAGAGTTCTTTTCCAAGAAAATTGCACTTTGGCTGTCACATTCTATCCTTATAGCTCCCTGTACTAACCCCATACTTTAACACAATCTCTGCAACCAAATTGCTTCCTTGCTTGCATGAGTGGCTCCCATGTATTCTGCCTCTGTAGTTGATAGTGCCACTATATATTGTTTCTTACTTGTTCAACTGATTGCACCTCCAAATAGGTTAAACACATACCCACTTGTAGATCTTCTCTGATCCATATCTCCAGCCCAGTCTGCATCAACAAAGTGATGAATATCCAACACTCTGTCCAATTCTGGTCTTCCTTGGTAGCACAAACCATAATCACTAATGCCATGCAAATACCTGAAAACCTGCTTCACTGCTATCCAATGCTCCTTTCCTGGTTTTGACATAAACCTGCTCAATACCCCCACTGCATGTGCAATGTCTGGTCTAGTACAGACCATTGCATACATCAGGTTACCGACTGCACTTGCATATGGAACACGAGACATGTCCTATTCCTCTTCTTGTGTCTTGGGACACTGTTCAACAAATAACTTTACACCTACAAGAATAGGAACCTTCACCGATTTACTATCCTACATGTTAAACCTCTGCAGTATTGTCTCCACATACTTCCTCTGGTTTAAACAAAGGTTCCTCTTTGCTCGATCTCTTTTAATTTCCATGCCCAAAATATGGTTTGCAGCACCAAGATCTTTCATGTCGAATTTGGAGGAAAATTGGGTCTTCAAATCCTAGATAATTTCTTTTTCAATTTCAACTAGAAACATATAATCCACATACAAGACCAAATAAATAACACGGTCACCAATTAATTTAAAATACACATAGTGATATGCTTTGCTTCTAGTGAAGCCAAGTCCCCGTATAAATGTATCAAATTTCTGATACCACATCCTTGGTGATTGTTTTAACCCATACATGGACTTCTTTAACTTTCATACCCGTTCTTTCTTTCCCTTCACTGCAAAAACTTCAGGTTGCTTCATGTAGATCTCCTCTTCCACATCCCCTTAAAGAAATGTTGTCTTCCCATCCATCTGTTTTACCTCAAAATCAAATGCAACAACAACAAATAAAAGTAATCTAATAAGAGTTACCTTGGCAATAGGAGAAAAAATGTCACCAAAATCAATTCTCGGCACCTGGGAATAACCTTTTGCTACCAACCGAGCTTTCTTATTTCTCCACCTTTCCTTCTGCATTGGTTTTCTTCTTGAACACCCATTTGCTACCAATGGGTTTCCTTCCAGCCGAAAACTCCACCAGATCCCAAGCCTCATTTTTGTGCAAAGATGCCATTTCATCAAACATGGCCTCTTTCTAGAGTTTGCCATCCTTTGAATCTACTACTTCCTTCACAGTTTTGGGATCATCATTAGTAACATATAGAGAAAAATTTGAATAGAAAACAAATGGACTATACCTTTCTGGCTGACTTCTTTCTTGAACTGATCTTCTCACACCCGGAGTTTGTGGCTTGTCATCTTTTGATTCCTCCTCTACTGTAGAGTCTGATTCTTCCTCCTTAAGCTCAAACTCTATGTTCTCAGGTTCCTTTGGCTGGACTTCATGTTTAATAACATCTTTCACTTCTTTGAACACCACATCTTGGTTGTACACAACCTTCCTTGTTACTGGGTTCCAAATCTTATAACCCTTTAAACCATCATTATACCCAATAAAGATGCACTTTTCAGATTTACTATCCAACTTGGTTCTTTTCTCCTTTGGAACATGTACATATGCATCAGATCCAAATACCCTCAGATGTGAAAGATAGGGTTTCTTACTAGTCCATACCTCTTGTGGAGTCTTATCCTCCAATGTTGATGAAGGTGATCCGTTGACCAGGTAACATGCTGTCTCCACTGCCTCTGCAGAAAATTACTGTACCACTGAGCATGCTTCCTGCCCTTTGCATCAATGTCTTGTTCATTCTTTCTGCAACTCCATTTTTCTCAGGTGTGTATGGAGTAGTTTTCTGTCATGCTATAACACACTTCTTATAGAATTCTTCAAATTCCTTACTACAAAACTATCCACCATTATCTGTCCTCAACTCCTTTATCCTCTTCTTTGTTTGGTTTTCCACCAGAGCCTTAAATTCTTTAAACCTGTCAAAGACTTCAGATTTCTTCTTAAGGAATTATATCCATATATTGCTTGAGAAGTCATCTATAAATGATACATAGTACACAGACTTACTCAGAGATGGAACCTTCACAGGTCCAAACACATCACTATACACAAGCTCTAATATATGTTTTTCCCTCTTACCACCAGAAGGGGAACTCACCTGATTCTGCTTTCCATAGAGACAATTTTCACAGAAATCAAAATATAGAGAGCTATTACTCATACCTTCTACCATACCTTTACCATTAAGTATTCGAAGGCCCTTCTCTCCAATATGTCAAAGCCTTTAATTCCACAGCATGGTCTTCTCTCGAGAGACCACTAGATTTTTTTCTCCACTTTTAGGAACCATAGAACTATTGTACCCATTAGCAACAGTTCTACCTTGTAGCTTGTATAGAGTTCCAATCCAAACTCCCCACATCAATACCCGTGCTCCTCGAACCATCTTGTAGGTATCCTTCTCGAACATTGTTTTTACACCCACATCATCTAGCTTGCTTACAGAAATCAAATTTTTGGCCAATGCAGGAATATGTAGAACACCCAGAAGTGTTCTAACCCTTCCACCTTGCAACTTCAACTTTACTTTTCCACAACCATGATTCTAGCCTTCCTATCATCCCCTAACAAGACATCACCACCATCGTATTTCTCATACTCGCAGAACCACTCTCTATGGGGCATAAAGTGAAAGGATGCACGTGAGTCAATGAACCATGCCTCATGATATACATGCATACTTGAAGAAGCCAAGTACACATCCCCACCTTCATTTGAGGTGGTTTTCGCCTCTGCAAAAGGAGCATCATCAGATCCCTTTCCTTTGTCAGGAGCTTTAGATTTACAATCCATTTTGTAGTTCCCTTCCTTTCTGCATTTCCAGCAAACCACATTTACAAGTTTTCCTGGAGATTTAGATCTCCCTCTATATTTAGATCTCCCACTCGATGACTTATTTTTGTTTATGTTCTGGGACCATCCTCGTATAGACAAGGCATCACCATTCTGGCTCTCCATATTTTTCCATCTCATCTCCTCCGTCAGCAAGTATGAGACTATTTCATCAAACTACAAGGAAGTTGCATTGCTACCTATTGCAATAACCAGACTATCCCATGAATCTGGTAGAGAACACAACAAATTGATGCACTTATCTTCATCTAAAATTTTAATATCAATAGATAATAACCGACTTACCACAGTATTAAATGCATTCAAATGTTCTGTCACCGAGTCTCCATCTTTCATCCTCAAGTTATACAGTTTTTTCCGTAGGAACAATTTATTCACCAGAGACATAGAATGGTACAAAGTCCCTAACTAGTCCCACAAAGCCTTTGCCGTAGCTTCCCTTGATACATTCAGCAATATTGAATCTAAGACACACAATTGCATTGTGCTCTTAGCCTTCCATTCCAACTTCTTCCATTCTTCATCAAACACTCCCGTTGGTTTAGTACCTGGATCTATTGCGATCCACTGATCTTTATCCACCAACATATCCTCCATCTTGAGTTTCCATAACTCAAAACTCTAACCATTAAATTTATCGATCTCTATATTTCCACTGCTCGCCATCTTCTTTCACCACCAGAATCAATCGCGCAGATCTCCCACTGAACATGGTCTACCACAGGCCTGAGTGAAACACCTCAGTAATAAAGGCATCCCCTTGAAGCCAAAACAACTTTGATACCAAATGTAGGTTTTAACCCCGTACAAAAGTTAGCTCCATACGAATTCTAAACACAGAAAATAAATAATGCGAGAGCATAACACATAAAACAAATATACACATAGATTTTCCCCTGGATCCCAAAACAGGGACTACCAGCTTAATTTTTCATTTTTTCCTTTCAATGTTACAATACATATTTATACATGCCGAAGCATCCAATACCATGGACCGAAAACCATTGCGTCCAAACCATTTGCAAAAAACATGCACAAAACCATAGGTAGGTCTGCCCAACTTGATATAAGGTCCAAAAAAATTTTTGCCGAGGCACTGCCTCAGACCCCATAGAGGGGGGCTACCCTCCCACCTCAAACCCCCTTGTGACCCCCCCATTGCACAATTGGCACAATGAAGGGGGGGTTTCACCCCCCTCTAAACCCCCGGTTCACTACGTGAGCTAGTCGTGGAAAGAATATAACATAACCCAACAAGCTGCTACAGAAAGGTCAGTGTGGCCAAGTTCATCACCCTATGGGAGCCTGATGTGTTGGTATAGAAGAAGGATGGTACTTGGAGACTCTGTATTTATTATCAGGTGCTGAAAAATATCACTGTCCATAATAGGTACCCAATCCCATAGATTGATGACCTTCTCGACCAACTCCAGGGGGGGAATATTTTAGCAAGATCGACTTGAAGTATGGATATCACCAGGTACCGATCGAACCCTCTGATGTGTGGAAGACTTCCTTCAAATCCAAGGAGGGCCTTTTTGAATGACTGGTTATGCCTTTTGTGTTGACGAATGCTCGTGCAAACTTCATGAGGCTGACGGATGGCATCCTGCGGGCATTCACCAGGTCATTTGTAGTGGTATACTTGGATGACATCTTGATCTTCAACCAGAGTTGGGAAGAGCACCTCTGCCACATCCGACAAGTTCTCCAAACACTATGGCAACTCAAGTTGTGTGCCAATTTGGAGAAATGCACTTTTGGCATGAACCAGGTTTAGTATCTGGGATATATTATTGATGAACAAGGGCTGCATGTGGATCAATCCACGATCCAAGTCATTTGGGATTGGAAAGCCCCAACCACTCTAATAGAGCTCTATAGCTTTTTGGTTCTTGCCAATTTCTACCACAAGTTCGTTTTGGGTTCTCTCATGTCACTTGTCCCTTGAGTCAAGTCACCAATGGAGGAGCGAAAGAAAAATTCTTTTGGTCTGAATATCAACAGAAGGCCTTCACAGAGTTGAAACATCACCTCTACTCTACACCAGTGCTCACATTACCAAACTTGCAACAACCATTTAATATCAAGACAGATGCCTCTCACTATGCTATTGGGGTAGTCCTTACTCAACAGGGGCATCCAGTAGCATATCATAGTGACACATTTTCAGACACAGTCCAGAAGTATCCCACTTATGACAAAGAGATGTATTCCATTGTGTAGGCCTACCGACAATGGAATCATTACATTTTGGGGGAGGAAACAATCATCCACTAGACCATCGACCCCGACAATTCATATAGAAGCAAGGGAAGTTGCAGAATGATCACCATCATAAATGGTACACATAACTGTAACAGTTCCATTTGAATACCAAGTACAATAAGGGAAACACCAATAATGTTGTAGACTTCCTCAGCTAACCTCCGATCATGGCATTAACCATTGTGCTCAACTCTTGTGGGCACGAGACTTCAGATTGGCCACTTCTCTACAAAAGTGACCCAAAATTCGGCCACACATACCAAATGCTCTTGGAGGGTTAGAAAATGTGTTATAGCTGCTATAACACCACCCAAATTTTTGGCATATTCAAAAATTTGGGTACCCCACCATTCTCCCCAAGCTTTTAGGGTTTTGATAGGGTCCCCAACCAGTTTTTCTCCCCACCAATTTTCCTATCCAACCCCTTTTGTGCACCCACTCACATTTCGTACATTGCATCTGCACACCATGTTTCATCTTAGACATGTCCTTAGGACAACATTAGGGTTTTGAAAGTTGATGGCTTTATTAATGCGTCAAGAGTCTCATGGTGTTCGAGCCATCTGAGCAAATGTACATGCAATTTGGATTTTCAAACGATGGACAATTTTGAGGTTTGGGTGAAACCCTGAATGGGAAAAGGTGATCCCCCTCGGTTTTGACCTAATTTGCATCCCGTTGAGAGTGTATTCCCATCAACATTGTAGTTCATCATGGAATAAATTGTTACGTGTCATAGGACCCTCAATTCATGATTGATTCCTCATCTCGGCATGCACATTAGGATTTTTATCAAGGCTTTCATTTCAATGGATATTCAAAACCCTAGATCGTGGTAACCTATAGTCCAACTATCACTAATGTTTCAAGAAGCTTTTTCTATGAGTGCATCACCCCTTGGGCATCATGTGTTACCAAAACCGATTGTAATTAATAAATCCATGAAAGCACCAGAGTGTTGAGTTGGCCTCCAAACTTAAGCATGTTTTCATCAACCAATATAAAATGGCATCTTATGTCAGGATCATTTATTGTTCAGGATCCTCTAATGAATTAGTGTTTTATTCATTTATTGTTCACACAAAGGTGTCACTATGGCATAATAGCTTATTTTTCATCTCATCTACTTTTTTAGGATGCCTTGAAGGTACCACAAACTACACTACATTTGCATAATTGGTCCTTTGGCACGAAACCACTTCGATGCTCTGATGCCAAAATTCCTTAATTACGTGGCATGGTGGACTTTTTAAAAAAAATGGATTATGTTCTGAGGCTTGAGCCATCATGATGCACCCAAAAGTTGTATGGGAGATCTCTTCACTCAGAAACCATAAAAATCCAACAAACGATCCAAAGCGAGGCATGGAGACATAAATAATAGAGGATATGGAAAGAATATGATGTTGAAGTTGCCATTGGAGGCGCAAATATCAAAGTCATCATCAATGGGAATTTCTATTAATTCCTAGTTTAGGATTGGAGGGCCTCTTGCATCAATCCATGAAAGTGGTCATCGAATCTCGTGCTGTAATCGGGCACTCAACTAGGGTCAGTTTAGACAATGGTAGGTAGAGGAGGTAGAGTTAAATTAATTCCAACAGTGGGGTGGTGAATCATCAGCTGCAACTAAGACTACTCGCGTTGGATGTTCAACTCTAGTACTCAACAAGGCAGGCATGAAATATCCATCAGAATAAGAAGAAGGGCGTTAATTGGATTTCCAATTCCACTAAGCAAGCACGGAATCCCAAGTCCGATGGGTGGTTTGGGCCGAGCATTATTCTGGGCATAGAGAAAACAATGGAATTGATGGAGGGGTGCACTCTATATTCCCTTTAGGGGGTATCAAATATGTGACTCGGTTTTAGCAGTATTCGGTCTTCTTTATCAAGACAACGGTCATATGTATCGATATTTTTTATCAGAGAATTAAATAGGGTGACAAATGAAGTAAGCATGGATATGCATCAAATCCAAGCATCCCGTCTCATCATAAAATGCATGGGGAGGCTCACATTGACGCTGTTTTAGAATTGATGCTCGTTATGTGGGCATATCCAATGAAATCTAGAGCACCAGAATGACTTGACATTATTTCCGGTATTGAACATTCACAAAGACCTATTTCATTCTTATTGGAAATAGTCTAGTTGCCTAGAAGTTGCAATATCACACTCGGAGAGGGTCGATGACTATGCGACCAGCATTGCTGTATTGTACGATTTTTTTTGGAGGTCATCCAGTTGCAGATCTCCATTGCAAGATACAATAATCAACATGACTTGTCCAATTTTTCGGTCGTGCGACCCTTGCCCAGATTGCTAAGTTGCATAGCTGCAGTCAGATCATCTCCAGAAAGTGCGACCCCCTTTGAACGCGACTCTGCAAACTCTCCCATGTCGCTAGGTCGCAAAATCGCCCAAAAAAAAGTAGAGATAGGTGCGTCCTCCCCTGTCCTGTGACTTCTGTGACTATGCAGTTGATTTTCAAGAATCCTTCCAGCAAGTCATGAGGTCACAGGTGTGCCTATCCATCCAAGTGTGACTTCCAGTAAAATGAAACTATACGGCCTCTGGTAAGTCGCATTTCCACCAGGGTCACAAAATTACATTTTATGCCTTAGGGAAGCAGCTAGAAGATGTGACTTCGTTGTAACGTGAATGTGAAACTTTCATAAGTCGCAAATGACCTCATAGATCGACTTTCCTCCCAAAGGTCACATTTTATTTCAATGGATCATGAGGTTGTCGAACTACTGCAAGTCGCATTTCCAGCTGGGATTGACCTAATGATTGTGAGGCTGTGGGATCCACGCTTGGGTCATGAAGATGACATGATTTGAATAGGGTATTCTCAAACCATCTCAAGATGCTGCATGGGGCAATGAAAATGAGCATTATGAATTTTCCCCTTAAGTTAATGATGAGAATGTGCAGCAACCACGAGAGAAAAGAAATCATGTAGTAAGAGACAAACAATTTCTACCCATTGAGAGATATTATCAATGCCCAAATGACAAGGGAGTTATAAAAGAGCTGTGAAATAATGTTCTTGATGAAGTTTCATTTTATTCAGAACAATGGAAGTTACATTACAAGTTTTCTTATGAAATGCCATTCTCTTTGACTACTGTAAAATTTGGATTGTGGATGAACATATATGGTATTGAGAAGAAACTTCTATAGTCATCCAACATCAAATTCAAGAGAGTTGGCCACATGCATTTTGGATCTTGAAGCCTGAGAAGCTATATGCCTCTTAGCACTGAAAATCCTCCATAGAATATAACAAATGTCTTGGTTTCTTCACCCTAAACACATCTTGATGATTGATTAGAGCAAGGAGAGATTTGGATAGTCCTTTTAGGAACTATTGTAAATAGTTTGGGGCCCAGAGACACCCCATAAAGATCACATTAATTGACTACATTGTAGCACAAGATAGGACTATCCAGGGATCCAAAGTTGATTTCGGTTTTCATGATTATTGGCATTTATTTATCTATTGTTACATTTATGGTGTGGTTCTTCAATTATCATCATGCATAATTATGGTTACTGTCTTACAGGGTATAGGAAGGTGAGGACTCCCACCTATGAGGAGAAATCTAGGGCTACACATGGGAAGGCCTGCAGCTAGGATGTCTGACCAGTAAATAAGTCAGCTCAGCTTGGTTGATCGAGACATGATGACAACTGTAATGGCATTCCATGCAGCCAAGGAACCACACAATTTGGTCTTTTACTCTGGCAGCTGCCTTCGTGGCAAGCATTCTAGGGTATACAAGAACCCTCTACATCTTCTTATTCTTTTTTGTAAATGTTCTCCAAAGATGCTAGCAGTTAAGCTGAGAGAAATTAAGCCTATAGTATGTAGTAGGAATGAGAGAATAGTGAGGAATCTTAAGAAGCATAAAGGTAGCTGAAAGGGCACGAGGGAAGGCCAAAGGTCATGGTAGGTGAATGGTCACTTGACCTCTATAAATGTGCCCTCATCCCTCACTTACCAATGGGCAAACTTTAGCACTTGAGTTGAGGCCAATAGAGAGAGTTGATTGATGCTTAAGATCTAAGGCCGCTCAGTTCTTGGTAGCTAGGAGAGTGGGTTTGCAGTAGGGCTAGGGTTTTGACACCGGGTGATGGTATGAATAGTCCATGTTCCACTACTGGGTATTGACCAGTTGCATGATATGTATTTGAAGTTGCAGCAATATTAATAAGATGTTTTCTTTTTCCCTTTGCACTAATTCCCATGCTAACTCATCGTGGTTGTATTAGCTGTTTGGTACATCACCATATATGTAGAAGTGTTTTCATATACGCAATATGTTATGTACTGATACATGGTGGTTGCATGTATGTTTCGCTTTAGAATCTATGTTGATTTGTTCCTTGCCATGTTGGTGACCTATTGTGAACTACTTCACAATAGACCTCTAACATGTTCTTGTTTATTATGTTCGATGGTGTTTTAGCTAACTAATTGTCCTCATCGTTCATCTCTTCTTATCATTGTTGTGACTTGTTTAAACCTCTTTCTGTAATTTGTCAATATTGGTCTGGTTTTGTTTCGTTGCATGAGCACTTCATTCCCGCCCCACTCTAGCACCTTCTCATTTGATATATTGGGATTGTAGCTCAATTGGTTAGAGTACCACCCTGTCAAGACGGAAGTTGCAGGTTCGAGCCCCGTCAGTCCCGATCCAATAGTAAGTGAACTGTGAATGATCATGTCAGGATCTGGACGGACTAGTCCTTATCATTCCAGGGTCATGGGTGGGCCTCTAGATAAATTCGATATGGGATACTTCTTTCTATATCATCACCGAAGTGGGATAGATTCACAATTCCATATAAATCGTGGAGATCCAAGCAAAATATCTCTCATGTCTGACGAACGTCTTCTGGAGGAGCATAAGGTTCTTATTCGTACGAATCCTATTCTTTCGAAATTATACCATAAATGTGTTGATCGGAACGTTTTCTGATGCACGTAGCAGAAAACATTCATAGTGGCAGTCGGGCCTACATATCGGATGGGGCTCCTATCCCAAATGGTGTGAGGTCTAATTGGGACTTCACACTAGGGATACCCCTTAGTTTTTGGTGGTACATTTTGGCTCGTCAACAAATTGGCACTAGAAGGAGGGCCAAATGACAAGCTGAGCCCTTGGAGCCTGTAATTTAGTCTCATATCTGTTAATGGCTCCAACCAAAATCTCTCTCCTAGGGTGTTTATCTAGTTTGTCTATTTTTCGATTTTCCATCTCCTAGGAGTAGTTCCATCACTTGTCTCAGTTAAAGTTTGATGGTGAGGATGGAACACCTTTAATCGAGCACATTTATGAGTTCCTCGAACTTTGTGAATGTTTTGAGATCGACAATGAAGAGTTTGCTTGTGCATTTTTCTCCCTCAACCTTGAAGGTCACGCCAAGAAATGGTGCCACATGTTACTAGTGACATCCATTCATTCGTTCGAGCAACTCATCAATAAGCTCCAAAAATAATTTGATAGGTACGTTTTTTGAGATGTGTTAAAGAGAATGAATGAGATTAGGATGAAACATGAAGAATCTTTAAAGGAATTTTCTTTCAGATATGTGCATCTTTGTTTTGAATTTCCTGAAAGTGATGTCAACTGGGTGTATTTGAATATAAATTTTCAATGATTAGTTCTCGTTTCTTTACAACATTTTCAATTAGAAACAAGTCATGTTTCGCATAAGTATCATCATAATTTGCAATGTTGAGATTCTACCCATAATTTTGTTTTTCCTATCTCTCTAAACTTAGAACTACCTCAACCGCCCAAGGAAGATATTACTGTTTGTGGGATTTCTCATCCTCCTCTTAACTTACATAATAATATTGTGGCTATAAATCATTCAAACGATGAACAATACTTTATGGGAAACATATCTGATGGTCTCGTCTCTAAATCACTCATACATTATTTTGGTCTTGAATCTGAAAATCAAATAACATCTCTTCCACTCGAGTCCATTCAACACATGTCACAGTGTATTCCGAGACCTCATTCACCTATGCATGATGACTTTGGTCTTGTCTCAACTAACGTTGATTGTCTTATCAAATCCATGAAACACATCAGGCCCATAAATCCATCTTTCTATTTGGAAAACATAAATGGGCAGGATGTGAGTCTGGGTCTGATCGGTGCTCCTTCACCATACCTTGTGCATCCATTCTACCCTGATTTAGTCCATGGGTCTATTGCATCGACGGTTCTTTCAGATCATTCATATATTTATCTTGCTCGCACTAATTGGAATCATGTGCATGGGGGTGAGGTTTCATAGTCAAAGGATGCAGAGTATGAATCCCTTATGCCTGATCCTTTGCCACTCACAGTCTTTCACAAGTGAAGAAGAGGGCCCTACATTTCGCCCAGCTCAAGCTAGTTCCCTCATTAATACTGATTCACCCCCAAGCCAAGAAGAGCCTTATGTATCATATACCCAACTTGATCAAATTGGTGGTTTCATTGATTCTCATCTTACCAGAAATATATTCGCTCTTGCCTCTGGTGATTATCCTACATGTCTGTCTGTTGATCCTACGAAGCCACCAGAATTTATTGACCCACCTTTCGAACGTTTAGGGATTCATCTGTAAGTTGAGGCACTTCAACTTCCACTGATGGTTATGTCAGGTTCTCACGTACTTGATGAGACCCCTAAACCAAGTCAAATTAGGGTTTCTACACATCATGCTCCTCTTAGCATCATCCCATCAGATGCAGGCTCATCTTTGAAACCCTTTGATTCAAGCAATGTCTCTCTGAGAAAATCTTACCATCACCTTTCAATTGATGTGCATCAACCTCTATATCCTAATTTTTTTTTCTGAAGGGAGTGGTCTGGCCATTGTCTTGAGTCTTTTTTATTGTCTCCCAGCCAATACAGTATGTCAACATACGCAATAAAATGATACCTTTCAATCTCCTATATGGGAAGGTGCCAATCGCCTGATCTCCCCTTTGCCTGACACTCTTGAAGTTGATACAGTTCATTCTTGGGAATCTAAAGAGTCTCATTTGTTGAGCTGCCACTTTCTCAACATTTAGAGACTGGATCCAGTCCACAATATTTTCATTGATAGTTGTCTGGTCACAACCAATGATAAGTGTATACACCCATCTACAAACCTTTCAAAGCTACCAATATTCGATGGCGTGTCGTTTAATGGTTCAGAGGTTGTCTAGGATGATGAGGCACTTCAGCTTCCACTGATGGTTATGTCAGGTCCTCACGTCCTTGACAAAGTCTATGAATGATTTCAAACTAGGGTTTTGAAATTAGGGTTTTTGTGTTTGAATCCTGACGGATTGTAGTGACACTCGACAGAGGCCCCTCTTTTCAGGGTTATCAAGTTGAGCATCCTCTACATCATGATAGGGTTGTTGATCGGATTAATCTGGTAGACTCCTTTACTAGCTGGAAACATCTTGCCTTACTTGCATTGGATTTAGGGATAAGCATAAACGGATGTATGTTATGGTTGGATGACTATAAATTTCACGTTTGTGGTTCAATTTACCAGGATTGGGTTGCAGTTTGCCTTGAAAGGTCTCCTTTGACATGTTTCCCAGTAGGAGGACGAGATATTATTTCTGTTGCATATGCTTTACAGGTAAGCATGTCAGTTTTTGCACAACTCTTTCCACAAATTCTAATCCTCGCCATATTTGTTTTTGCAGGTTGGGAACTACCGCAGTCACTGCATTGGAAGTTTGATTTCACATAACCGGACCTATGCTTTGGTTAAATTAGGATTTAGGGTTTAGTTTAGTTAGGTTTTAGTTTTACTTATTAGTTGGCTGATTAAAATTTTCTTTATGATTAAAATTTGTCATGCTTCATTTTCTTTACTGTAAGTAGTCAGTTCCCTGCTTGTTTCCTTTTGTACTCATGTCCTTGCATTTTTTTTTTGTTGAATAGCGTTCATAAAATCTCTGCATATGCATTGCATTGATCCTTTAATTGCAATTAGTTGATCTCTTCTACACATAGCATTACATTGCGTCATTAACCATGTCTGCTGCATTTCATCATACACTTGCTTTCTCACCTGGCACACACTCACCTTTGACCTAGCCTGGAACTTTCACTTATGTTGCATGCCGTTGCATGAACCTTCATGAAATTGGATATTTCAAACCTGTGGTGCCGAGAATTTCTTTCTCACACCTTTTTCTCTTACTCCAAGTGCATCGCTTCGACCTCCTCACACATGTTTGTAAACCCTAGGAGAGTTTCTTGGTCACCTAGCCATACAACAAAAATGTTAGCCCTGTGATTATGTGAAGTAGTGATGGTTACACCAATGAGTATCCTCTCTTGGAGCCAATCATCAAATTTGCATCATGAATAGCTCTCCTACAAGTCTAATTTATTAACAAGGAGGATAAGAACAAATTGCTTATGGGGAACCCTAAATCTGCTTGGATGACCTATACACATAACCTGAACCTAGTGCCTAGTGTGGTCTTGGTTGTTTCAATGACTTGTTTTCTTTTTCACTGGCTGAATAGAAATGAGACGTGGAAGCTTGGCATGAGGGAAAACCTAAACCAGGATGTCTCTTAGTTTCTGTTAAACAAGAAACAACCTCTCTTTCTCATAAAATATGTCAGGATCCCTCATCTGCCCTGGTGCAATGAACACCCAGAAATTAGTGCAAATGCACACTTAAATGAAAATCAAACCAAATAAAGAGTAAAGGATCGAGAAAGGCTTCCTGCGCAGAGAGGTAATACAATGATTCCACCGAGGTATTCACCAGGCTCACTGGTAGTGAAGCAATGTTTGTGATTTATTGAAGCGACTCCATCGAGGTACTGTCCATGACCACTAGTAGTGGAGCAACACCAGAAACTTATTTTTAAACTTCTAAATACAATAAGCCCTCTGCCTTGTTCTTTGCATCATCATCAACTACCGGCATGTGTGAATTGTCAATTGGGTGTTTACTGACTGGCAAGACCTAGCTGATGGACGAGGGAAGGCATATCCACAAAGGTCGTGATAATGCAGGAGGTGCCCATAGCATCTGTTCAATATTCCCTTGCATCATTATTCACACTCGGACTACTACAGGGGTGTTGACAGAGATACTGGATTCTACCAGTGGTTTGCCAATTGTTGTAGCCGCTACAACACCACCCAAATTTTGGGCATATTCAAAATTTTGGGTACCCCACCATTTGTCCCATGCTTTTCAAGTTTCGATAGGGCCCCCAATTGGTTTCTCTCCCCATGAATTTTCCTATCAAACCCATTTTGTGCACCCACTCACATTTCGTACATTGCATCCGTACACCATGTTTCATCTCAGACATATGCCTTAGGATGACATTACGATTTCAAAGGTTGATGGCTTTATTAATGCGTCAAGAGTCTCACAGTGTTCGAGCCCATTTGAGCAAATGTACATGCAATTTGGATTTTCAAAAGATGGAGAATTTTGAGGTTTGGGCGAAACCCTGAATGGGAAAATGTGATCTCCCTTAGTTTTGACCTAATTCGCATCAGGTTGAGAGTGTGTTCCCATCAACATTGTCGGTCATCATGGAAGAAATTGTTGCATGTCATAGGACCCTCGGTTCATGATTGATTCCTCTTCTCGACATGCACATTAGGATTTTTATCAAGGTTTTCATTCCAATGGATATTCAAAACCCTAGATCGTGGTAAAATATAGTACAACTATCACTAATGTTTCAAGAAGCTTGATCTATTAGTGCATCACCCCTCGGGCATCATGTGTTATCAAGACCGATTGTAATTAATAAATCCATGAAAGCACCAGAATGTTGAGTTGGCCTCCAAAATTAATCATGTTTTCATAAACCAATATAAAATGACATCTTAAGCCAGGATCATTTATTGTTCAAGCTCCTCAAATGAATTAGTATTTTATTGATTTATTGTTCACACAAAAGTGTCACTATGGCATAATAGCTTATTTTTCATCTCATCTGCTTTTTCAAGATGCCCTGAAGGTACCACAAACTATGATACATTTGCATAAGTGGTCTCTTGGCATGACAACACTATGACGCTCTAATGCTAGAATTCCTTAATTACGTGGCATGGTGGATGTTTGAAAAAGAAAATGGATTATGGTTTGAGGCTTGAGCCATCACGATGCACCCAAAAGTCGTATGGGATATCTCTTCACTCAGAAAACCATAAAAATCCAACAAACGATCCAAAGCGAAGCATGGGGACATAAATAATAGAGGAGATGGAAAGCATATGATGTTGAAGTTGCCATTGGAGGTGCAGATATCAAAGTCAACATCAATGGGAATTTCTATTAATTCCTAGTTTAGAATTGGAGGGCCTCTTGCATCAATCCATGAAAGTGGTTGTCGAATCTCGTGTTGCAATCAGGCACTCGACTGGTGTCAATTTAGACAATAGTAGGTAGCAGAGGTAGAGTTAATTAATTCCAATAGTGGGGTGGTCAATCATCAACTGCAGCTAAGAAGACTCACGTTGGCTATTCAACTCTAGTACTCAGCAAGGTAGGCATGAAGTATCCATCGGAATAAGAAGAAGGGCGTTAATTGGATTTTCAATTCCACTAAGAAAGCACGATGTCCCATGTCCAATGGGTGGTTTGAGCTGAGCATTATTTCATGCATAGAGAGAATGATGGAACTAATGGAGGGGTGCGCTCTGTGTTACCTTCAAGGAGGTATCAAATATGTGACTCAGTTTTAGTAGTATTCGGGCTTCTTTATCAAGACAACAATCATCTGTGTCGGTATTTTTTATCAGGGAATTAAATGGGGTGATAAATGAAGTAAGCATGGATACACATGGAATCCATGCATCCCGGCTCGTCAAAAAGTGCATGGGGAGGCTCACATTGATGTTGTTTTAGAATGGATGCTCATTATGCAGGCATATCCAATGAAATCTAGAGCACCAGAATGACTTGACATTATTTCCGGTATTGAACATTCACAAATACCTATTTCATTCTTGTTGGAAATAGTCTAGTCACCTGGAAGTCACAATATCACACTAGGAGAGGGTCGATGACTATGTGACTAGCCTTGCCGTTTCGTTGTGCGATTTTTTTTGGAGGTTGCCCAGTCGCAGATCTTCATTTAAAAACACAATAATCAACACGAATTGTCTAATGTTGTGGTCATGTGACCCTTGCCCAGAATGATAAGTTGCATAGCTGCAGCCAGATCATCTCCAGAAAGTGTGACCCCCTTCGAATGTGACTCTGCGACCTCTCCCAAGTCGTAGGTTGTAAAATAGTGCCAAAACAAGTAGAGATAGGTGTGACCTCCCTTGTCTTGTAATTTTTGCGACTATGTAGCCGATTTTCAAGAATCTTTCCAGCAAGTCACGATGTCGCAGGCGTGCCCAACCATCCAAGTACGACTTCTAGAAAAATACGACTATGTGACCTTTGGTAAGTCGCATGTCCACCAGGGTCACATAATTTCATTTTATGCCTCAGGGAAGCAGCCAGAAGATGCGACTTTATTGTAATGTGACTATCTAGATTTCATAAGTAGCAAATGACCTCATAGATCGACTTTCCTCCCAAAGGTCACATTTTATTTCAACAGATCATGAGGTTGTCGAACTGCTGCAAGTCGCATTTCCAATTGGGATTGATCTAATGATTGTGAGGTTGTGGGATCCATGCTTGGGTCATGAAGATGACATGATTTGAATAGGGTATTCTCCAACCATCTCGAGATGTTGCATGGGGCAGTGAAAATGAGCATTATGCATTTTTCCCTTAAATTAATGATGAGAATGTGCAACAACCACGAGACAAAAGAAATCATGAAATAAGTAAGAGACAAACAATTTCTGCCCATTGAGAGATATTATCAATGCCCAAATGACAAGGGAGTTATAGAAGAGCTGTGCAACAGTGTTCTTGATGAAGTTGCCTTTTATTCAGAATAGTGGAAGTTACATTACCAGTTTTCTTATGAAATGCCATTCTCTTTGACTAATGTAAAATTTGGATTGTGGATGAACATATATGGTATTGAGAAGAAACCTCCATAGTCATCCAACATCAAATTCAGGAGAGTTGGCCATACGCATTTTGGATCTTGAAGCCTGGGAAGCTATATGCCTCTTAGCACTGCAACTCCTCCATAGAAGATAACAAATGCCCTGGGTCTTTGACCCTAAACACTTCTTGATGATTGATTAGAGAAAGGAGAGATATGGATAGTCCTTTCAGGAACTATTGTAGATAGTTTGGAGCCCAGAGACACCCCATAAAGACTGCATTAATTGACTGCATTGTAGCACAGGATAGGACTATCCAGGGGTCCAAAGTTGATTTCTATTTTCATGATTATTGTCATTTATTTATCTATTGTTAAATTTATGGTGTGGTTCTTCAATTATCATCATGTATAATTATAGTTACTGTCTTATAGGGTACAGGAAGGCGAGGACTCTGACTTATGAGGAGAAATCTAGGGCTACTCATGGGAAGCCCTGTAGCTAGGATGTCCCACCAGTAAATAAGTCAACTAAGCTTTGTTGATTCAGACACAATGGGAACTACAATGGCATTCCATGCAACCAAGGAACCACATAATTTGGTCTTGTACTCTAGCAACTGCCTTGGTAACAAGCATTCTAGGGTCTATAATAACCCTCTACATATTCTCTTCTTTTTTGTAAATGTTATCCTAAGATGCCAACAGTTAAGTTGAGAGAAATTAAGCCTGTAGTAGGTAGTAGGCATGAGAGACTAGTGAGGAAGCTTAGGAGGCATGAAGGTAGCTAGAAGGGCATGAGGGAAGGCCAAAGGTCACGGTAGGTGAATGGTCACCTGACCTCTATAAATGTGCCCTCATCCCTCACTTACTGATGGGGGGACTTTAACACTTGAGTTGAGGCCAATAGAGAAAGTTGATTGATGCTTGAGAGCTAAGGCCACTAAGCTCTTGGTAGCTACGAGAGTGGGTTTGCAATAGGGCTAGGGTTTTGACATCGGGTGATGGTATGAATAGTCCATGTTCCACTACTGGGTATTGACCAGTTGCATGATATGTATTTGAAGTTGCAACAATATTAATAAGATGTTTTCTTTTTCCCTTTGCACTAATTACCATGCTGACTCATGGTGGTTGTATTAGCTGTCTGGTACCTAACCATATCTATATGCATTCTTTCATATATGTGAGATGTTATGTACTGATACATAATGCTTGCATGTATGTTTCACTTTAGAATCTGTGTTTACTTGTTCCTTGTCATGTTGGTGATCTATTGTGAACTACTTCTTAATTGACCTCCGGCATGTTCTTGTTTATTATGTCCGATGGGATTTTAGCTAACTAATCATCCTCATTGTTCATCTCTTCTTATGATTGATGTGACTTGTTTAAACCTCTTTCTGAAATCTGTCAATCTTGGTTTGATTTTGTTTTGCTACCCGAGCACTTCATTCCCGCCCCACTCTGGCACCTTCTCATTTGATAATCAAGAGCAGAAAAAATTCATGGTGGCAGCTAGGCCCACATACTAAATGGGGCTCCTATCCCAAACGACGTGAGGTATAATTGGAACTTCACACCAGGGATACCCCTTAGTTGTTGGCAGTACATTTTGGCCCATCAACAAAGTGCCAAATTTTCACCCCCAAGATGCACTGTTAAGCCACCTGGGACACCTTTGTGTTGCTTTAAGCGAGTGTGCCAATATGATTTGGGAAGCGCACTACACTTGGGTCGCTGGACATTTTGGGGTCAAGGAAACAGTGGAAATATTGCAGAATTATTTCTATTAACTAAATATTCGCCATGATGTCATGAAGTACATCAGATCTTGCACTGCCTGTGCCATTTCCAAATCGACTATCAAGAAGTAAGGACTCTATACTCCGCTGCGTACCCGTAGTCAACCTTGGGAATCCATCTCGATGGATTGCATGTTGGGCCTTACTTCTACTAAGCATGGAAACAACTATCTTTTTATAGTCCTTGACAAATTCTCGAAGATGGCCATTATGGCAGCCTGCAAGAAGAATATCACAACAGAAGCCACTGCTAAACTCTTCTTTGAACGAGTGTGGGTACACGTTGGGATCCCATGGTCTATCATCTCAGATCGGGACAATAGGTTCCGCAGTACATTTTGGTCCAATCTTTCGTCGATGCTGGACACCAAGCTCACTAATTCCACAACTTTCCATCCCCAAACTGATGGTGAGACAGAGGTCATCAATAGGATTATTGTACACAGTCTATGCATGTACAACTCAAAGCATCCACACACATGGGATGAAAGCCTCCCCTATGTTCGTCACAGTTATAACCGGGCTCTCCACAGCTCGACTGGCCACAACCCTTTTCAAGTGGGCTTGGGATTCTAGCCACTATGTCCCATTGAAGTGGCCATACCATTTGCAGCTACTCAGATAGAATCGGCTCATGTACAGTCTGAAGCCAACAAGGAAAACAAATTCATTGAGCACATTCAACACATCTGCCAACATGCTAAGTACAAGTAGTGACATGATCAACATTGTATGCCACACAAGTTCCAGGTGGGTGACAAAGTTTGGTTGCATTTGTAGAAGGAGCACCTCGGTGGGCCCCACTGCAAGCTTTTCCCACTCCGATATGGGCCGTACACCATCACAAGGCAGTAGGGGACAATGCCTTCGAGCTCAGTATTCCACCATTCCTTGGTATGCACCCAATGTTCAATGTGGACTGCCTTCAACCCTACTTTCCACCATTGTTGGACACATCCAACATTGCATAAGAACTCACACCAACAGAGTTAAACCCATACTGCATAGAACAAGCCATAAATGATCAAATCATGGAAACACAGATCAAGAAAAATTGACAAAAAATGATCCAACTATATCGAGTTGTCAAAGCAGGCCAACTCCTTCACCAGGGAAAGTGTCTCACCAGGGACCAAGTTCGGTAGAAATTTCCTCATCTCATGGATGAACTCAACGCAATGGGGACCATTGCTTCCTGGGGGGGAGGAATGATCCAGGTGGATTTTTGTGTCCACCTTCCTATTCCACTTTGACCCGCACCATTGTTTCTTTCAGCTTTTCTATTTCCTTAATTGTAGCACAATTTACTATTTTTGGCAGTCTTTCAGGTCTTGAACTTCCTGAGCCATTTTGAGGCCCTAAACAATGTTTTTTGGGAAAATCACTGATGGTGATTTAAAGGCCCCAAATCAATATTTAATGTCAATAATTGTAATCCTTGGATAGATGCTTCTAATGAGGTACCGTGTGCATCAAACTAAGATCGTATGCAAAAGTTACAACCCCGGGAAGTTGATGTACCAACTTACCCCAACATGGACCATAGTTTGGTGTTTCATTTCCTAGGGTTAGGTTTTTGGATGTTTAAGGTTTTCCATTGTTTCTCAATAATAAATAGGCCTTCAAGCCTCATTGTAACACCGTTTAGAGGCATGTAGCTACCACATCTCTTCTCACTGATAAGCTACCATCGCCTGAGCTAATATTATTTCCATTCTGTTTGTAAGCATATTTCAGTATTTGATATTAATGGAATGAAGTGTTATTCCTGTTGCATATATTTATTTATGGTTATATCTGTAATTTGTTGCATTCCTTTTTAAATCCAGATCAATGCGACAACCAGATCAGCCAGATGGTTAGAGTATCTTGTTGAGGGCAGATTGTTTGTCGATGGACTAACACCAAGCTCCAATTTTATATCTTGTTTCAGTGGATGTATTAGGGCCATTATCCCTGGTACGAGAGCCCTAGACTATTGTATTATGTGTTGATTAATACAATGACGTTGGGTTGAAAATTGTAAAAAGTTGTTTATATTATGTGCTTGTGTGATTTACTGTTGTTTATATTCCGCTCTACAAAGTAGTTCTATTGATATTCTTAGTTTGGTAGTGTAAGATATTTTAATACTCTATCCTAAACCCAAGGTCGTGGAAATTCAACAAGTGGCATTTATGGTTTCATAGAAAACTCTCCACTAGTTACATCACAACAAGCAATTAATCCAAGTTGGTGTATGCTAAAAGCGGTGCGAACTCTAAAATACGAGGTTAAATCTAGTAAGATTGAAAAAGATCTCCAATATATGTAATATCACACTTTGACCTAGAAATTTATTTGATTATGGCCCTCTGAAAAGGTTTTGATTGCGTGGATCTGAAAAAAAAGGAACTATCATGGTCAAATAAAATTAAAGTTAGGGACCAAGGATTTATTTATAGTAATTTTCTCCAACCTATAAGACAAATCGAGGGTTTTCAAAGGAGGGTCATATTTTTTCAACAATGCAGGGCTCTTCATGTGATTTTGTAAGAAGAAGAATAATTTGGAGAAGGAAAATTTCCTTGTTCCTTCTATGTGGGTCCATGTCTTTTATCTTCTCAAGGAATATTGAAAGGAGGAAACCCTTAAAGACATTGACAATGTCATCTAAAGCTTTTTCAAAGTATCAGAGGCTACCAAGAAAGGGAGGTACACTTCATATGCATGGATATGTGTTTACATGAATATCTATAAGCCTCTTCCAACCTCCATATATATTTAATATCAATATAGTGTTTGGAAGAAATCTTTAGATTATGAATATGTTCCCTTTAGATGCAAACATTGTCATGAATATGAGTATCTTGTTAGGGACTGTTATCACTCAGAAGATTTCCCTAGAAGTTATCAAAAGAAGGAATAATATGAGGTAACCTCAAACCAAATCTTTTAGAGTCATGTTCTAGCCAACCTATGTCCAGAGAGGGCTCTCTCTTTATAGTTTAACTTTGTTACTATTAGATTTTAGGTTAGTTCTTAGTGTTCATGAGGATTTTGATTTTGATTGAAAGTTGGGTGGTGGAATTCTTAGAACAGATGGATAGAGCTAAGTTTTAAATCCATTAGTCTATGGAGTCAATCAAAGGATAGCTTAACTGGACCAGATCATTAAAGGGAATGTTCACATGACAGGCTAGAAAAGCAAAAGGCAAATCTTGAGGTTTGATGGATGGGATGGTTCTAACTAGGGTGAAAAGGAAATGAAGAATCCTTACATTGGGATTAGAATGAAAGAAAACAGGTGATCATGAAGAAAGGGCAATTAAGAATCCTTCGTTATAGACCAGGGGGAGAAACTACGGAAGTAAGGGAGCATTTAAGAATTACCTAACTAAGATAGTTTAGTAGAAAACATTAAGAATGTAAACAATCAAGATAGAGTGCACTAAAGCAAGTTCTGAAATATAATTCCTATTTACCATTTAGATTTCATAGAAACACATATGATTTATTAAGAAACATAAGGAAAAACAATAATACACATGAGAGAATACTTATTTGATTTTCGCTTTACACAAGAATCCTGAAAAATATCTTAGATTTATTAGATGATCCAGCAAGCCAATCCAATTTTGATACAATAGCACTTTGATTTTAGATAAAATTCTATAGAAATGTCTTTGAATCCACCTTAAACACTTTGAAATGGGAAGTATTTATACAAAAAATATTACAAAATATCTCATAACAGTTTCAGATTTAATTAAGGAAATAAAAATATCTTGAAGCATGAAGATAGAGACAGATGGAAAATTGCATCATGTTGTCCCTCTTACTGTCGTAGTGTTGGTTGTTGCAGTTGAATTTGAGCCCTTTAAGTTGGCTGATATTTGTACGCTGGAATCATCTTTATCTTTAATCTTTTACTAATACTCTTTAACCTACTACTCTTTGACCCTGTTAACCTGTTTCATCTGGCTGCCATTCAGATTTACTGTGGTAACTTATAGTAAATATGTCATTTTTCCCACCATTCATCCTCATGTAACTTTACTTTGAGCATTCTTCTATAGATCTCATCGACCTCTGTGTATTTGGAAAAATTAGGCTTGGTTACAAGCAGATGTTTCACCTCATGCTCTAGGAAAAATAGATTCTCTAAAGTATCATACAATACTTTCCCTATTGGTAGGGCTTTGATACCTGAAGTGCTTGCTTGTTCCTTGGCAAACTTCCTCAATCTGTCAACGTATTCCAATTGGGTCATAAGTTTATCAGGGATGACCATAGGAATGGGAAGGACTTTATCCCTCAAAATTTGAAACTTGGCCATGAATCTATCAATTCCCACCTACATGTTATGGCATTTTTCCTCTAGGTTAACCATAAAGTTTATTTTCGAAAGAACCTTTTTGACTTCTATGATGGCTTTAGTTCTATCCTCTACACCAAGCTCATTAAGATCATGTCTATTCTTTCTGTTCAAGAAGCGTATAAGTCGATTAACATCCTCAGGCTGGTCTCCTAAGTCTTCCTTTACTTTTTGAATTACTTTAGTGGCCACTTTTACCAATTCAGTTTGCTCAAATATTACTTGAATTGATGGCCAAATATCATTGAAAAAGTCAATGATATTGGCTCGGAGCATCTCCTTGGTCTGTCCTAGTGGCTTTTGCAGAGTTAAATAGTTTTCTAATACCTTGATCTTCTCACCCATCCTTAGGGCTTTCTGTGTTTCTTCTCTTTGTTGTATTTGGGCAAGTTTACAGTCAGTTTCTAAGCTTGCCACTTTCTCCCTTAGCCTTTTAAGCTCTGTTGCTTGGACTGACATAATCTCCATGGCTTTTACCAGCTCTACTGTTTTCTCTGTAGAAGTATCTTTTGTTGTAGACTCAGTTGTGACTGGCAGTGTTGTAGCAGGTGGAGTTGTTGGTGCCAAAGATGCTGCTAATGTTGAAGGAACTGCAGTTGTAGAAGTGGTGGCCAATTCACTTTGTTTGGACTGAATCAATGTGTCCAATTCTTTCTCTATTCTTTTAGCTGGTCATTTAGCTTTAGGACCAAGTCCATAAGCTCTTCTTGTCCCTTTTGTGTCTCCAAGACTTCTGCTGTCTGTGGGTGATGCAATGGTGGAATCTTGAGTTACTTCTTCCAAGTAGCTATGCCATCATTTTTCTTCTTTATTAGTCTTTCGGTGGCCTTTACATCTTTGGGATCATGTCCCAACTCAACGATTAAGTCCTCTAAGGACTGGATTTTGGTGTCCTTGGCCTGTGAAGAGGCCTTCTCCAATTGGAATTAAGCTAATAGGTTATTTATGGAATTTTGCAATTGGTGATCTGCGATGGCTTTCCCTATCAAGGTGGAGTAAATCAACTCCCCTGTCCGCTTGTGCAGCTCAATCTGTTCAATAGGATGAATGTCCTTTTCCAGTACTTCAAAATCTATCTTTTTGAAGTTTGTTGTTGTTCTTGGTTATTTAGTAGTAGGTTTCACAAAAGTCATCTGCATTTTTCCTTCTTTCACGTCATAGGCTAACATAAGCCTGGTCGGATTTGTAGGTGACATCTTTAATTATTGTGCATAATTCTGGGCTTTTAGCTTCTCATTCCTGGCCTTTATATCCTTGTACCTTTTTTTGATGTCTTTGTCCTTGTCAGCTAGCATCCTAAATGAGGACACTTCAACGCTCTATTTCCCTTCCAACATCTAAGTATTTGATGTGGAAGGTTCTAGTGTGCCCCTAGAGGGAGTGGCAGCACTGCTTCTTTCTCTTTCTGTGCTAGTGGCCCCAACTGTTTCTTCTGTGAATTCCTATTCAGAGACAGGATTTAACCTTTGCCTTTTGACCAGGTTGGTTTCTGCATATGTCTCTGTGGTTGCTTTGCCTGATGTAATGGCCTCTTCCCTATTTCTTTTGAGGCTTTTCTCCTCATTTAGAGGAGTTTGCAAGTTAGGGGGAGTACTCATAATGGGCTCCGGTATACTTGCTTGATTTAATTTCTTTGATAGGCCTGGTTGTTCTGAATCTTCTTGCACCTGGGATTCTTCTTCTATATGAGATTCACTTTGTGCCTGTGATTCTCCTTGTGCCCGTGATTCTCCTCGGACTTGAGATTCTCCTGGCACCTGCAAGAAAGAACCTTCATTTTTTGTAGCTCAAGTAGAGAATTTTCAACTGCAGCTTCAGTGCTCTCCCTATCCACTAAAATATTCTCCACCCATTCCCATTGGTTTGCATATTTCTCTATCTCAGGGATTCGGTGGTGAATGTAGGGAGCCATCTTGTTTTTCTGTCTTCTGTTGTAGATGAAGTCCAGGGGATCATATCTCCAAATGAAGCTCTATTTTAGGTTAAGTCTCTGAAGGATTTTCTTTGCTTCTTTTCTAGCTTCTCGGCTGTTGCACACAAAGGGGCCTAGTTGATCTTTGATTCTGAGCTGGACCTTCTTTTTGGCTTTAACAAAATGCACCTCATCTGAGTTGATTATCTGCCTGTAGTACTCGAGAGAAAATAACCTCATTAGGAGGTATCTAGGCAGTTTATATCGGGCCAACTCACAGCCATAGATCCTAATTTCAGTGTGATTTTGGTACAAGTACCAATCTCCCATTTTTTGTTGTTTTGAAAGCTATAGGATCCTCCTAATGTCTGAACTGATTCTTGGAGGAGGACTTCCTAGCAGCATGGTAACTATAGGATGTACAAAAAGATCTATGAAGTCTGTGTATGGATATTGTGAGTCATACTTATGGATCAAAGGAGTTGAGAAAATCACTGACCTAGGATGATCTTTGGTATCAAGCTTTTGGAGAGTGAAGGGGAACTTGTCAGCTTGGTAATATAGAAAAATATGGTACAAAACTAAAGAATACTTGAATACTCTTTCATTAATCATTCTAAGAAATTGGTCATGCATCCTATCAGCTATGTACTTGGCATAATCATATATGACAGTAGTGGGCTATCATGGAGTAAAAATGGACATGAAGGCTAAGATGATTTCATCTACGTATTCACTAGTAGCATAACATAAGATACTAGATACCATTGATACAATGTGTTGGCCAAACTGAGAAAATATGGTATATATAGATGGGGGGGGATCTTTTGGGATATTCTTTTATTCCACAATAAAAGTTTGGAACATTTCAGCAAGCTTTGCAGTGGTTAGCTTGGGGAATCTGTCTAGTATGTCTCCAATTGAAATAGGGGTCAAGTTTTGACCTAGTTTCAATTGCAGCATTTCATTGATTGATTCGGAAGTGATGGTGAAAAGTATGGTTTGGTCAGTGGGCATCACTATTATTTGATTGGGGATGTAGTTTTCATGGAAATAATGGAAAATTTTTCGAAAGATGTGCACCTCAGGGAATTGATACTTGGGAAAATTAGACTCCCAAAGACCTATTTTATCAACATGTTTTAGGTATCGGTCTCTGTATCACCAGTATAATTTGAGTGGGTATTCATGGACAGAGGTGTCATTGATTTGGAAGTCTTTATCAGTAAGGGGAAGGTAGTCCAGGTCCAGGTGAGGAGTGGTAATTGGTCTGACATCCATGGCAATTGGGGCAGCCATTCTTAGTTCTTGTGGATTTAAGAATGGAAAAGGTAAGTTTTGAGTCTTTGAGGTAATGGAGGTTCAATCCCAGGTGGGTTTTATGTTACTAAAGCTCCCTTTAATTTAAATTAAGAAAACTTAGAGACTGGTTCGGAAATTGACAGGGTTTTCAATAGATTCTGGCTTAAATACCTAGAATTTGAAGAAACTGGGTCTGAACTAGGTGAACTTGCGACTGTGAACGATTGAAAAAGATTTAAGCAGGTTGGAAGGCAATCTAGGAGCTTTGTAGCAGCTTCAGTGGTACAATTATACGTGGGTTGATAGCTTGGACGTTCATAGCCACGTGCATGGAATTTTTCAGTTGGAAAAATGATAAAAGCAATGATTTGGGGATTTTTTGGATTTATGCGCGAAAAGTCAATTTGGCGGGTATGGGTGTACAGTGACTCTTTGTCGCGTAGCAGAGTGAATAGTGGCAGTTTTGGAATTTAGTGGGCTAGCGGTTAGTGCTTTACTTCGTATAGATTTTGGGTGCTTGGCGGTATTGGGGGAAGGCCACTTGATTCCATTCATCAAGCGCCACGTCGCCTCGGGGGCCCAGCGGAAAGAAACCCATTTCGGGTGGGTATCGTTTAGATTTTGAGCCCTTCCAAAATCAACATGGGCCGTGAGATGGGGATGGGAGAGATCATGTGGTGGTCAGGTGCGGAAGTTGCACAGAAGTTAATGGGGGGGCCTGGCGGGTGTTTAAACGCAACAATTTTAGCTTAATGAGGGGTCAAGGCAGGGACTAAGGTATTGGGTGGGATATGATTGATGGATGGGTTGAATTTAATTAATCGCAGATCAATTAATTATGTCAATTAGTAGGGGTTGGATAAAGTAAAGTTTATATTTCAAACTTTGGGGTAGGGATATTATTATTTAAAGGGATTTAATAAAATATACGGGAAAAAAGGGGTTTTCAGGAATTAATAAATATAAATAAAATTAGAAGTTAATATGAAAAAGGCGGAAAATGAATTGCGCTAAGCATAATGTGTTTTTGTAATTCATTTGCTTTTTACATAGAAACATTATAACTTAGGCTAAGTATATTTTTGTGGGTTTTTATTAAAAAAGGGTATTCGTGGGGGTGATTTCTTTTGCTTAGGAAAAATAGAGTTTTGACCTTAGGAAAAGGGATTTATTAGGGAAAATGAATGAACTGAAGGGGGTAAATGTTTATGAGGGGATTTTAGTACTTAAGATCTACAAGTCATTAGGTCGAGGGTCTGGTCCCTCCAGAAGTCAAAGACATGCTTTGAGCCCCTTTGACTTAAGATTTTGGGTACTTCAAACTTATTGTGGGAAATTAGTTAAGTAAATGGTGAAATGTGTGAGGGGAAATTAATTAATTTGACTTTGTGAACTTTATGCTAGTCCAATTTCTCATTCATACTTATAAATTTCATGATGAGGGTTATCAATATGCTTTTGTCTAACAATCATCACAATTCTACTCCTTTCTTCTACTTATCCATCTACTCATCCTACCATTTTTACTTCTGTTTATTAGGGTGCATTTAAGCTAGAAAACCCTTATAAATATTTTTCTTTTCTTTACAATGGTAATCTAACTAAATCTAACCTTATTACATCCAAAGGCTCAAATTAAACAGTTGAGCTCCTTTTATTTACTCTACCTATCTAATTATCTACCAAGATTACACTGTTTGGTCATATTTTTGTTATCTATCTATAAACATGAAATTTAAAACATGAAATAGCCAAGTTCAAACATTTTGACTATCATGGATTTTGGCATAGATTACAAAAGGCACACAATCATTTATTCTGCATAAAAAGTAAATAGTAGTGGCATTTTGACTAGCACACTTTCATGGTCTTTTCTTTTCTTGGGGTTCATATTTTTCATCTTTTTTGACTGTTTTATTCCTTTTATCCTTTGATTTTTCTTTTAGGACATACCCTCTTTACATTTTTTATTTTTTTTTGAATATGGAAAACATTTGCAAAAAGAAAAGGTATCTACATATTATAGGTTTAATATCAGTCATTCAAAAATTATGAATCCTATTTGTATAGGAACCTAATAGTGGCTCCACTTGGGGATGGCATTTCTTGGTGAAATGTCAAGAAGTTGTAGATCAATGGCCTTATGAATTGCTGTGATGTTCTCCTACAACTTTTTCCCTTTCACTTTTCTGCCTTATTACTATTTATGACAGTAAAACCTTTGAAGCTTAGGGCCTTCTCTTCGGGATTCAACTTAAAAAATTACTATCCAATCCACCCTAAACTTTGAAAATCAAAATATGTACAAATGATTAGTGGAATCAGTAACTAGGTTCAATGTAGTGTTTGATCATTCGACCATTAACTGGTCCTCCTTCTGCTTCTGTTCCATCCATTTCTCTGAGGAAGAAAGCATTATTACCTCTAAATGCATAGATGATATATGGGCCTTTCCATAGGAAATAAAATTTCCCATGTTTACCTTTATCCTCTCTTCTTGAGTCCCATTTCAAAACTTTGTCCCCTAGGTAAAAATCTTCTGCCTTAGTCCTTTTGTCAAAATCCTTCTTGATCCTTTCCTGCACAACTTGAGATCTGATGTACACTTCTTCTTTGGTCTGCTGTAAGTGAATTGTTTAGTTGATTCTCCTTTGGATGTCATTTGGCTCAACCTACAACTCTTGGAGTAGCTTCATCACTGGTGTTCCCTAGGAAGATGGGAAAACAACTTCCATTCCATAAACTAATTGATAAGGACTAGTACCAGTAGATTTCTTTGTGGTTAGTTTGTCTGCCCATAAGGCATTCACTAGCTTCTTGTTCCATGTTTTCTTGTTGTCTTCTAATAAATTTTTGATGATATTTACCAAACTTTTGTTTGAGGACTCTGCTAGTCCATTTCCTTAGGGGTAATAAGCTGTGGAATGGTCCAAAGTTATATGGTACTTATTATAGAAATCAACCATTCTCTTAGATTTGAACACTGCTACATTATCAGTGATGATTTTGGTTGGGCACTTAGATCTAGATAGGATGTTGGATTCAAGGAAAGTTATTATAACAGTGTCAGTGGCTTGCCTTGATGGTATGGCTTCTATCCATTTGGTAAAGTAATTTGTATTAGTGAGAACACATTTGTGTTGGGCAGAGGAAGGTGGGTGGATTTCACCAATGAAGTCAAGACCCCATTGTTGAAAAGGTGCTTCAGCAGATATTGGTTTTAGGGGCAGTGGTAAGAGCTTTTTCTTTCCTTAAAAAATTTGGCATTTATGACATGAGGTTACAAATTTCTTTACATCATAAAACAAAGTGGGCCAATAGAAACTGACTTTAAGAATCTTGTCAACAATGGTTTTCCAATAAAGATTCCCTCCACAATCACCTGCATGAAATTCTTGTAACACCTTGTCAGATTCTTCTTTCAATAAACAGTTAAGAAGGATACCTTCATGATTCCTCCAAAACAAATCATTGTCAATTATGTAAAATTTTAAAGATTTCATTTTCAAAACCTGCTTTTGGTCCTGGATAATTCAGGAGGAGCTTGTAAATTTTGTAAAACATATATGATGTCAGCATACCATGGTGATTCAATAAAGTCCTGGCCGATTTGTGGAGTCTCCATCTCCTCTCCATTATCCATTTTTGCAATAAAATTTATGTCTAAGGCCTAACAGTTCGATTCAGCCATGAGCTTGGCTAAACCTTGGCCTTTGATTAACTTTGTTGATTCTAGGTCATATTCTAATATAGTAGCAATCCATTTCCCTCTCTTTCCATCTGGACCATCTTGTGTTAGGATATCCTTGACTACTACATTTGGGACATAGGCTATTACATGAGAATATAAAATGTAAACTCTAAAATCTTTGATAGCTTTGACTAAAGAAAAAGCTTGCTTTTCTATTATCTTGTATTTTAAAGGGGTATCTCTCAGGGCTTTGCTAAAAAAGGCAATAGGTTGTTCATAACCCTCATAATTCTTCTACAGTAAGACTACAACAATTGTGTGTTCTGAGGCAAAAGAAAATATAATGAAATCCCTGCCAAACTTCAAACTGATCAAAACTAGTGTTTTTGTTAAGGCTAGCTTATCTTCAAAGGACTTCTTAGCCTTAACTGTCCATTTTATGGTCGAATCTTTCTTCAACATGTTATTCAATGATCTAATTAATTATGCTAAGTTAGAAATAAATCTCCTAAGAAAGTTTATTTTCCCTAAAAAATCTTGTAATTCCCTAATTCTCCTAGGATGTTGTATTAGTAATATGGATTCAATTCTTGCAGGATCTCTTCGGATACCATCTTTAAAGATTATGTGGCCTAACAATTTACCCTCTTCTAACCCAAATAAAGATTTTTTAGGATTCAAAGAAATTCCATCTACATTTGATGAAAACCTACCCTAGATGATCTAAGTGTTGTTTATCAGATTTAGAGAGTACAGTGATATCATCTAAATATATTACTAGGAAGTCATGAATTTCTTTAGCAAAAGCCATGTCCATAGCTCTTTGAAAGGTGGCCCGTGCATTCTTTAATCCGAAAGGCATCTTCACATACATGAGTGCCCCAAGGAGTAGTGAATGCAGTTTTAGCCTGGTCATCTGGGTGAACTAAAATCTAATAATAACCATAAAACCCATCCAATAATGAGATTCCGGTTGACCCTAGTACCCTTTGTAATATATGATCCATTTTAGGGAGAGGGTAATTATCTTTGAGTGAAACTTTATTGAGATTCATGAGATTAACACACAAATTAATCTCACCAATTTTCTTCCTTGTTGGCACCAAATTTGAAACCCAATCAGAGAATTTAATTGGTGCTATTATCTTGGCTTCATGCATTCTTCTGATTTCATTTTCAATAGAAGGAAATATAACATGATTAATCCTCCTAAGCTTTTGTCTAAAATGTTTCTAGTTTTTTTTTATGGGGATGGTGTGTTCTATTATGCTAGTGTCATAGGACTTGAGGTCCTCATAACTCCAAGCAAAGACATCTTGGAATTCCTTTAACAATTCAATATATTTCACTTTTTCAGTAGGAGGTAACGACTTTGAAAGTTTTATCAATTTTGGATTTTCCTTAGTACCTATGTTACACTCCTCTATATCAGATTTTAAGGGTTCCATCTTTGGTTTCCTAGGGACATCATTTGAATCAAACAAGTCTTCCAAAGTAGTTAATCCTTTGGGCAAAAAGTTGTCTTTGAGATTAATGATTTCAGAATCTTCGTTGATTATCTCTTCAATTTCAACTTTCTTTAGGTTTTGCACATCTGATTTTGTAAATTTCATGGGATGGAATCTATATATTTATTCATCTTCTAATTTTTTAATTTCTATTTTATCTTTAAAATAAATATCTAATGTTAGTCAATATCTATGTTGCTATTTACAAATTCCTCTTCTAAAGTCAAAAAATTGTTCATTTGTTGGTCATTAGCAAATACTTTCCAGTCTTTTAAGTTGTCTAGGATAGCAGGTATGTTCCTAACCTTAGCAGTGTACTGGTGGTTAGGTTGAAATGCTAACTTACAAGTGCTAGCAAACATTGTTAAACTATGAGCCTGCATATTATGTTTCCTCTGGATGACTACAAGCTTAGTTTCTAGAAAAGTGTTCAATATTTCTACAACTGTTCCTCTATAAAAACTTAATCCATGGTCTTTGGTCATATATATAGCATTAATTTGTTTTATAACCAACTCAAAATAGCCCATAATAGAAACTTTTATAGCTCCTAACTTTCTAACCAATTTTAGACCTAAAAGAAGTGCTTCATACTCAGCCATGTTGTTAGTGCATTTTAAATTCAGTCTGTAAGCATGGCCCTCTGAGTGATCATTCTCTAAATTGTAAATCCACGCTCCTGCTCCTGCTCCTAACTTGATCACTGATCCATCAAATTCAAGATGCCATAATATTTCATGTTCATAATTCTTACTGTCTGGGGGAACAAAAATTTCATTGATTAAGGTATCTTGATCATCTTTTTTATATGAAAGCTCTTGAGTTTGGAAAATTTCATTTTGAACTGTAACTGCAATTTCTTTTGGTTATGAAATAGTGTTGTTTGAAGTACTTTCTTGTGTTTGTTTAGAATTGTATAGAATAAAAGAATCGATGTCAGAATGCATGGAATAGATAGGAAAGTTTTGAGGCCTAGCCTAGCTACTCACTACATTTTTTTTTATTACAATGTAATCGGCAATAGGGGTAGCCTCGCGACTCGCGTTACACAGGGTCGATTCTGACCACTACCTCTATAACCACTAGGAACTGCGCTCGCCCCTTTGTACATATCTAGGGTAAGTCTGGGGGATTTGAACTCGTGACCTTCAGTATGGAACCCGCCTTTCTAACGAACTTCACTGCATTGTGATTACCAACTCGCCTACCCCCATGGGGCTTACTCACTACATATTTCATTAGGTTCTCTCTGTATAGTTTTTTAGGATGTCCAAAGATTGAAATTGTGGCATATGACATGTCGAGTTGCAAAGATCCTTGGATTTTAGCCCCCCATGATCTAGACAATATCATGCCATATTTAGGTGGTATATCAGCAACAACTATGTCCATGAGAATGGTCTTAGCAGGATATTGTACTAAGGAAACACACAGGTCTTTAATTAGCCCTAGGCACTTTACTTGTCTTGAATCCAATGAAAACAGGTCCTTCTAGGGCCTAGTGATGTCCAAGTTCAATTTTTCCATAATAGATTTAGGCATTAAATTGTGTGAAGCCCTAGAATCTAACATTGCATTGTGTAAGATCTTATCATGAATGTTAGAGATAATATAAAAGGGTGGTATCCCTCCTTCTAATGGTTTTCCATTAACATCAGGACTGAATATAAGCTCAGGCTGATCATCAAATAAGTTAACAGAGTCTTCATTCTCAACGAAGTTTAAATATTTTCTTATTTGAGACTTGTAAGTTTCATTTTTAATCAGCTCTATTAAGGGGACTGAAATTTTTATCTTAGTCACCTCTGCTCCCAAATTGAAAGGAAAAGGGACTTTCTCTGTTTGAGGATTTGGAATTCTCATGGAAGGATTTGGAGTAGGTTGCCCTTCTTTTTCTACATTTGAAGTATTTTTCTGTGGATTTTCTAACATGATGTTTGCAGATTCCTCCAATGTCTCCTTGGAGGGGATTGAAGTGGATAGTTGATTGTTAGGGGGTTGGTCATTGGTTATATGTATAATGGTGGGACTAGAAGGATTCTGATTTGGTATAGAGAGGATTTGGAGAGTGTTAGTAACTGGAACTGTTTTGATTTTCTTAGGTTGATTTGGTACCACTTTCTTGTTTTGGTCAGGAGTATCAGTGTTATTTTACTCCTCAAGTTGTACTGTTTGAGCACTTCAAAGATAGAAAAATCATACCCTTGCTTGTAATAGAATGATTCTCCTAATTGGGTCTGCAATTGCTGAAGCATATGTAATTCCTGATCATCTTGGGTCAAAAAGACAGTTTCCTCATCATCTAATCCCATTAAGTTAATTTGTGTGTCTTGTTCCGTGTCTTATGAATGGGAAGTTTCAGCATAGTTTTCTTGAAAAGGAGGTCTAATATTTTGATTAGGTCCATTTTTTCCAGTATTTTGATTTTGATTCTTTCTAAAGTTTGGATTTCTCAGTAGAGGTGCTTGTTGATTATCCTAGTGAGGTTTCCTTTCAATATTCTCTATCCTATCCATCAATTTTTCCATTCCTTTCGCTAGGGCATGTATTTTAAGGTTAGAGGGTGGGGCTTCATCTTTCAAGGGACCTCTCCTTTCATTCCTAACCTAGCTCTTTTTTCTAGCAAATTAGCTTCTACACTAACTGCTACACTCTGCATGTCTTCTAGGGTTAGAGGATTTCTCTCTCTAAGTTGGAATGCCATATTAGTATCAAACCCATCAGGAAACTTTATCAGAGCTAAGTTAGGTGGGGGTCTGAGGTTGACTGGTATTGCATTGTATATACTATTAAATCTAGTGCAATAATCCTGCACTGTTTCATTTGGTCCTCTTCTGATGTTTTCATATTCTAAAAGGATCTGCAGAGGGTTCTTTTTCTTTTCCCATCTATTTAAAAATTGCTGATAAAATACTTCTAAAGTGTCTATGCTATTAACAGGTAAAGATCTAAGCCATGTTCTTACATCACTAGCTAGAGTCTGAGCAAAAAGTCTCATTTGGACATCTCCAATATCATTTTCATGTAATTCAAAGAAATCTGTCATTTCGTTTGTATGTTGTTGTGTTGTGTAAGTTCCTATGCCATCGAATTGGACAATTTTGTTCTGGTAATATTGTGGCATGGCACCATGTGGAGTAGGTAACAAAATAGGAGCATATCTATTTGCCATGGCTCTAAGTTGGGCAGAACTAAGAAGTGGGGTTTGGGTACCAGGAGATGATACAATGGGTGATGGAGAACTAGGAGTAATGGGTGACTGATGTGTAATGGTAGGTTGGTGGGGAAGTGAAGGTATAAATGGAGGTGAGAAATGAACTTCAGAGGTGGAAGGGAATAATGGTGAACTAAAGGGAGTTGAAACTATTTCAAAAAGCTCAGTGATCTTAACAGTAGTAAGGGATGATTGAGGGGATTTTAGGATATACTGATCAATTGAGAGGTTTGATTTTTTGACTTCAAGTTTTGCAATAAACTCTGGATCTATAACTATGTTATCAAGTGCACTTTCAGACCTGGTTCTAAATAGGGAAAGGTCAAATGACTCACTAAAGGGAAGGTCTTCTAAAAACAACCAGTCACTAAGGCATGAATCTACATTAATTGAAGGTGTTGGACTAACTAAACTTTCTTGTCTTATGGATCTTCTCAAAATCAAGTTAGGATTATCCACTACCGGGGGAGGATTTGGATTTGGGTTGGCCCTAGTATAGTGAGTTCTCCTTGAAGCCATAATTTCGAGTTTTTCCGATTACTTTCCTTTTATGAAATTTTTGTAAATAAATTCTAATAAACCCTTCAAGAGGCTTGAAATAAAGATTTGAAATTTATCAAAGGTTTATTAAGACTGAGGATTTAATTCCTTAGTATGGTCGCTGCTATGTTATCACTCAGAAGTTTTCCCTAGAAGTTATCAAAAGAAGGAATAATCCAAGGTAACCACAAACCAAATCTTTTAGACTTAGTTTCTAGCCAACCTAAGTCGAGAGAGGGCTCTATCTTTATAATTTAACTTTGTTTCTATTAGATTTTAGGCTAGTTCTTAGTGTTCATGAGGATTTTGATTTTGATTGAAAGTTGGGTGATGGAATTCTTGGAATAGATGGATAGAGCTAGGTTTTCAATTCATTAGGCTATGGAGTCAATCAAAGGATAGCTTAACTAGACCCGATCATTAAAGGGAATGTTCATAGGGCAGACTAGCAAAGCAAAAGGAAAATCTTCAAGCTTGATGGATGGAATGGTTCTAACAAGGGTGAAAGGGCGATGAAGAATCCTTAGATCAGGATCAGAATGAAAGAAAATAGGTGATCATGAATAGAGGGAAATTAAGAATCATTTGTTATAGACCAGGGGGAGAAACTACAAAAGTAAGGGATCATTTAAGAATTCCCTATCTAGGATAGTTTAGAAGAAAACGTTAAGAATGTAAACAGTCAAGGCAGAGTGCACTAAAGCAAGTTTTGAAATATCATTCCTAGTTTACCATTCAGATTTCATAAAAACACATATGATTATTAAGAAACATAAGGAAAAACAATAATACACATGAGAGAATACTTATTCGATTTTCTATTTACACAAGAATCCTGAAAAATATCTAATCTTTATTCCATGATACAACAGGCCAATCCAGTTTTGATACAATAACACTTTGATTTTAGATAAAAGTCTACAGAAATGTATTTGAATCCACCTTAAATACTTCAAAATGGGAAGTATTTTTACAAAAAATATTACAAAATATCTCATAACAGTTTGATATTTAATTAAGCAAATAAAAGTATCTTCAAGCATGAAGATAGAGACAGATGGAAAACTGCATCATGTTGTCGCACTTATTGTGGTAGTGCTGGCTGTTGCAGTTGAATTTAAGCCCTTTAAGCTGGTTGATAATTGTATGCTGGAACCATATTTATCTTTAATCTTTTACTGATACTCTTTAACCTACTACTCTTTGACCCTTTTCACCTATTTCATCTCTCTGCCATTTAGATTTACTGTGGTAACTTATAGTAAATCTGTCATTTTTTCCCACTGTTCATCCTCATGTAACTTTACTTTGAGCATTCTTCTATAGATCTCATCTATCTCTGTATATTTGGAAAAATTAGGTTTGGTGACAAACATATGTTTCACCTCATGCTCTAGGAAAATCAGATTCTCTAAAGTATCGTACAATACTTTTCCTGTTGGCAAGGCTTTGATACTGAAGTGCTTTCTTATTCCTTGTCCAACTTCCTCAACCTGTCAATGTAGTCCAATTGGGTCATAAGTTTATCATGGATGACCATAGGACTAGGAAGGCCTTTATCCCTCAAAATTTGAAACTTGGCCATGAATCTGTCAATGCTCACCTGCATGTTATGGCATTTTCCCTCTAGGTTAACCATAAAGCTTCTTTTGGAAATAACCTTTTTGAATTCTATGATGGCTTTAGTTCTATCCTCTACACAAAGCTCATTAAGCTCATGTCTATTATTATTGTTCAAGATGTGGATAAGTTGATTAGCATCCTCAGGCTGGTCTCCTAAGTCTTCCTTTACCTTTTGAATTGCTTCAATGGCCACTTTTACCAGTTCAGTTTGCTCAAATATTACTTGAATTGATGGCCAAATATCATTGGCAGAGTCAATGATATTGGCCCACAACATCTCCTTGGTATGTCTTAGTGGCTTTTGTAGAGTTAAATCTTTTTCCAATACCTTGATCTTCTCACCCATCCTTAGGGATTTCTGTGTTTCTTCTCTTTGCTATATTTGGGCAAGCTTACAGTTAGTTTCTAAGCTTGCCACTTTCTCCCTTAGCCTTTTAAGCTCTGTTGCCTAGATTGACATATCCTCCATGGCTTTTACCAGCTCTGTTGTTTTCTCTATAGAAATATATGCTGTTGTAGACTCAGCTGTGACTGGTAGTGCCGTGGCAGGTGGAGCTATTGGTGCCAAAGATGCTGCCAATGTTGAAGGAACTACAATTGTTACTGTGGGAGTGGCAGTTGTAGAAGTGGTGGCCAATTCACTTTGTTTGGACTTAATCAATGTGTCTAATTCTTTCTATGTTTCTTTCAACTGGTCATTTAGATTTAGGACCAAGTCCATAAGCTCTTCTTGTCCTTTTTGTGTCTCCAAGACTTCTGATGTCTGTGGGTGATGCAATGGTGGAATCTTGAGTTGCTTCTTCAAAGCAGCCATGTCATCATTTTTCTTTCTTTATCAGTCTTTCGGTGGCCTTTACATCTTTGGGATCATGTCGCAACTCAATGATTAAGTCCTCTAAGGACTTGATTTTGGTGTCCTTGGCCTGTGAAGAGGCCTTATCCAATTGGAACTGAGTTCATATGTTATTTAGGGAATTTTGCAATTGGTGAGCTACTTTCCCTGTCAAGGTGGAGTAAATCATCTCCCCTGTCTGCTTGTGCATCTCAATCTAGTCAATAGGATGAATTTCCTTTCGCAGTACTTCAAAATCTATCTTTTTGAAGTCTGCTACTATTCTTGGTTGCTGAGTTGTGGTTTCACAAATGTCATCTGCATTTTTCCTTCTTTCACATCATAGGGTGACATAAGCCTTGTCTGATTTGTAGGTGCCATATTTAAGTACTGTGGATAAGTTTGGGCTTTTAGCCTCTCATTCTTAGCCTTTATATCCTTGTACCTTTCTCTGATGTCTTGGTCCCTGTCAGCTGGCATCCTAAATGAGGAAACTTGAACACTCTGTTGCCTTTCCAACATCTGATTATTTGATGTGGAAGGTTCTAGTGTGCCCCCAGAAGGAGTGGCAGGTCTGCTTCTTTCTCTTTCTATGCTAGTGGTGCCAACTGTTTCTTCTGTGAGTTCCTATTTAGAGATAGGATTTAACCTTTGCCTTTTGACCAGGCTAGTTTCTGCATATGTCTGTGTGGTTGATTTGCCTGATGTAGTGGTCTCTTCCCTATTTATTTTGAGGCTTTTCTCCTCATTTAGAGCAGTTTGCAAGTTAGGGGTAGTACTCATAATGGGCTCTAGTATACCTATTTGATTTAATTCCTTTGTTAGACCTGGCCGTTCTAACTCTTCTTGCACCTATGAATCTTCTTCTATGAGATTCTCCTTGTGCCTGTGATTCTCCTTGGGCTTGAGATTCTCCTAGCACCCGCAGGAAAGAACCTTCATCAAGTCTTTTATATAGATCAATTAGAGCATTTTCAACTGCAACTTCAATGCTATCCCTATCCACTAAAGTTCCTCCACCCATTCCGATTGGTTTTCATATTTCTCTATCTCAGGGATTTGGTGGTGAAGCTAGGGAGCCATCTTGTTTTTCTGTCTTCTGTTGTAGATGAAGTCCAGGGGATCACATCTCCACATGAAGATCTATTTTAGGTTATGTCTCTAAAGGATTTTCTCTGCTTATTTTCCAGCTTCTCTATTGTTGCACACAAAGGGGCCTAGTTGATCTTTGATTATGAGTTGGACCTTCTTTTTGGCTTTAACAAAATGCACCTCATCTAAGTTGATTATTTTCCTGTAGTACTCTAGAGGAAATAACCTCATTGTGATGTATCTAAGTAGTTTATATGGTGCCAACTCACAACCATAGATCCTAATTTCAGTGTGATTTTGGTACAAGTACCAATCTCCCACTTTGTGTTGTTTCGAAAGCTATAAGATCCTTCTGATGTCTGAACTAATTCTTGGAGGAGGACTTCCTAGCAGCATGGTCGCTATAGGATGTACAAAAAGATCTATGAAGTCTGTGTATGGATATGGTGAGTCATGCTTATGGATCAAAGGAGTTTGAAAAATCACTGACTTAGGATGACCTTTTGTTATAGACATTTTTGTGCCTTACAGCATTGAGCATGAAATGTCCATAATCTAAGGGATCCAAAGTCCCTAAACATGTTGTTGCTACCCCTAGAGGAACAAGGCTAACAAACCACAACAATTCACAGAAGTTCTCCACCAGAAACTGCTCAAAAACAAGTCAATTCAGGATCATTTCAGTGGCTACACTAGCTGTTTGCACTAAATGTCAAAGCCAACACTGGCTACCTGTGTTGAATGTCAAAGGGAACACTGTCTACCTGCGCTGAACGAGAGTGGACATGTGGCAAGTTCATTTCTCAAGGTGTCAAAACCCAGGAAGCTTCCAAAATGACACTTGCCTCAGGGAATTCGACTGGTGATGAGTAAGAGGTTCCAAATCTCCAAGTGGAAGCAAGAACCTCCAAGTGGAATCAAGAACTGACAGAGGGAGAGGACACTAGTCAGATCTCAAGCTGAGTCATCCTCTCTCCAAACATCTATATATGGATCTCTCCTCCATGAGATCTGGAGGCTGGAATTTTGTTATTGCAAAGAATTGTTGTTGGTTTGAGATTGGAATCATTGGGTGCTTAATGCTTTGAAGGGGGTGAAGATAGGAATTCCATTTGCTGGGAAAGAGATGCTGGATTGGAGCCCTCTGGGTTGTATCTCTTCCTGAACCTTGTTATTCATCAATAAAGCTATCTTGTTTTCTCCTATATACTGGTGTATCTTGATGTATGATTGCATTAGTATGTTTAGTTTATTTCTAATCCTGAACTAGTTATGAATATGAATCCATGTCTTGTGTAGTGTTCTCTTCTTGTGATCTTGCAGAAACCTCTTGAAGCTGGGCGAGCGAGAAGGCAAGTAGCTGGGAACTCTCCAAGAGAAGAGAGACCGGATCGAGGGACAAACGGAAGACACCGGTTAGTCCGTCTATCTCTCTTCATTCTTAATTCATAAAGGAAGAATACTAGAATAGCTGTCTCTGTTTGTTGCTAAGGCACTGTCACACCTTAGGTGGATAGGATCGTCCTGCATAGGCATTTTTCCCCACAACAAATTGGCGACTCCGCTGGGGAGATCTGTTTAGTCATTTTATTTGTGTTTCTATCATTGTTTGTTTCATAGACTTGACAACAACAATCGAACTGCATCTGCTATTCCCAAATGCAAAGTAGACAGTTGCTGCCTTGATCCAATCACTAGACTTGTCTATGATCTGAACAATGGACTCACAAATGATTTGATGATCCTTTGTGATAGATCTTAGTACTCCCTCAAAGCATCCCTTTGATTGTACCTTGCTTGTTGCTTTTATTTGGCCTAAAACAATGAATTAAATAGCAATATGTGACCCAGAACCCAGTGAGAAACTCTCGTTTCTCCTTCAGCGTGACAGCTGTGAAAAGGTTCTGCATTTCAACACAGGTCCCGTGAAGGCTACCTGCGTTGAATGTCAAAACCCCTGTGTTGAGGTTGCGCTGAACTAGTTTGGCCTTGTGCAGCTGGGGTTCTCTGCTCTGTTTTGCCCTGTTTTGATCTCTGATTTTTGCAACCTGTAACCAGCATAGGTACCAGTATGATAACTCCTTTTCTCTGCTTAAATTCCACCTCCTTTTGTACAAAAAGACTGTGAGTGTTTTTATGTGTTTGTGGCATCATTTGCAGTTTTCCTTTGCATGAGTGAAATAGTCATCCTGTAGCCCTTGATTCAGATCTGTTGATTGTGACCTTAGGAGAGAGTTCATTGGCTGTTTGCAGTTGATTATACATTTGCTTTTGCTTATTGGTTTGAGTTTGTCTCTTTTAAGTGTTGAAACAAGTATTCATTTCGAAAATCGTTAAGTGTTGTAATCTCTTCTACCCTCTCTGATTTCAGAAAAGTAAACTTGTTTGTATTCATCATTTAAAAGCAAATTCAAAGTTGTACAAAAAGCTTTCTTTTGTAGGCATCAATACTAAGAAAGCGGAAAACAAACACCTGCATTGTGCATTTGCATCTTGATAGTTTGCATGTTTGATTTAGGAAAAGTGCATTAGAGTGTGTTGATTGCTCTTTGAGAAAAGATGGTGTCTTTCTTTTCCCTTAGTAGCTAGGATTTTCAAAGTTGAAAAGATATAAAGCTTGCTTATCATCTTTAGACTGCATTTAGGAATTGTATCATACATCTCGTGGTGAACCTTGAAAGGCAAACTTCTAAAAAGATCAACCTAAAATAAATTGAATGAACTTAACAACGCTTTGCAACATAACGCACAACATAGAGGTCTAGGCTAGAGACGTGTTCCGGCGTCGTAAAGCCTGGTGACTGTCAATCTTGTGGATGATGGGTGATTCCTCCTGAGGGATGATAGCGCCAGTACGGATTGTGCTCCCACGTACCGTCGCGTATATATTGGGAGACCCCTATAGGCATAAAACCTTTATCCTTAGGAAGCTGTGTCGGCCGCCCTACTGATCGCAATGCACTGAACACAACATTCAGGAAGATCGATCGCCCGTACCCTAAAAAGTATTCTGCGGTTTTGCGAAAATTTTGGCACACCCTCTGCCTAGAACTCTAGAGCAGTTCCTTTTGGCCTTTTTCAGACTCTATAACGGAAAAATTCCATCCGAGCATTTGTCACTTCAGGCTCGTTAAAACATCGAAGGAGACTAGAGTCATCTTTAGCTTTTTCTCGACTCTTTAAAAGTGAAAAAGCAAGTTGTGTCTAAAAGCGTCTAAAAAATTCATTTAATTCGGAAACACACTTCCCCCTTTTGTATTTTGGTTGATCGAGTAATCCGCAATCGTGGGAGAAAGTCAATTGAAACCCCGTCGTTCGCGGAGGCTTACGAGTCAACCGTCTTTGTCTCCGGAATCGAAAATAGTACGGACAAAGCGAACTCGTTTAACTGGTTCGAAATCTCCTATCAAAGTTAGAACAAGTGTTCCAACGACATCTGAGATTCCGGTTACTCCAAACATTTCTGGAAAGCCTGCCTCTACAGAAGAAGTTCAACAGCCACAGAGGGACAGTAACACTGATCCTAGTCTGGGGGCAAATACTTGCGTTACTGAACCAGTTCCATCTGTGACCGGTTCGGAGAGTCTTGCTCCTCAAACAACTGTCGCTGTCGATTCAACCCCTTCTTCGGCACCATAAATATTTTACGGACCTGACGGTCTTCCCCTTCCACCTGGTCTAATTGTGATAGAGGAAATTGTAGAGGATCCGCAAGCAAGTACTCCAACCCATTTTGGAGTAGGGGTCACTCTTTTTCCTTCTACATCAGAAGTTAGTCTACCACAAGTGGAAGTTCCTGTAGAATCGCTAGGTAATCTCTTGGATAGACTCAAAATGTCTGAAAAACCATCAACATCTAGGACTGTGTCGAATGACACAGCGACAGCAGAAGCCCCTGCCGTCACTCCGACAATGTTTGCCGGCATACCATCTGTCCCAACTAGCTCACAACCGCTAGAAGGAGTCCACCCAGGGACTATTTCGACAGTGTGGTCTGTTCCAGTTTGTTCCTCCGGAATAATATCCGGCAACTCTTATGTTGAAACTCGCCAGATTGATCCATTTGGAGGTCAATTTGGGCAATCCAGTCCCCAAGGACAAACTATCCCCTTGAGTTTCGGATTGCTACCGTATGGCGGGCAGTATGCCCTTTCATTAACCCCTCCGGGAGGGTATCCATACGGGAGTTCACAACAGTATTCAGGTTATACTGGAATTTCATCAAGTGGTTGGGTACCTATGCTACCTCAACAACCAAGGGTTGTGTATTCTATGCAACAATGTGTACCTATGTCAAACATCCCGACCACACTGGCCATTGTGACAGTGTCGCAAGTTCAAACGTTGCCTGTTGTATGTCAACCTCAGATTTCTCAGGTTGTAATGCAACAGCCCCTTGACCCTGTGACTCAACCGTAGTCGCCTACTGGTGGGACGACACAGTTCCAAATGGGTACAATTACCCCACACCTTGGTCCAACGGTTAGTATAGCACAACAGAACATGGCTTCACAACCGTGGCTGGTGCAATACCAACAACCAAAATTCCAGCAAGTGTACCAAGGTTCTGAGCAGCAGATCTTTGCGAACAGTGGACAACCGTACATTCAAAACGGTCAAAACCAACCACTTTACAGTGGTCAAGTCCACCAACCGTATCAGTCGTACCAACATCAATTACATTATGCTGTTATGCAAAGGCCCACTGCTCAAGCGATTCCATCGTACCCTGGGTATGCTTCACCTAACCTGAATCAACAGTTACCATTCGTGGCAACTTTAGAGTTACCCGATTTACACTGGTTAACCAACGATCTGATTGCTTACGCCCCTTGGTGGCCAGCGATTCCTCACAAACTTCCATCTGGCATTCCTAAATTCAATGGAAATCCAGGTGAAGACCCATCGAATCATGTGATGACTTTTCATCTGTGGTGTTCATCAAACACCCTAAATGATGATTCGATAAGGCTTCGCCTCTTCCAGAGGACGTTAACGGGTCCAGCGGCAAAATGGTATATTGAATTACCTAGAGCCTCATTTGACAATTTCATCTCCCTAGCCACGAATTTCTTAACCCATTTTCAATTACCGATAAGGTATGAAACGGGAACGGAAATCTTAACCAACTTCAAGCAGACAACAGCCACTCATATATCCGATCATATACACGAGTGGCGTCGTCGTCGTAGAATGGTGAAAACATACGTTCCCGATCAGCTATTAGCTGAATGGTTTATCAAGTTGTTACTTCCTGCTATAATAGAAGATGTGGCCAAGGGGGGAGTCGTAACGGAGGAGCAAGTTATTGCTCGTGCACAATATCTAGACTTAGTCTATACTCAGTCTGGCACGCTCTATGACAAAATACCTGACACCCCTAGACCGGAATTCTCAATTCCTCCTCCTCCTAAATCAAATAGTGACTCTCATGCCGGCGATGGTGTGATTGGCACAAAAAGCGCGAAATCGACAAAGGCTTCGTCTAAGAAAGCCCGTAAGAATTCGGATCAAAATGCAAAAGAAGAAATTCTTGCTTCGGAAGTAAATGCCGTATCAGCAGATAAAGGCAAAGAAACCAATCAACCAGGAAGCAAGAAGAAGCAAAACAAAGGGAAGAAGAAGAAACAGGGTGAGTCATCCCCTGAAAAAACTTCTTCAAACCCTCCTAGGAAAGGGAAACCAAAAAGTCCATGTCAAATATGTGATGAGGATCATTGGACAGGCAATTGTCCATACAAAGCTGAGCTAAAAAGGTTCTTCAAAAGTTCGCAAACCTCAGCTGTGTTAACTGATCCGTTTCCCAATCCAGGTCAAAATCTAGTTGATAGTGGAAATGCTTCCCCGTCGCAAGTGCTCATGTTGTCGGTTTCAAAACAACAGAATGATGCTTTGATTTCGAAAAGGAACAAAGATTACGGGAATCCGTAGCTGTCGAAAGACAAAGGTAAAGATCAACCAAGTAGTTCGACAACAACTTTGACAGAAGTTGTACCGCCCATCATTCCTGAATTAACGATAAAATAGCCAAAGGGAGTAGTACACAAGTCGACATTTAATCCTTGCGCCAGAGCGGCGCAGCATTATAACATAGTGGAAGATTTGGCCCAATCGCCATCCGCTATGTCGACTCTTGAAGTCCTACAAAATTGCCCATCCCAAAGGCAGGCTTTGTTATCGGCTATTGGTGGGGTTGATCCTAAGGATTCCAATCTTGTATCCTTCGACCATAAAGGATACGATCCTCAGTTACCAGCTCAACTAGCTTTCCTTATTCAAGTGAAAGCCCTCAACAAAACTGTTCACCGAACAATTATTGACGAGGGGGCATCTACATGTATTATGTCGATGAGTTGCTGGAAAACTTTAGGGTCTCCGACCTTGTCGCGATCTTCGACAACGTTGAAAGCATTTGACGGAAGGACCTATACCCCGTGTGGTATCCTTAGTAACTTGAAAGTTGAACTAGGAGGAAAAACAGTAGAAATAGATGTTGAAGTCATAGATGGAAATCTTGACTACAACATCCTACTGGGAAGACCGTGGATCTATGCCATGGTAGCTGTTGTGTCGACTTATTTTAGGAAGATCGCATTCCCTTTTCAAGGAGGGATTACGATCGTCGACCAACAAGACTTCCTCCCTAATGGTTCACAAGTTACAGGAAGCATTCCCATGATCCATGGAAGCAACCATTCGCTTCAAGACATCGGAGTAGGCCTACTGAAAGACCCCACATTAATGGGAACTTTCGCACTTCCACCTCCAATCTATATCGGAGAAGTAGCCTTGGTAGGAGCCTGCAACATGATATCTTCCACGAAGATCTCAGAAGACGATATCGACATGGATCATGCAATGGTTTTGCCCCCAAGCCCTATAGAAATGTTGTAGCAATCAATATTTCGGGCATGGGAGGCGAACCCAAGTCAACGCTCATCAAGCGTTTGGGTAGATAGGTCTAGAGAATATGGCACCCCATTGGATCCTTGGTCGAAAGTACATGGGACTGACGAAGGAATCCTACAATCAATGTTGATTCAGGGGGCACCATGGAATGATTGCCACCATCGTTCCCTTCTTCCGGATTATGAAGAAGATACTCAACATGACCTTTACCACCCTTCAGTTTTTGAATTCCTATCAAATACTGTAAATACGGTGGATTCTGAGCAAAACTTATCCAATATTGAAGAGACTATAGCCATAAATATCTCGACTAAAACAAATGTTGTAGAGAATATTAATGTCGGCAAAGGTTGTTCTCCTTCAGAACTGGAAATATATAACGCTCTTTTTCGCGAATTCAGAGATGTCTTTGCTTGGTCATATGATGAAATGCCAGGCATTGACTCAAGTATCGTTGAACATGAAATTAAGATGTATCCTGATGTCAAACCAGTAAGACAACGGCTTCGGCAGGTGCACCCCAAGAAAGCCGCTGCCATTAAAGCAGAATTTGAAAAACTTCTCCATGCTGGTTTCATCTACCCGGTTCCTCTAACCGATTGGGTATCGAATATTGTCCCTGTTATGAAGAAACAAGGGACAATCAGAGTGTGTGTCGATTATAGGGATGTAAACCAAGCTTGTCCGAAAGACAACTACCCTACACCCTTCATTGACCAGATAATTGCTGAATGCACCGGATGTGAAATCTTTTCATTCATGGATGGATTTTCCGGGTATAATCAAATAAATATCCACCCACAGGACCAGTCAAAGACTGCATTCATTTGTCCGTGGGGCACATTCGCTTATCGAAAATTACCCTTTGGTTTAAAGAACGCAGGGGCGACGTTTCAGAGGGCAATGAATTATGCCTTCCATGACATCAAGAACATCGTTCAACCATACCTCAACGACCTTCTGGCTCATTCACAAAAGCGGACTGATCATCCGCAACATTTAAGAGCGATATTTCTACGTTGCCGACACTACAAGATAAGACTCAATCCGCACAAATGTGTATTTTGCGTCGGTTCTGGTCGTTTACTTGGCTTTGTGGTCTCTAAGGATGGGATTCGTCTCAACCCTTGCAAGGTTCAGGCAATCATTAATTTGCCTCCACCTTCAAATTTGCTTCAGATTCAGAAACTCCAAGGGAAAGCAAACTTTCTGAGGAGGTTCATTCCAAATTACGCAGAACTTGCTAAAGGTTATACTAGTCTTTTGAAAAAGGATGTACCTTTTGTCTGGGATCAAGTGGCGCAAGCTTCTTTTGATGCTCTAAAAGATTCTCTAGTAAAAGCATCATTAATGTATGCCCCGGACTATCAAAGAGATTTTAACCTGTATCTGGCTGCAGCAGATACGACCATTGCGATGGTTTTAGTTCAAGAAGTCGATGGAATTGAACATCCTATATATTATTTAAGTAAAAAATTAAATGATACAGAAAGCAAATATTCTTACGTTGAAAAGCTAGCACTCGCTGCTGTTCAAGCGATACAAAGATTTCGACATTATGTCCTCTTTCGGAAAACCACCATTCTATCAGATTGCAACCCCATGACTTATATACTGTCACGACAGTTGCTGGGGGACAAATATTCAAAATGGATAGCGATCCTTCAAGAGTTTGATCTGGAATTTGTAAAATCCAAATCAAAGAAAGCTTTAGTCTTCGCAGAATTATTGTGCGATCTCCCATCGTCGTCCAACGATGAAACATCCGAAGAATCAATCGTGGACGAAAGTTTGTTTCTGATATCTGCAAGCAATGACTGGTATGGAGATATAATAATTTATCTCCAAACCAAAAAATTCAGGCCTGACACCTCTCACTCAGAACAGAAACGTATACGATACCAAGCAAAAGACTACATGATCGTCGGTGATACGCTTTACCGTCGTGGTATCGATACAGTTCTGAGAAGGTGCCTTACCCATGAGGAGGCCGAAAAAGCCCTGAATGAGTGTCATTTAGGCGCATGTGGGGGGCATCAATCTGGATATGCTACAGCACAAAAAATCTTACGAGCAGGATACTTTTGGCCAACCATGTTCAAAGATTGCATAACCGCAGTCAGAAGTTGCCATGCTTGTCAAATTTTTGATAGCAAAACAAGAAGACCACCCGCACCTTTACAGCCAATAGTTGCTGTTGGGCCTTTCGCCAAATGGGGCATCGATTTCATGACATGTAACCCCACCTCGATCGGGGGGCATGGGTATATTATAGTCGCCGTTGACTATTTTACCAAATGGGCCGAGGCGATGCCTACATTAGATAACACTGGTGAAATAGCTGCCCTTTTCTTTTTCAATCATGTAGTCGCCAGGTTCGGCGTACCACAGGCTATAGTTACAGATCATGGATCACATTTTCGCAATCACATGATGGTTGAATTAGCTGCCAAGCTAGGGCTATCTCACGACAGCTCTACCCCGTATTATCCGCAAGCCAACGGACAAGTTGAAGCAATCAACAAGGTCCTGAAGCGTATGTTGCAAAGGATGATCGGGGTTCACAAAAGAAGGTGGCACCTAATCCTGTACTCAGTCTTGTGGGCTTACCGAACATCGGTAAGGAATGCGACCGGGTTCACACCTTTCCAACTGGTGTATGGCCTGGAAGCAGTCTTGCCAATCCAGTGCGAAATTTCGTCTCTTAAAGTCGCAATTGATCTCCTCTCCGGAACTTCGGAAGAAGAGACCCGTTTCTTGGAATTAGTCCAATTGGATGAAACCCGTCGTGACGCCGCTTTGGCTAACGAAGCCCATAAGAAACGAGTCAAGGCACAGTTCGACAAAAATGTCAAACCCCGTGTCTTCTCAGAAGGTGACTTGGTCTTGCTTTATGACCAAGAATCCGATAAATTGGGAGCAGGTAAATTTAATTCTTTATGGATGGGCCCCTATATTGTTAAACGAGTGTTAGCAAAAGGAGCCTACGAGTTAATGGATTATGACGGAATTCCACTGGCGCAACCCCGTAATGGGTTGTACCTCAAGCGTTACTATGCTTAAATAGTAACCTGTATGCTTTTGTTGTATTTTGTTTTCGCTAAAGTGTTTGTTTTGGTCGAGTAATCCACCTTTTTACATTCATTGCAGATGTCAAACCTTCTGGAGACATGTGTTGGATATGCCGACGGAGCGAGTCGTAGTTCGCGGAACCTGTCCTCTGCAGCTTGGGCCATTTTTGATCCAAGCGGCGAGTTAGTAAGTTTCAGAGGTGTATGTATCGGGCAATCAACGAATAACATCGCTGAGTATAGCGCGTTGATAGAACTACTCTCTGATGCCATCACCCATGGTATACGCCGACTAATCGTCAGGCTAGACTCACAACTCGTAATACTACAACTCAATGGTATATATTCCGTCTGCAACCCAGCTATTTATCGCATGTTCCTAAGGGTTAAGATTTTGGAAAGACAATTTGATTTAATTCAATACCAACATATTTCCAGAAACTTAAACACATTAACCGACTCATTAGCAAACTATGTGTTAGATAGACATTTGCGACATTTATAAAAAGAGACACATCATCAATGTTGTACATATGGATCATATAACTCAACCAAAATAAACCCCGAAAATCAAAATATATATATATATATAGATATATATATATATATATATATATATATATATATATATATATATATATATATATATATATATATATATATATATACTGTTTATACATGTTCTGTAACCAAGACAAAAATCGGTCGCATGACCTAAAAACTCAAAAATGCTAGGGGGCACCCTAGCCTAGTGATGCTCATGATAGCACGTCACGGCCTGTGCAATCATGCGTAAGAGACGAGTCCATCGTCTAGGCACACCAGTAGTATGTCGCTGCAACTGCAAAGGTAACTCGTCAATCCTCACATCGGGAATGCCGAGAGTAAGGCTCTCAACCTGCTCCTGCACAACTGTAAGGGTCTCAGCCACATCAAGGTCGCGGAGAATAACCCTCCCGGTAGTCTCCCCTGCTGGGGCAGCAACTGGCACTCTCGGGCGAACTGCTGGACGAACAGGACCAACATCTGCATGCACACATGAGTTTAATTAAAGTCTTGATAGAATAAAGCACAAGGACATTATAAATAAGAACAGTAAACAGTAATATGGTCGAAGATTTTACCAATAGCGCCCCACTGTTCGCCATCCGGCAGCACCAAGTCCGGATCACCTCGGAAATCCATACCAACATATGGATACTCGGAATAGACCATCTTCTAACGCTCGAACCACCTGAAGAAGGTATCAGTGAAAGAAATCTGAGATTGACCAGCATGCCTAGACATGTGATCAACCCATCTCTGCATGCGTGGCTCGGTAGGAGAAGGCAAGTCGAGTGCGATATACTGAGGCTGCATCAATGGTATTTTCTCCAAGGCAAAGGCAGTCAGAATAGAACCAAATCCAAAGTTATTCAGCTTCCCGTCCTTTACCTTGTTCAACTGACTTTTCATCTGAAGAAGTACTGCATCACACCAGTTGAATATTTTCGGTTGGAGACACTCCAAGGCGTGTTGCACATAGGATCTGTTGGCAACATGAAGAGATGCGCTACCTGCCATCCTACCAATAGTATACAGAATGGACCTGAGAGATCTGTTAGCAATCTCACAGATAATGACCTTGCCGTCCCTGCTCGGCTGAGATCCTTCCCTGCAATACTGGCGGACATAATCTCTCACGGAGTCATTCCCTCGGGCCGAACCTGACAAAGAAATGGGAGCACCCCGCCTCGACAAGCCAGTCAAGAAGTAAATGTCTACTACGGTCAGGGGGATAGATTTGCCCCTAGTCTGAAATACTTGGTTGATAGGATCCCAAGCATCAAGCATATACTGCAGTAAGGAGATATGTGCTCTCATACTAGAGATACGAAAGAACTTCAGCAGGCCACAGTTCCGCAGCGCGTTCACCGTGACAGGGTCATGGAGGGCAATCATGTCCTCTTCTTCATGTTCTTGTTCTCGCCATGTAAGGGTCATTTTGCTCAAAGGTCCCTGCAAAACAAACAAGAGAAAGAGTAAGATCCTGGATTTGATGAGAAACTGGCAAAATTTTCATCAAAAACTGTGAAACAAGACTGTTTTTCTATGCCCAACGCAACTGGAAAGTGTTCCACCTGCGTTGAAGGTCAAACTGCCTTCATGCAGCTTGACATTCAACGCAGGTTTCGAATGGACTACCTGCGCTGATGGCAGAGCGCCCTAGCAAAACCCAGGGGCTCAGGGGGACAGGAAAATAGGCACAGATTGGGAAAAGGAAACCATGAAGAGAAAGAGCTAGGGTTTAGCTCCTACCTGGTCCAGACGGTGCCGAAAATCGTCCGCAGAATCTCCCGGAATCAGCTGATGAAAATCAAGGTGGAAGAGGCACCTCCAAAGCTCCAACAAACCAAGTTCAAATGAAATGGTAAAATGAGAGGTAAAAACACCTTTTAATTGCTTTTTACTTAGTTCAAAGCGAAATATTATGGTTCTAATCTCATTTTCAAGCAAATGTTATTCATTTCTAACTAGTTTGATGCAGCAATTGAGGATACAGTACTATCTTTGAAAAGGGCGAAGCTAGTTATGGTAAAAATAAAAAATTTGACCATATAATATCGAGCATTTTTAGCACACAGTTCATGCTCGTTAAAAAATAAACGCAAGATCCGAGCAGTTTTAGCACATAGTTCATGCTCATTAAAAAATAAACATAAGTTCGAGCAAATGTTTCCACCCGCGTTTAAGCTCGTTAAAAAATGAACTATCCGGTAAATAACCACTGTGAATGTAACCTTATCAGCCATTAAAGCCTTGGTCGTGTTTGCACCGTCACGTCCACTTTTCATTTGGCCGATCGTTCACCTCCATATGATTGTTTACCCATTTTGAGGAACAGCTGCGAAGGGTGATTTCACCTAAGCCATCCTTGTGACACTGCCGTGATTGGAAAGTTCCAACCTGTACCTGGAATCAGCTGCTAACCCTGTTTATCACTCGTTCCTCAAAAGACGAGTCTTCTTTAAGCTCTTTTCATCTGACTCGTAAAATATGAAAAGATTGCCGAGTCCTTGGCCTTCCAGCTCGTTAAAGGGACAGGAAGTGCTATCCCTCCTCTAGATTTTAATCTTTTTGGACCTGAGGGATTATTGCACAAAAAGATCGAGCGCTTGTTTTGTTCGGCTCGTTAAAACTATCGAAAACTCATCCCTTCTGTATTGTTTTATACTTTTTCGGACTTAAGGGATTAGATGACGAAAAAGGACTTTTGGAGTTAACTTTATGTACCTTTTCAGACTCTCTAAAAATGAAAAGGACCGAGTTATCCTTGTCGTTAGACTCGTTAAAATCATTAAATAGCGACAAACTTGTCTTTAGACGAGAACGAGTTTCACTATCGCTAAGCTCGTTAAAACATAGCGATGGGCTTGCCCGAAGGGCAGGTTATAGAACAAGAATATGTTATCCTCCTCAAGCTTGACAAAAATAAAGAGGTACTGGTCAGCAATGACTGGGGAAAAATTGGGAGAGACTCAAGAAAACTTTGATGGTAGCAAGTCGCTCTTGAACATGACACTTTTCCTCCGTACCACAATCGGGTTGGGTTGTTTCATTCACCGGTCACATCCATGGTCTCGCCATACCATCCATATTTGGGGTAATGCTACCGATCCGTCGTATCAGTGTCACCATATGTTCAAGAGAAGTCGTTCAGAAAAGTCAACCGTGTCCCATCCACTGCCATACATTATCCTTCATCCTTTCATGACCACCACCCTGAATCATATGTCACAGATCGTTTTCACCTCCATTAAAATCATTAGCTCCGTTCCGTGTCATTGATGTGGGATTTATTAAGGCCCTCCTTTGACAGATCGCTTCTTGTCGACATCAGCTCATTATCCAAGAAGTTGATCTAGGAACAACCCCTTCAGTACTTTGAAGCTTGCATGCCTCAATGGCAAGTTTCTCACTTCCGGCGATAGGTATACATCAATGACCTTCGACCGAAATATTTTGCGTGGTGTTCGACGCCAAGTCCTTTATTCACACCACGTGAATTTTACTGTAGTACCTTGAGGGTCATTATCATTATCGGTGATTCCTCTCGCGCTTGTTAACAATTTACATCATTGACCGGTAATCAAGCGATGTCTTTCCATGTTCGACTTCAGAACATTTCTCACATGGATCGACTTGTACTTAGAGTGAAGATCGAACGAGTTTGAAGACCCCGGATCTAGTTTCATCCATCCGGGCTGCGATATATATTCAGGAAAGATAAAGACATTGACATGTACATCATTGCAACAGATAATCATCCTACTCAAAGGATGATAATTTCATCAAAATTATCAGTCTACCACCAGACGATTGTCTGTTCTATGTACAGAAAAATGAATTTATAAAGCTGAGCATGGGAATGCCCGCCTCAGCTAGATCATGAACGCAGTATGAAAAATAATGTATTATATTGTATCTTATTACAGGTCTCCTCCCAGCATTGGATGAACTTCGGATCCCCCTGATAAAGCATTTCACCCGCTAAACAGCCTCATACTTTAGGGGGCAACTGTTATAGACATTTTTGTGCCTTACAGCATTGAGCATGAAATGTCCATAATCTAAGGGATCCAAAGTCCCTAAACATGTTGTTCCTACCCCTAGAGGAACAAGGCTAACAAACCACAGCAATTCACAGAAGTTCTCCACCAGAAACTGCTCAAAAACAAGTCAATTCAGGATCATTTCAGTGGCTACACTAGCTGTTTGCGTTGAATGTCAAAGCCAACACTGGCTACCTGCGTTGAATGTCAAAGGGAACACTGGCTACCTACGCTGAACGAGAGTGGACATGTGGCAAGTTCATTTCTCAAGGTGTTAAAACCCAGGAAGCTTCCAAAATGACACTTGCCTCAGGGAATTCGACTGGTGATGAGTAAGAGGTTCCAAATCTCCAAGTGGAAGCAAGAACTTCCAAGTGGAATCAAGAACTGACAGAGGGAGAGGACACTAGTCAGATCTCAAGCTGACTCATCCTCTCTCCAAACATCTATATATGGATCTCTCCTCCATGAGATCTGGAGGCTGGAATTTTGTTATTGCAAAGAATTGCTGTTGGTTTGAGATTGGAATCATTGGGTGCTTAATGCTTTGAAGGGGGTGAAGATAGGAATTCCATTTGCTGGGAAAGAGATGCTGGATTGGAGCCCTCTGGGTTGTATCTCTTCTTGAACCTTGTTATTCATCAATAAAGCTATCTTGTTTTCTCCTATACACTGGTGTATCTTGATGTATGATTGCATTAGTATGTTTAGTTTATTTCTAATCCTGAACTAGTTATGAATATGAATCCATGTCTTGTGTAGTGTTCTCTTCTTGTGATCTTGCAGAAACCTCTTGAAGCTGGGCGAGCGAGAAGGCAAGTAGCTGGGAACTCTCCAAGAGAAGAGAGACCGGATCGAGGGACAAACGAAAGACACCGGTTAGTCCGTCTATCTCTCTTCATTCTTAATTCATAAAGGAAGAATACTAGAATAGCTGTCTCTGTTTGTTGCTAAGGCACTGTCACACCTTAGGTGGATAGGATCGTCCTGCATAGGCATTTTTCCGCACAACACCTTTGGTATCAAGCTTTTGGAGAGTGAAGGGGAACTTGTCAGGTTGGTAATATAGAAAAAGATGGTACAAAATTGAAGAATAATTGAATGCTCTTTCATTACTCATTCTAAGAAATTGGTCATGCATCCTATCAGCTATGTACTTGGCATAATCATACATGATAGCAGGGGGCTGTCTTGGAGTCAAAATGGACATGAAGGCTAAGATGATTTCATCTATGTATTCACTGGTAGTATAGCCTAAGATACTAGATATCATTGATACAATGTGTTGGCCAAACTGAGAAAATATGGTATATATATATGTGGGGAGGGAGGGGAGGGGGTTCTTTTGGGATATGCTTTTCTTCCATAATAAAAGTTTGGAACATTTCAGCAAGATTTGTAGTGGTTACCTTGGGGAATCTGTCTAGTAGGTCTCCAATTGAAATAGGGGTCAAGTTTTGCCCTGGTTGCAATTGGAGTATTTCATTGATTGATTCGGCAGTGATGGTGAAAAGTATGGTTTGGTTAAGGGACATCAATGCTCTTTGATTGGTGATGTAGTTTGCATGGAACTAATGGACAATTTCTGGAAAGATGTGCACCTCAGGGAATTGATACTTGGGCAAATTAGACTCACAAAGACCTATTTTATCAGCATGGTTTAGGTATTCGTCTCTATATCGGCAATATAATTTGAGTGGGGATTCATGGACAGAGGTGTCCTTGATTTGGAAGTCTTTATCAGTAAGGAGAATGTAGTCCAGGTCCAGGTGAGGAGTGGTAATTGGTCTAATATCCATGGCAATTAGGGCAGCCATTCTTAGTTCTTATGGATTTAAGAATGGGAAAGGTAAGTTTTGAGTCTTTGAGGTAATGGAGGTTCAATCCTAGGTGGGTTTTATGTTACTAAAGTTCCATTTAATTTCAATTAAGAAAACTTAGAGACTAGTTCGGAAATTGACAGGGTTTTCAATAGATTCTGGCTTAAATACCTGGAATTTGAAGAAACTGGGTCTGAACCAGGTGAGTTGGTGACTATGAATGGTTGAAAAAGCTTTAAGTAGGCTAGAAGGTAGTCTGGGAGCTGTGTAGCGTCTTCATTGGTGCAATTGTACATGGGTTGATAGCTTGGATGTTCACAGACACGTGCATGAAAGTTTTCAGTTGGAAAACCGATAAAAATAATGCTTTGGGACTTTTTTAGATTTATGCGTGAAAGGTCAATTTGGTAGGTACGGGTGTACAGTGACCATTTGTCGCGTAGTAGAGTGAACAGTGGTAGTTTTGGCGTGTAGCAAGCTGGCAGTAAGTGGTTTACTTCACACATCTTTTAGGGGCTTGGCGGTATTGGGCGGAGGCTGCCTAATTCCATTCATCGAGCACCACGTCGCCTCGGGGGCCCAGCGGAAAACAACCCATTTCGGGCAGGTATCGTTAAGATTTTGGGCCCTTTTGAAATCAACATGGGTTGTGAGACGAGGAGGGGAGAGATCTTGTGTTGGTTAGGCAAGGGAGTTGAATGGAAGGTAATGTGGGGGCCCGACGGATGTTTAGACGTGGCGATTTTAGCTTAATGAGGGGTTAAGGCAGGGATTAAGATATCGGGTGGGATATGATTGGTGGATGGGTTGACTTTAATTAATCACAGATCGATTAATTATGTCAATTAGTCGGGTTGGATAAAGTAAAGTTTATATTTCAAACTTTGGGGTAGGGATATTATTATTTAAAGGTATTTAATAAAATATATGGGTAAAAAGGGGTTTTTTCAGGAATTAATAAATATAAATAAAATCAGAAGTTAATATGAAGCGGAAAATGTATTGCGCTAAGCATAATGTGTTTTCTTAATTCATTTGATTTTTACATAGAAACATTATAACTTAGGCTAAGTGTATTTTTGTGGGTTTTTTATAAAATAGGGGTATTCATGTGGGTGATTGCTTTTCCTTAGGAAAATTGGAGTTTTAACCTTAGGAAAAGGGATTTATTAGGGAAAATGAATGAACTGAAGGGGGGTAAATTTTTATGAGGGGATTTTAGTACTTAAGATCTATAAGTCATTGGGCTAAGGGTCTGGTCCCTCCAGAAGTCAAAGAAATGCTCTGAACCCCTTTGACATAAGATTTTTGGTACTTCAAACTTATTGTGGGAAATTAGTTAAGTAAAGGGTGAAATGAGTGAGGGGAAATTAATTAATTTGACTTTGTGAACTTTATGCCAATCTAATTTCTGATTCATACTTAGAACTTTCATGATGAGGGTGATCAATATGCTTTTGTCTAAAAATCATCACAATTTTGCAACCTTTCTTCTACTTACCCATCTACTCATCCTACCATTTTTACTTCTCTTTATTAGGGTGCATTTAAGCTAGCAATCCCTTATAAATTTTTTTCTTTTCTTTACAATGGTAATCTAACTAAATCTAACCTTATTACATCCAAGGGCTCAGATTAAACAGTTGAACTCCTTTTATTTGCTCTACCTATCTAATTATCTGCCAAGATTACACTATTTGGTCAAATTTTTGTTCACTATCTATAAACATGAAATTTAAAACATGAAATAGCCAAGTTTAAACATTTTAACTTTCATGGATTGTGGCATATATTACAAACGGCACACAATCATTTATTCTGCATAAAAAGTAAATAGTAGTGGCATTTTGACTAGAACACTTTCATGGTCTTTTCTTTTCTTGGGGTTCATATTTTTAATTTTTTTTGACCTTTTTATTCCTTTTGTCCTTTGATTTTTCTTTTAGGACATACCCTTTTTACATTTTTTAATTTTTTTGAATATGGAAAACATTTTCAAAAGGCAAAGGTATGTACATATTATAGGTTTAATCTTAGTCATTCAAAAATTATGACTCCTATTGGTATAGGAACCTAACAGGGACTATGTAATGAATACGAAGGAATCATCTAAAGACAACCCTTATCAGAAAGAGATTTTTGATTTGGTAAAATTCCCCCAAAGAAGAAGAAATTTGAGACTCTAGGGTACCTTAAATCTTGACCAATCCCTAAATTTGAAATTAGGTTTGAGTCTCTCTCCTTTTGGAAGGCAAGACAATATTCAATCAAGTATGAAATTAGCAGAAGGAAAGTCTCATAACGCACTTTTAAGTGATAATGTCTCTTGAAGAGCACCAGCAAAATCCATGATTAGAGGAAATGAATAGCTTCCCTTTAGAAGAAGTTGAAGTAGAAGCCCTTCGAGAAGATATGGATTTGGATGACCCGTAATTAATTTCCCTTTTATAAAAATGGCATGGAAAAGATGTGAAGGATATGCCAACTTATCAAGTTAGGATTTTGTCTAACGCCTACTTTCGAAGCAAGCAATTGGGCTCTAGTTCCTCATAGTCTAGTCTTGGGGTCAAATGATGGATTTCAGGATGGTCTCTAAGCAAGACAAAAAATCCAAAAATTGAGGACACAAGAGCAATAAGGCATGTATCTAACGAAGTGGTGAACAATTAGTCAACTTGGGGAAAGTCATGTAAATGTTAGAGGCATTTCCCCCCTTGAAATATTGAATCATCAAGGAGTTTTCTATGTTGTCATGATTATTGTAGTCATTTTCTAATTGTCTATTATTGGTGGGAAACTTTCTAGTCTCAAGTATCTCCTAGATTTAGGCCCACTCTTAGAAATTCAAGCTTTACGTAACTTTTGAAGAATCAGAGTCCAAAGTTTGATTCATAGTCTTCATTTGTAGTCAACATTTCAATTCTAGAACATGACCCATCATTAGGGAAGAATTAATGATCAAGAGAAAGAGGAGATGAGGAGGAGTGAAGATGCATATTATTGATATCATTTATTTATATTCCCTCCCCCTCCTCTCCTTCTCTCGACCATTCATTTTTTCCTATTGATGGGTCTTGTTTTAGACTTGAAACGTTGACTACAAATGAAGTTTGTGGATCAAAATTTAGACTATAATTCTTCAAATTTTGACCACCACAAAAACTTACAAACAAATATATGTAACTTTTTCTAATTAATAAAATGATTTGTTTACCCACTAAAAACTAATAATATATATATTTTTAATTTACTTACATAAATAGCATAAAATTTTTAATATTATTATTATATTTATAAATTTATTTATTATAAATAATAATGATGAAATAAAATATACATTACACTACTAAAATTTATATCGAGTTATTTTAATTACTCTACTATTTTAAAGAGTTGTACTTCTATTTGTTTCTCTTTTCCTATAACTTTTTTTCATAGTCAATCTAATCAAAATTTCTATATCCAATACATCATTGTGTTCAATTTTAAGACTCTCTCTCTCTCTCTCTCTCTCTCTCTCTCTCTCTATATATATATATATATATATATATATATATATATATATATATATATAATATTTCATATATTATTTGTTATTTCTAATACATAATAAGATTAATTTAATAAAATTATATTATTTTATTTTATTATACTAACACAAATAGTGTTGTTTACTTTAGTTTGTTTAATGAAAAAATACATAGTTTTTAAATATAATAACTGGTTTCGTTTAATTTTGCATAATAAACATAATTTTTAATATTATGATAAAACAAGTATAGTCATATAAACTAAATACTTGGTAAATATTAATAAACATCAATACATTGGATAACATTAATTTATGATAAAAATTAAATATTTACTTCATAATATATCTTTAAAAAAATCATTAAAGCTAACTAAATAATAATTTCATTTTAGTGTTTTTTTTGTAATGAGAGGAATCAACCACTAGGTCAATCTCATACTCATATGACACAGGGCTGATTCTGGTCATTACCACTATATTTCTGGGGCCTAGGACATGTCCTCCTCTTCATATACCAAGTTACCTCTAGGGTATTGAACCTTGGATTTCTTAGTTTACATAGTACTCAAATCACTTTGATCTCCAATTGAAATACACCCTGGAGACAATTCTATTTTAAATTATTATTATTATTAAAAAAATAATTAATATATGAGTTAAACATATATACAGTTAAAAAAAACATGTAACAAGATTATTAACCATGGAGATTTACCTCCACTTTATCATAGAGATTCTTATGTTGTAAATAGGTTTTATCATTATTTTACTACATACCCAAAAATCCATTTTATATGACAATTTGCTTTTAAATTAATCAATTTAATCAAAAGAGAAAAAATGAAGTCTCTTAAGGCAGTTAAACATGGATAAAGCCAACCCCCCACCCTGAGGGCAGCTCAATTTTGGATACCCATGAAGATGAAGGATAATGTCCCAAGAGGTTGCAAGTTCAAATCCCCAAGTTCACTCATGGGCCATGTGTTGGGGGCAACATGGTCAACCTAGAGGTTATAGTTGTAGTGGTTGGAATCGAGTGATCTTGCTAGAAAAGTACGAGGTTGGCTTAGTTGGTTCCTCTATATACAAAAAAATAAATGAAGAGAAATAAAAGCATAACTATTTTTTAGATAAATTTCAACCTTTGATATGTTATTATCACTAAAAATATATTACAATATTTCATGGAGGTTAAATCTCTATCATCTATCTAATAGTTGTTGATAATTAAATTAAAATTTTGCAAAATATATTCAAAAATAAATTCAACTATTAAATTATAAATATATATTATTTTTTATATTTTAAATTATATTTATATGTATAAATAATAGCCACGTGGTGGCATGTCACTGCTTATTTGTATACATGAATTATGTGCATATAGTTTTTAGTTTATTTAGTTAAAATGTTATGTGTGAAGATGAAGATGAAGTTATAGCTCAAGTCACACACAGAAGGGGATTTTAGGCCTAACTAATTCCTTAAAAAAAGAAAAAATAAGCCTAAGTATTTTCAAACTAATTCCAAACTATTTGATTTTAATTTCTAATTTCAAAAATATTGAATTTTAATTTTCAAGTGTAAGTTTATAGATTATTCTTAATTAAAAAAAACACTATCTTTCGATAATATCAATTTTTTTTGGATCTTAACCTATTTGTATTGGTATTTATTTACATGGCATGGGAAAACAAGTTTTTCTTGCAAAAAATACTTTTACCTAGCTTTTTCCAAAATGACATTTGTGTCTTTATTTTTTTTATTTAAATAGGAAAAACATTGGACTACTTTTCTTGGATGTTTACTAATATTTATAGTTATTATTTTAATATAAAATTTATTCCTTATAACAAATTAGTAAACAATTGGAGAACTTTGACATTTGCTCCGGTTCACATCAGATCAACGAACATGAATAAAAAATAGAAAAGGGGTTGTACTGATAATTAGTTTTCAAGAATTATATTATCTATGTGATAGTCCCACCCAACGTTCTGGTATGAGTTGGATTGTGAAAATAATACACATATGTTTTAATGTTTGGAATAATAGAAAAAGGGAGCTGAGTCTGAGGACATAGATTCTAGAGCTAAGGATGGATAATTCTTGGTAGGGATGATACAATCTATTGTGCAAATAAGAGACATGAACTTGACAATAGGCATTAAATGCTAATTGGTCCATGATGTAAAGGGGATGGTTCCCGAAATTAAATGGTCTGAGTGTAACAACCCAAGTTAAAAGTTCATGTAATAAAAGTTAATAAAAGAAAAATAAGACCTCATTCAAGGGACACTTATTCCTAGCTAAATGTTTGGAAAAATATCCTAGTGGGCATCACTTGATGTGCTTATGGCTAAGGTGAAAGAGGCAAAGGAAATGAAAAAGGCTTTATAAAGGAAAAATGGCATTATTTCACATTTATTTATGAAAATATTAGAAATTAGGAGAAAAGGAAGGTGAAGTGTCATAGGTTGCATGTGAGGAGGAAAATGAAGGAAAATAATGGAAAATTGAAGAAAATAGAGGCATCAATGATAAAAAGGATTATGAAAAATAATTTTGCAACCTTTTGTCAGTTTAGTTTTCGAATTAGTCTGAGAGAAGAGAAGAGCACCAAGAGGAGAACGAGATCAAGCAATCAAAGAAAGGACAAGGAAAGCAAGGATCAAGCAAATTTAGCAGGAATACTTGCAGGTAACTGGTTGCATGTATGATTTCCTAGCTGGTTTTGACATGCATGGTATGTGCATGTTGGTATATGGTTCTTTTGTTGTCATTGGCATGGATTTTTCTAGGATTCAACAATGGATTCTAGCCTAGCCTTTCCATTTGGGATTGTTCTCGGTTTGAGCTTTCGATTGCCAGATGGTTTCAGATTCTGGGGTGAGGTGGTCTCAGGAAAATTGCAAAAGGCCTAGGAATCTCATGATTAGTATTGGTAGGATACACGGTAAATATTGAAGGCGGAGATGGGAAAATTCCTCAAGGATGGTGAAGGAATCTAGAGGCATCCAAGTTCGGTTTGGTTTTAGGATATCAGGACTGGTTTAGGTGAGATCACAATATGGTGAGGATGGAGGTGGTTTTACCTTTGGACCCCTTGGTTGTTTATGGATTAATAAATCAAGGGATATTCTTGTGCATACATTCCATGAGTATGCCTTGGTGACCGTTATTATTAAATCACCTAGGATTTTTAGGAATCTTCACCAGATCTTTTAAACAATAAATCAAATTAAAACAATTTAGAATCAACCGAACATAGTTTTAAATGTAAGTATGTTGGATTTTCATCTATCTATCTATCTATCTATCTATCTATCTATATATATATATATATATATATATATATATATATATATATATATATTAGTTTGGTCTCAATTTTTACCACTTTTTGTTGTGCAGACGAGCTTGGTAGTTATCAGTTAGTTCATTCAATGAGATTCTTTTGATTGCAAAATTCCAATTTTGGACTCAAGATCATAGTAAATATTCATGGTGTGTTATCGGGAAGAAAAAAGTTGATCCTTAATGCTTCAACTATGTCTTTCAACCCCATATTGGTAGGAAATTCTCAAGCATTGGTTATCTTGGAAAATAATGTAACAAACCTCAATTGGAATCCTTGTAATTATAAAAATCAATCGATCTGTAACCAACAGTGAGAAGCCTCTGTGTATATATGTTGTTTGAATTTATTTGTAAAAGGGGGAGAATTGGTAGTATATAGGAGTATAGGGGAATTAATACCTATAGGATAACAAAAGTTCACACTCTAAAGGCCAAAAGCTATAGGAGGGAGGTAGTTGTAGTATTACAGAGAGAATTTTCATGGAAAGGATTTTTTTTCTAAATTGTATGTGATTGTACAATACTTTTGAATAACACAATGAGTTTTAAGACTTGGTTTAATTCAGTTAATTACTTATTGTGTTTATAATCATTCCATGTTCATTGATATTCATTGTCTTCCACCTTCTGTGTGATTTTATTCTTCAAAATACAACATATAGAAAATTGTTGTTCGTGTGGTTTTATTCCTTGAGGAGTTTACAATTCATTACATTTTTTTTTTGTCTTGCGTTAATTTAATTTGTATCTGTTTTGATCTGATTAATATAGTATCTAATGACTTGCATCCTAAGATTAATCACTGATTTGGGCATATATTTAATCTAGTTTTTGTGGTTTTATTCCAGAGACTTAGAATTTGGATATTGTCATTTTCTATATATAAATTGAATTAATTTACTGTTGGCCGAAACTATATGTGTGTGTGTGTGTTTGTTTTTTTTTCTTATCCTTGATGTGTATTATTGAAACTAAACAATGTTTCACCTTTGTTGTTTTGAGAGAAACGGATCTTACTTTTATGTAGTTTTAAGTCTCTCACTCAAATCACATTGACGATCGTCATCTTTTAGTTTAATTCATCATCACACTTATTAATTAGATATTAGTTTGCATATTGCATCCTTTTATATTTTTCCAGGAAATACATACATATTTTCACATACCAATTACAATATGTTTTGGAATTTGCTTCCGATATCACAATGTTATAAGTTGCTTGTATTATAACGCCTTCTTTTAATTTTTGTAACATGATTTTGTAGCACATAATTTTGTAGAATATTGTTAGTTTTATATATATTGAACAATATTTTATGTTTTATATAGTTAGTGTAGATAAGGATTAACCCTTTGTCTTTTCCTTTCACGAGAGGAAGAGGCATCTAGGCCAACAAATCTTATAAACCCATCGAGGACGATCACACCAAATAGATAGGGCTATTAAAGAGCTCTGATCTGGGTCGGTTCTCCCTTGTTGACTAGGGTGCATAAAACTAATGTCAACAAAATGGTGCTAAAAGGAGGGCCTAATGAAAATTAATAGTTAAATCATTGATTCTAACTGCTAGCAATTCCATATTTATTCTTCTTCCTTTCAGTGCCATTGTAACAAAAGCTTGAATGACACGATAATCTCATGAAGTATTTTTTTTAATGTTTTTTATTGCTCATGGCTTCTTTCCTAACCTCTATTTTGGAGCATGCTTTTAGTTCATGCCAGCCTACTAGTATCATTCCCAAAGGGACAATTGACTACTTGTCAAAGCTAAGATTGGATGGTGAGGATAAGATTTTTTCTCTTGTACATCTTTTTCATTTTATGTTTAAAATGAAGTATTTTGGAGATTTTACTAAAGATGAGTTATGTAGTTTATTTACTCTTACCTTCCAGGGGAGAATTGAAAATTGGTTCAAATCATTATCAACAAAATGTATCCACTCTTAGAACCAGTTCATGGAATTGTTCCTTAATGCTCATTAAAATTATGATTATGACATGTTATGCTCATAAATAAATAATCCTTCAATGCTTGAAAATGAATTTATCTAAGAATTTTCTTCTAGTTTTTTTTTTCTTTGTTGTAGATTTCGCTTAGAAGATTTACCCTCAATGGAAGAGATAATCTTATGGTTTTATAATCTTTTTTTGTTTGAAATTAAAAATAATGAAACAAACATTAATGAAAATAATGTAGATCTCTTTTAGGAAGAGAAAGACATAGATCTAATGGTTAGTTATGATCCTACTTCCAAATCTTTAGAGAAAACCAATGGATCTCAAACTTTTTCACAACCACACACAACAATAATTAGTTTCCCACATTCTCAGCAATCTGAAACTAATTTAGATTTTAATCTTCAAACTATTCCTGAAATCCATCTTGATGTTGGTTGTGAAGAGGAAAATTCATTAGAAGTAAACTTCATTGAAAATCAAGATTTAACTTGTGAACATATTGATAATGATTCTTCCTTAGAAAATAATCTAGAACTAGTCTCTACCATTCTAGTAGAAGATTCATTCATTAATAATATCATATAAGATGTTTCACTTCATGAAAATCATAAATACTCTTCTAATCATTATTTTATGTACCTTGATTTGTTTACGAGTCTTGATACATGCAATACTAATTTATTTGGTCTTCATGCTCAAAATAACTAGTTGAGATTTAAGTGAAGAGGAGAATCATGCAAATCAACAAAATGAGCTTTATGAGTTTTCATTAGACTATTTTCATGAAATTGAGGTTGAAAGTGATTTACATTAGTCTCTTGCATATCCATTTGTCGTGGTTAATGAATTTGATCTTTTTTATCATTTGTGGGAGATGGAAGTTCGTTATGATGATTATGATGATGATTTGTCAGATGATGACATAGAACTTCCTAAACATAAGTATCAAATATAAATTTCATGTTCTTCTCATGATAATATTTCATCCCTTAAACTTATTAATTATTTATCAATAGGGAGATTAAGAACTGATTCAAATTTGTCTCAAAGTGTCTCTTCTATTGATTTAGATCAACCTGTGTTTCAACAAAGAATATTGTGTTTATCATAATCAATTACTTGATATTGAAGATGATAATCAATTAAATATGATTATTGGTTCTCATCACAATATTAATCATAAAATTTTTGCATCAAGTGATGAGGGATGAAAATTATTATTTAGTTCTATCGCTTCATCTCAAATGTGGATTTGATAAGAATTATCAAGAGAATATGAACCTTCAATTAATGACTACCATAAATTATTATTCTCTTAACATGATCTTTGAAATGCATCCTAATTATGATATTAATATTATTTTTCAAGATTCTATTAATCAGATTCAGTAACCTTTTTCATCTCCAAATTCTTTCAAATGATTTGATGTTTGAATCTTTGTACTTATCAAGATATGATTGGAGATTTAGTTGAACAATCTTATCGAGCAAAGTCCTGAAGAATGGTAAGATCATACTTTCCTTGTTTTTCAATGAATATTTTCCAGGTAAACACCATTTTTTAATTTTTAATTTCACAATGCTCCAATTCATTTTACTAATTGGGGATTTCTTTTTCATTATAGGATTGGACATGATTTGACTGTTACATTGGAAATGTGAATTCACTTAATGTTGTAACCATTGATTGGTTTATAGTGGGTTATTTAGGTTATTTTATTAGATTTTTTTCTTTCGCTTGCTTGAATAATGCAAATATGAAAAACATGAGATGGAGAAGAGGCATCATCACAACACTATTAAGGGAGTTTACTTAACTTTTTTTTCTCTCTCTGTATTCTTAATACAATTTTTATCCTAAGATTAACAAATAAGAACACATTCAGTGAAATAATATCATGAACTTCTCTTTCATTTTAATGAAATGTAGTTTTCATGGCTCTCTTTAGTTTTTAGATTAACATCACACTTGTATATTTGCATTTTATGACTTCTTTAATAAAATTCCAAATCATAAAAATGCTTCACACAATGTTTAATCAAAATTTTACAGTCAAGTACGTATTTTCATCGATAAAAGAATGAAGAGATACAATATGTAAATATTTCAAAATTCATCTTATCCCTAGACTTTGATCTTTCCTATCATTCTTGACTTGTGATTTGATTATAATATTTTCGAGTGTTCATTTGTTTTCGACCTATTTTATTCTTTCACTTTGTATTGCTTTGCCATTTATAAGTTTCCACAATATTTCTCCCTAGCTTGAATGAGGATTAATTTCACCATTTCCATGTTCTCCTAGGCATGAATATTGGGAAAATAGTTTATCCTCTATTATACATAAAAAAATCTTATATTTAATTTTTTTTTTGAGAAGATGTTTTCCTTATGCTGAAACTCAACATTCAAGTTAAGTTAAGTTTCTAGTTTTTAAAACTTATTATTGAAATGTACTTAATTTTTGTCTTAATCTTACCATCATTATTGAAAAGAGTTGTATTAAACCCAAGAAGAAGATATTGATAAGATGGATTTCTTAAAAATGAATCTTTAGGGTAGTAATATTGATCGGTAAATATTAGTCACTAAAAACTTTCTTGTTCAAACTAAAAAGTTGGAACTATTTTTCCACCATCTTAACAATCAATCTAGTTCTATGCAGTTCACCATGGAATTTGAATGTAACATGGTAGTCTTCCCTTCCTTGACGTCCTCCTCTCAAGGAATGATAATGGATCTTTCTTTCATCAGGTATATCATAAGAAAACTCATATGGAACAATATCTTCATGCTAATTCTCATCATTTCCTAGCTCGAAATCTTGGTGTTATCAACACCTTAGCAACTAGAGCTTTAAGATTTTTTGATGAGAACCATCTCAAGGAAGAGAAAGCACATCTCCTAAGTGTTTTCTTTAATAATGGGTATAGTAGACACTAATGTGCTAAGGCTTTCCTCAGAGCTGAAAAAGTTCCTAGTGCTAAGAAAGATACCAAGGATCGATTTTCTGGTGTTCATCTTCCTTTTATCCAAGGGACCACTGACAAGATTTCAAGGATCCTAAGGAAGCATAAGGTGGCTTCAAAATTTCGGCCTTTAAATACCATCTGAACCTCCCTTAGATATGTAAAAGACCCAGTGGACCCCAAGAATATGAAGGGTGTTTACGTTATCCCTTGCTCTTGTGGGACTCCCTACATTGGTGAGATAGGTCACTCGATTAACCAAAGGATCCGTGAGCATGTTGCTGACATCAAGCATGGCAGGACTACCTCCTCTGCTTTGGCAGAGCATGCAGGTAAATCTAAGCATCACATCTGCATTGAGGAGGCCCAAGTCGTTGCTAAGGTTAGTCATTTCCATCATCGTAAATTGAGGGAGGCCCTAGAAATTGGAAAAAGACCCAATAATTTGAATAAAGATGATGGTTGGAATATTAGTAGAAGTTGGGTCCCTGTCTTGTCCTCCTAATAATTTTTTAAGTAGTTTTTTTTCTTTTTTTTGTCTATGTAGATATTGACATCCTTTTTATAGTATTTGTTGTTGATTTATTCTTCATTAGAGTTTATTTTCTTGATCCTTCGTGTTTTTTTATGTATTTTATCATCCTATTCATTCTTAACTCCTTTTAGTATTTTTGTTATTTGTTTAATGGGCCTGAGCCCCATATTTTATTGTTGACCCTATTTTATTTATTGATTATTTTTCTTTATATCTATATATATATATATATATATATATATATATATATATATATATATATATGTTTCTCTTTTTATTTATCTAGTTTTATTTTTATTTTTATTTGTTTATCTATATATATTTATTTTGACTTGTGTATATTTTTGTTTTATTTTATTTATTTTTCCATTAATTATTTTTAATTTATTTTATTTTATTTATCAAATGATCTTGTCTCGATTAGGGTCTTCACTCGTTTTTATAATTTTTGACTCCCCTCCTTTAAATTTTGACTTTGATTATTTATTTATTTAATTAAAAGAATAGCTGTTTAATATAGCGGTTACTTATTAATATTTGTTTTTAATAAATTAATAAATTTTAATATCACAGTTTAAATATTATTTTCCAAAAACTAGTAATATTTGGTTTTAATAAATTAATTTAAATATTATTTTTCAAAAACTAGCCGTTTAATATAGCCGTTACATATTGATATTTTAATAAATTAATAAACTAATATCATTATTTAAATATTAATTTTCAAGAACTAGTAATATTTGGTTTTAATGAATTAATTTAAATATTATTTTTCAAAAACTAGCCGTTTAATATAGCCGTTACCTATTATTATGTTTAATAAATTAATGAAATAATATCATTATTTAAATATTTTTCAACAACTAGCCGTTTAATATAGCTGTTACATATTAATATTTTAATAAATTAATAAACTAATATCATTATTTAAATATTATTTTTCAAGAACTAGTAATATTTGGTTTTAATAAATTAATTTAAATATTATTTTTCAAAAACTAGCTGTTTAATATAGCCGTTACCTATTAATATTTTTAATAAATTAATGAAATAATATCATTATTTAAATATTTTTTCAAAAACTAACTGTTTAATATAGCTGTTACTTAACAATATTTGTTTTTAATATATTAATAAATTAATATTATAATTTAAACATTATTGTTCAAATATAGCTGTTACTTGGAATTATGTCTCTACATTTCTCTCTATTTAAGCCTTTGCCATGGTCTAGCTCTTCATCTGGTCTTGATGATGAATGCGTCGGCCAAAAAAATTCTCTCATGTGATTTCTACCGAAAGACATTGTTTAATTCATTATGGATCACAGAAGCTTGAATACAGAAAATATTTTTCATTTAGTTTATTTTATTTCCCTTCATTATTTTGTTTATTAAATGATCTTGTCTTGATTTGGGTCTTGACTCCTTTTTATAATTTTTGACTTCCCTCGTTTAGAGTTTGACTTTAAATTTTTTTAATAAATTAATTTAAATATTATTTTTCAAAAACTAGTTGTTTAATATAGCCGTCACTTATTAATATTTTTTCAATAAATTAATAAACTAATATCTCTCCCGGATGCGGGTGACTATGCGGCGTGAAGGGCAGGTGTCAGGTGTGGCTCGTCACGTGGGCAGGTGTAAGCCCGGACGAGCCACGACATACCAGAACGCAGGTGACTTAAATGCGATGGGAGGCACAGTAATTTGGGTTTTATTGCTGGTTCAGACGACATTCAATGTGCAACCGCGATCGAGGCAAATGGCGCTCAATATTTTCGCTCCCCATGTCGCCTGGCTTCATTCCTGCAAGCGATCCGAGCAGAAGTTGGCAGAGACGGAACATTCTCTGGCTCAGTGCAAAATCACTCAGAGGAATTCTTGTCCGAAGGGTAACTCGAAAATGCAAAGAGAGAGGCCCAGGATGAGCAGTCGCCGGGGCGGTTCCAGGGGCCGCTCTGCTACTCAGCGACCAGTCAATTCGCCTTCCTCCTCGGTGGGAATCACTTCTGAGCATAACAGAGGCTCGAACAGACTTGTCGGACGCGGCAATGTGCGTGGGTGGGAAGAAATTCCGGACTGTGGTCATTTGGAGCATCCGGCTGTTCGCTACCGGATCCCCTGCACTCTGGAAAACAACACTCTCATTGTCTCAGTCATGGTGGAACATTGCAGCAATCTCAGAAGGCCTCTGGACAACCTGAATGTGCCAGTGGTTGACATGCAAGTTCCCACGGTGGATATGCGGCGGCCAACCAAAGCAAACTCTCCCCAAGCCACTCAAGCTGCGGATGCTGGCCCCAGTGAGCCGGTTCAGAGGTCGCTGCGCTCGGACATGGAGGACTCACAGAAACTCAAAGGACCGGCGAAGGATGAGCCTCACACAACCGATGAGGACTAGCACTTCCGTCACTCTGTCTTCCGCTGCCAGGAAAGCCACTCTCTGTTTGTCTTTCATGCTCTTTGTCGATTTACTGCTCTCTCTGTCGGTTTGTCTATGTGTCATCCATGCCGGATTATATGTCCACCGTGTCAGTCTATGTGTCCATCGTGTCGGTTTATCTGTCCATCGTGTCGGTTCTTATGTCCATTGTGGCGGTCTACATGTTTATTGTGTCGAATCAAATGCTGGCTATGTCGATTCAGATGTCCCAATTTTGTAATGAAGCTGCCCTGAAAGGTCTATCATGGGGAAAAATCTCTCTGGAGATGCAGGGCCACGGCCCTGGTGTAATTTTGCTGTAACTTTTGATTTTTTGTAATATAAATAGCCTAGTCTTACAGAGAAAAAAAAAAAAACTAATATCATTATTTAAATATTATTTTTCAAAAACTAGTAATATTTGGTTTTAATAAATTAATTTAAAAATTATTTTTCAAAAACTAGTCGTTTAATATAGCCGTTACCTATTAATATTTTATAATAAATTAATAAACTAATATCATTATTTAAATATTATTTTTCAAAAACTAGCCATGTAATATAGCCATTACTTAATAATATTTGTTTTTAATATATTAATAAATTAATATCATAATTTAAATATTATTTTTACTTGAAATTATGTCTCTACATTGCTCTCTATTTAAGCCTTTGCCATGGTTTGCCATTTCATCTGGTCCTGATGATGAACCACACTTGTTGGTTCGAAACACGTCGGCCAAAAATTTCTCTTATGTGATTTCTACCAAAAGACTTTGCTTAATTCATTATGGATCACAGAAGCATGAATGTAGAAATTAGCATAATGTTTGGTCACATGTCTTTATTAATTATGTGATCATCAAAGAAGTGTTTTCATATCCGTCCCTTTTTAATTTTAGGCCATTACACACCTTTAACTCATTAATATCTATGATGATCTACAACTTGTGGTTAAGGCATCACCCATAACATTTATTGAAATTGTTTTAATTGGTACATCCTATGCAGGTTATCTTCTTTCTTTATGGTATCATGCCTCCGCCCAACCTTTCTTTCGATCCTTTGAAATAAAAGTTTCTGTTGTTTGATTCTGAATGTTTATTTCTCATCAGCTTTCATGGCCCCATTTGATTTTGTTTCCTCGGGAACTCTCCTATGATCCATTAGTTATTGGTTTCCAAGTCATGTGATTCACCTCCATGTAGATTTAAAAAAAATATGTACATATATTTTCCAAAATTAATTGGATTTAGAATGTATATAACATGTATTTAATTTTAATATAGTCCATATAATTTTGTAGCAGACCATTAGTTTTAGAGATATTGAACAATAGTTTAGCTTTTACATAGTTACTATAGATTAGGATTAACCCTTTGTCTTTTCCTTTCGCTAGAGGAAGAGGCGTTTAGGCCAATAAAGCCTATAAACCTGTCAAGAACAACCACACCAAAAATCTAGGGTTATTAAAGAGCTCCAGTATGTCCCATTTCTACCTTATTGACTAGGGTGAATAAAACCCACATCAATAGATCATTGTATTCCTCTTTCTTCCATGTGGCTCCCACATGGCACAATGCTTTACCACTGCTTAGTATAGTATCTCTTGAAAATACTAAACAAATGCCATTATGGCATGTTCCATATAGAACACCTGACATAACGATGCAAATATGGCTCCAAGTATATATGTGAATATATTTATGTATACATATGTATAATATTTCTTTAACTTTTCCATAGTGCAATGCCCCAATCATATTACTGGTGATTTTATGATATAACCAATCCCTCATGCTACTAAGTAATGTGTGCATGCCTGTGTGTGTGTGTGTGTGTATGGAACATTAGACCTTCGTTGCTAGTGTTGTACCCGTTACAATAATTGTAACAATATGGCCATGACCTATTCATGTGGCAAACCCTTGGCATGCTTTACATTTTATATATATATATATATATATATATATATATATATATATATATATATATATATATATATATATATATATATATATATATATATAACAATGCATGCTAGTCCTGAAGCTCATATGTTTAATGTGTGCTAATTATATGTATATGGTTCACATAAAATTTTATACACACACACACCAAACAATATGCCACATCCTCATGCGTGTGTTATTCAACCACTACGTGTATATATTTATTTCACATTTACCACACATCATGCCTTGCCATGGGTAATAAGCGTTAAACAGGGGCCCACACATACAATCCACCACCCATTCTATGGTTGGTATGACCCAACATAATCCAACTACATGCGAGACTCACCCCTTTCTCATTGACATCACAAGGGAAACAACTCCCGTGGACAGAATTGTGGTGGGGCATCCCCCTCCCTTTTTGATGTCACTATGAGGGAGACCCCTACAATGATGTGGACCGTGGATCCCTTTGACAGATTCCCATGGTCAGATCACGTACCTCTGCCCTGAGTCACAACATAGGGTCATGTAGGTTGTGTAGTTCGCTTGTATGGTATTATGATGTAGCCCTCAAGGTTTCAGCCCACTACCTCTACCCGTGTTTATGTGTTTTGGACGCATTGAGTATCAACTTTGCCTCTTGGGATATACCCTAAATACTTGGCACGATGAGTCTTAACATTAATCTCAATGCCCTAACACAAAAGGTATATATATATATATATATATATATATATATATATATATATATATATGTTTAGTTGAGATGAGCATCAACATTTAGGTGTTATTATCTCACCTGTATGGCTCCACAATCATCATACCTAGTGTAATGTCGAGCAATGCCCACAAAGGTAACCAACACCACCCACCATTAAGGTATTTTGCTCACCATAAAATTTATATGTATTGAAGAAATGACTCAATATTGGTACTTGGTGGAATGTTTGATACCCACGAATGACTATAGTTGGAAGTGTTCAAGGGACTAAATTTTTGCATTTATTTTAAATGCAATAAAGTCATTCCATTTCTAAAAAGAGCTTGACCACGTATGATACAAAAGTGCTACCCATTTTGTGTAGCCTGACCCTAAGCCTATCTCGAAGATCGACCCAATTTCCTACTAGCCACCATTGTTTCTACCTAATTTTGGCCTAAACCAAACCTTTTGACCCAACTCTGAGGCCGGCCCGACCTACCTCCACGACTCATTAAGTTGGCAATGAAGTTCGGCCTTGACCCCAACTAATAGGGTTTGCTAAAATTCATTATGAAAAGAGATTAATAATAATGTCATTTTAAATTCGCAACTCCCTGCCACTAAAAACATTCAAGCTATAGTCCATAATGGAAATATTATAATGAAATGGATCACTGAGTTATTATTGAATTGATTGCATTGAGGGGTTCCTCCACAACTATAAACGAATAACCAAATTCTTAGTTCATACCTCTTTATTATTCAAAGTAGTTTAACTACATAATAAATGCTCACAACTCCTCAAACTTAATTAAATAGAAAAATACTAACCTCCAAATTATTTTGTAGCTAGGTAGGAGCAATAACAACAAAGCTTGTCAAAGACATGAGGCCTAAAATTAGCCTTCTATGAAGGATATGATTTTTGTTGGTAAAAAAATCACACAGTCGTTCATATAAAAACTACCATTAACATTATATGAATATAGTTATAATCTCTCATTGTAACTTTACTAATATAATGAGTGGGTGTTTCTCTCTGAAGTCAACGAGTTAATAAGGCTAACACATTGAAGTGGCCAATCTTCCAAAACATGGAATCTTTGAGGATTACGAAGCCCTATTTCTATTATCATTACTATACCCAAAACTATATAGAGAATACATATTCATGAGGAAACATATTTGCATCATACATATGGCATACAAGCGGTATCATGCCAAATTAAAGTAGAATAAAATAAAGCTATTCAAGCTTATTAGAGAGTTCCATAAACAACAAAGTGTCACAGCCCTCGTTAAAAAATACAAGTAATAAAGTTAATAAGGGAAAAATAATAACCAAGGTCATAGGACATGTATTCCAAGTTGAATGTTGGGAAAAAACATAGTGATGGGGATCACTTGTGATTAGTTAATGGCAATGGAAATTTGAAAAGGAAATGGCAAAGGTTTTGAAAAGGCAAAGTGGCATTAATTGGCATTTATTTATGAAAATAATGGAAAATAGGAGAAAAGGAAGGTGAAATGTCACAGGTTGCATGTGAGGAGAAAATTGAAGAAAAAATAAGGAAAATGAAGAAAATAGAGGCCTAAATGATAAAAAGGCTTCTGAGGATCAGTTCACAGATCTTGTTAGTTCAGTCTTTGGCACTTTCATTCTATTCTCTCTCTCATACTCTTGGACATAGAGTTTTCTTGGATCACTCTTGGAGAAGTGTGACATACTTGGGATTTGGAGCAAGAAGGAAAAGGAAGAGTAAGAAAGTACAAGAGGATAGAGGGATCAACAACTACAATGGTTTTTTCTTGTAGGTACCGAGGTTCATGTTTGATTTCCTTACTAATTTTGGCATGCATGGAATATGCATGTGGTTTCTCAGTTATGATCAATCATTGGCATGGAGGATTTCCTGGATTGATAATGGTTTTTCCTAGCCTTTCCATTTCCTAGATATCCATGGTATTGTGGGGTTTTCCTTTTATTTTTTGGTTGGTGCTCATGTTCCTTATGGTTATGGGTTGAGTTATTAGTTCCTAGATCCTTGGTTGGACAAATGCTTTGGAAGCCCTGTAACAACTTGGGTTGAGTTACTAGTCTTAGAAGTCTTGGTTGGACAAATTATCTTTAGCCCTTGTTCGGTTTAGGTACTATTCCTAGAAGCCCTGGTTAGAGAAATTCTCTGTAGCCCGACAATAACAATGGGTTGGGTTACTAGTCCTCGAATCTTTGGTTGGAGAAAATTCTTTGGAGCCCTGAACATCTTGGGTAGAGACCGATCTGGTGATGGTTAGTGATGTTTGGCCGTGAGGTTGAATCACTCATTGAGTGTTGAGGTGGTTTGGCCTCTAGAATCCTTAATTTGGTGTTATTGGTTTATTCCATCAGATCCCACGTTCATGCTTGGAATATGGCACGAGGGTGATTGGATAAAAGATATATTTGGTTCATCTGAATCTATGCTCGAGTGGTATGTGGAAGTCCTTGACTTGGTTGGATTTTCATATGCTAATGTAACATCCTTTTCCTTGGTATTATATGAGTAAGTGTGCTTGCCATTATGTTGCTTGAATGGTTGTTTCTTCATTAGTATTTCTCAAGTTATTTTTTGGTTATAAGAATATTTTATGATAGACTTGAGTTATGGATCTCATCATGTTTTGATTAGTAGATGAAATGTTAATGAATGCATGACCTAATAGATGATATTACAACTATTATGAGAAGGCATTAGTATTTCTTAACGATTCTCAAATAAGTATGAGGTCCCTCTATTCAGATATGTTTTTATGACCTGTAGATTACATGCTCATGATATCTTTGATGGATCTCTTTTCATGGATGGTAGGAGTCAATTCGGGGTCGTTGGCACAAAAATGACTTAAAAAGGCCATAGTTACATGGATTCCTTGTTGTGGGAGCAACTGGAGGGTCACAGTTGCATGGAAGCCTTGTCATGGGAGTGAATGAGGGTCTAGTTTAGCAAAACATCAAGTTGTCTCAAGGTTTGGGCACCTAGAAGGGTTGGTTGTCTCCTAAATTTTCTATAGCTCATGAGGAAGGTAAGATTGGTCTTGTCTTGTCGGCCCCACTTCCTTAACTATACATGGGGAGTTGAATCATATTATAGTAAATCTTTGTCACATGTTTACCTCGGTGGGCAAGTTATATTACGTAAATGTGGGAGGAGGGTGTTACGTAGTGGTATTAGAGCATTCACTACAAGAAAAAAGGTCATTGGTGAGGGTCATGCTTGTGGCGGACCTTTAAGGTCTGTCACCAATATCACATATGGTGACACTCTTTAAAAAAGTGTTGTTGTAAGTTTATATAGTGATGGTCCTTTAAGGTTTGTCTCCAAAGCCATTTTCAATCACACTTTTGGTGAGGGTCGTTAAAGGCCTGTCAGTAATTCTCTCTTTGGTGACACTTTTGGTGAGGGTCGTTAAAGGCCCATCACTAATTCTCTCTTTGGTGACACTTCTAGTGACAATATTTTATTGACTATCACCAATGATATTTTTGGTTACTTTTGGTGACGGTCAATAAATGTTCGTCATCATTGATCATTCCAATGAGTTTTTGATGACGCTTCATGCCTGTGATGGACCTTTAAGGTCCATCACCAATGTCGCATATGGTGACAGTCTTTAAAAAATCATTGTTGTAAGTGTATATAGTGATGGTCCTTTAAGGTTTGTCACCAAAGCCATTTTCAATGACACTTTTGGTGAGGGTCATTAATGGCCCGTCACTAATTCTCTCTTTGGTGACACTTTTGGTGAGGCTAATTAAAGGCCCATCACTAATTCTCTCTTTGGTGACACTTCTAGTGATGATCTTTTATTGACCCTCACCAATGCTCTTTTTGGTTACTTTTGGTGATGATCAAAAAATATTCGTCATCATTGATCATTCCAATGATTTTTTGATGATGCTATGTACTTGTTACTATATTTTTTGTCAAAATATAACGATTCAAGACCGTTCTTGTGGATTTTTTTTCATTATGTGTCCAAGGTCATAGTGGTTATAATACTCAGTCAATTTGTCAAGAATTAATTAGTGTATATCATTTCTTTCAATTCATAAGAATATAGTCTTCCTATGGGTCAACACATGATTCATCTCTATTAGGCTTATTATCTAGAAAATTTTCTTTAAATAAAGTTCCACTAGTGTGTGTAGGAACTATATTATTTAATACATAATCAAGCTCTATCAATTATATTAATGAGAAAGACCTAGCACTCCTCAACACTCATGGCACACCTTAACATGCTTTGGAATAGTACACTAACATTCCTTGGCACCTCGCATGTCTTGGAACATCTTCATACCTGGAACATCTTGCCATGAGTAGGACGCCCAAGAACATGTTGGCATGTCATGCCATAACATAGCATTCCCCTATCATGTGTTGGCATTCCCTGTAGTCCCTAGCATGCCCTAAAACTCCTTAGCATAATATTGCATTGACAAACATTAGCACTTGGCACACAATGGCACTTGGCATGTATTGGAACATATTATTAGTATGCCTAGCATGCCCCTTTTGAAAAAGATAAAGTCCTGAATTATTAACCCTCTTATGCGTCCATTTCCTTTCATTTTAGCTTGGTTATTCCTTTTGTTGCCTTGAAACTCCTCGACGCATATTGGCATACTCTAGCACCCTACACATCCTAGCATGTCTTAGCACCTAGCATGCCTTGGCACTATTTGGCACATGATAGCACACCCCAGAACTAACTAGCACACTCTAGCACTTCTTGACATTCCCTAATATTCCCTAGCATGCCTTATCCATGCTTAGAATACCTTTTCACTCCCTCCTTGGCATGAAAACTAGCATTGATTGACACTCCCAGACACACCCTCATTTTCATTCACTTCCATGCATTTTGACCTAGTGCTCGTGTATTGTCCTAGTACTTTGTAACACTCCTCAACATGCATTGGCACTCTCTAGCACACCTTAGCACTCATAAGTGAAGAATTAAACTTGTAACCAATGTTACTAGACTTAGAATAGACAATAAATCAATGTGGAAAAAGAGAATTGGGGAAAAATTGGCAAAAAGTCGGGAAAAAAATCAGTGAACTCAATAAATAAAAATATACACATATATTGAATTAAAAAAAAAATTGTCTAAAGAATTAATAATATCAATATATGTCCAAAATATCATGAATGAATAAGCATCTCATATATGTTATGAGTCCAAACATGATCCAAAGTACTGAGTTACGACTCCTAACTAGTTACTACATAGAACTAGAAGCAACTGCTTCTAAAAGTTTACAAACAACTGCATACTAATTAGAAAAAAATTAGTAACTAAGAGTCTCAAACTCTTAAGAGTTAGAACTAGAAGTGATTCCTCCCACTCCTTCGCTTGCTTGATTCTCAAAGTTCTTCAAGTCATGTAGGCTTAAAAGAGGAGCCTCCTCTAATTGGACCCAATCTGTTGCATTTGTAGTTTACAAATCTATCTCTTCAAGGTCTATTGGTGAATGATCCAAACCTATCATTATCATGAGACATTAAAATGTGAATTGAAGTTTGAATTTGGAATTTAAACTTTAAATTGCAAATCAGATTATGAAACTTTCAAATTCAACTCTCACCTAGTATTTCCTTGTTGTGAAGTCGTAGATTGTAATGGAAAAATACAAGATCATTTAAGCGATTTTGTGTCAATAAGTTGTGCTTCTTATAATGTATTCTCTCAAACATGCTCCAATTGCACTCACAATCTGAAGCATTGCATGCTTGGTTTAGGATTCGAATGGTGAATCTCTTCAAATCTCGTGTATCACTACAAAAGTTTTGGCACCAAATACCTAGAAAGTGGCAAGGGTTCGTGAGTAGATGTACTAAATACTAAATAGTAAAACGTTAAAAATACAACAAAATTTAATAAAACATTTAACGTACAAATTAACTTTTAAACAAATTTAACGAATTGATGAAACCTTCAAGCCTCAAAGGGTACCTGGTAACATCTTAGACCTTTATAGTATAACACTGGTATAGGAAAATAATTTAGCTGGTGCTCTATAATCCTATAGTTGGGAAAAGACATGACTTTAAAATTATGGATCAGGGAAGCACCTTTCCATGCATGTCATAAGTCCGCTGTGAACCTCCCCATCCTCATTAAATTTTCTCTTATCATAAAAATACTGTGGGTTTAAGAAGTACCTAGCAACATGTAAGGGGGAATGCAATTTCCTATCCCAACGTGCATCAGTAATGTCCCAAAGAGGCATATAATTTTCATCCTCATCCTCATATCTTCTTTTGATGGCCTCCTTTGCAAGATCCATCGCCTCATAAATGTAACCCATAGCGGGTTTGTCACCATGAACCATCCTGAAAGTTCAAGCTTTCAAATTTAAATAAATATGAAACATTGAAATAAAAAGAAGCTTGAAATGAAATTTAAAACTTGCAAAAGTTAAAAGACTTGAAGTACCTGAGAACTCTAAAAAGGGACTCCATCACAACAATAATCGCTTCGACATCTTTCCAGAAACCGTCATTAAGCACAAGTCCAACAAATTCAATGCCTTCAAGGGTCTTGGAATGTTTAGATGCCATCCACTTAGGTCCCAAGAACATCCTCTTCAGATTTATATTTTTCTCAACCACAAATTACAAAGATATGAAATTTTCTGCAAATCTATTCACTACAGGTCGAATAATTTCTTTACCTTCAGTGTATTTATCATGGTGTTTAGGACAATAGTGTGGTTGTATAGGTATTTGGTTATGGATTTTTCATTCTCCACAACCTAATGTATCCAATGAAGCTTACCAATGTCCTCAAGCATTAAATCTATGCAATGGGCAACACAGTAGGTCCAAAAAATAGTGGGGTGTTGTTGTGCTCTACAACAACCCCCTATTTCATACCATTTTATTCACAAAACTATAATATGAAATGGGTCCCTTTTTATTTTTAATTGGTATCAACTTTGTATTATTCAAAAAGGTCCGAAAACAAAATGAAAGCGTTATAAAAAAACCTTTTTGACAAACCAATTATTTGGTCTTATAATATAAATAATTAATCTTTTATCATTGTGATAAAGCAATCGCAAGATCGCATATCGCAATGACAAAGGAGGCATAGCTTAAAGGCCCATTGGTTTTCTCTGATGCGATGACATGTAGTAGGCTATCGGATATCGGCAATAATAAGTTCTCATAACAAAAGTGCCTCCCGCTCCGATGCGATGCGATCACGTCCCTTTCGCTCCGATGCGATGCGATATCGCTATCGGCGATCGGGGATATACCATGCATGCTTTTTAAAGTGCCCATACTCCCGATGCGATGCGATGCGATATCGCTATCGGCGATCGGGGATATACCATGCATGCTTTTTAAAGTGCCCATACTCCCGATGCGATGCGATGCGATATCGCTATCGGCAATCGGGGATTCCAAAAGGTGTCAATATAAAGATTTAAGTTTTCCCCGACACCCAATTGCGATAAAGCCAAAAGCGCAAACTTCAAAAAACCGTTAAAGCAGAGGTATTACGATTAATTCATATTAAAGGCCTTATCTTTCAAACAGTGATTCACCTGCACTCAACCGCCAAAACATCCAAGGCACGCTTAAACAAATCATTCGGCCGATAAGAGATATGATGGTCATTTAAAGGATTGGCAGGTTTTAACGGCCATTTAATGAAATTGTAAGCTTAAAAAATCTTCTCATAGATTGTATCCGTGGCCACTTTAAGTAATCCCTCATCATGCATTGATCAATATATCTCACTCGTATTTGGTTTTCACTACCAATTCTCTGTGTTACGCTTATTTCCACTACTGTGCAGAATTCTTCCGAAGTAATAGATTCGAGCAGAATGGGGAAGAAGTCTAAGAAAACCGCGATCGCTTCCGCTGCACCAGCCACAGGACAAGTCGTCGCTGATCCATCAACTAAAAAGAAAGGATTGATATCTGATACTACATGTTCAGGACTTGGCAAGACCACTTGGCAAAGTACCTATAATTTGATCAAGGCCGAAGAACCAAAGGTGACAGCAGTACAAGCTACAGTGGGTTCCAATAGAAAATCTGATGGCACTTTGAAAGACTTGGCCGACTTTTTCCTTCATCGGATAACGGCTCAGGAACAAATTCTCCCATATACGGATGTAGTAAAGTGGGAAATTGAGGAAATCCCAATCACAGATAGAAATTTTTGCACCAGAGATGGGAGAATCTTCGGTTCATTCATGGCTGATGATTTGAGGCAAATGTATCATTTGCCTGAGCCAGAGAAGAAGTACAACAAGGCATTTCTGGAGAAATTCCGAAATGAGAACGAAACTGAATCCGAACCCATTCAGGAATGGAGGCAAAATCCGGCGAAACACAAGCATGAAACTTCTGGTAAGTACTCTGTTGATTCTCTATGTTCTCCGTATTGTTATGCTGGGATAATGATGTGTAGATTGTTGGGGTTGCACGGTTCCGCTAATTTCACTATAGAAATGGTTCCCTTGATGGAAGCAGCATGTAATAGTGAGATAATTGATTGGGAAACCATACTGTCAGATAAGCTAGTGACAGCAGTTCTTAGTTTTAGAACTAAAACTTCCTTCTCAGAAAGGCTTATTCCCCCATTCTACTACAGTGCTTATATACTAGATACCATGTGTTTTAATTCTAAGTTTCCTGTACTCGGCTGGAGGTGGACTGCACAAGACCCCACGCCTATTCACATATACCATCAGAAATTGTGGAAGACTTCCTATAAGCACCATTTATACCAAGTCTGCAACAACTTCATGTTACCCATTCATTATTCTATTTTTAATAAACCTGCTCCCAAAATTTCTTACCAAGCAGGGATTGATTTGACATCAATAGGAAGGTGGTTCAGAGAGGAGAAATTTACTTATGTAAGAATTTTCGGCAGCCAAGCCGAACCTCATGTCCTTCCTTTGTACATACCTGATAAACTGCTGGCGAGGGAGATAGCCTATCAGATTATTGTCGAAGGAGTTACACAAACTCTAAAGAAAAATAAGAAGCAGTTCTGGCCCTCCTTTCCTCTGAGATGTGGTGTCTACACTTTTCATGATTTCAAACATGCAGAAAAAGAAGCTACAAAGATGAAATCATTAACTCTAGCAACTCTCCCTAATAGATGATTTGATCCCAAAAAAGTCACCTATAATGCTCTTGAACAGGCCAAATTGACAAAGTTTGATCATATAGAAGATAAGTTTGATGACCTGTTCTCCTCAGCTGAATCAATGTATCAAGTTAGATCACTGGCCATAATGGAATACAAAGATGAAGGGTTAGTTGAATTCAACAGACTTAGAGAACAGAGGTTGCAAACTCTGCCTCTAGATCTATTAGCAACAACCCCAGCAACAGGACCAAGCGAGCCTGAACAACAACATCCTAAGGAACCTCCGGTTACAACAGAAAAACAGAAGAAAGTGCAAGAGGAGACCCAGACTAAAGAGCAGAAATAGAGCAACGTAGAGGTGAATGTGGATACTCAAATTGATCCCAAATTGCTCCAGGAATGGTAGCAATTTGATTCAATTATCAGTAGTCTTGAATGCTCAAAGGACACTGAAACTTCGAAAGCAACGGATACACAGGAAACCACTTCAAAATAGGTTCCATGTGGAACCAGCGGCCTACCCAGTTCGAAGGAAGTAGAAATAATCCCAAAGGACCTCTCCGATCAAATTATTTTGCAGACAGAAGAAATTCCTCCCTTGTATGTCTTCTATAGCCCAAGGCACAAAGCTGTGGTAAAATGACAGAGGAAGAGGAGAAGGACTGATCAACCTTCCCTTTTCCCAGAACAAACGGTCACAGGCAATGTGGTTTGGAAGGAGGAATTTGACCCCTCTGATGACCTAACAAAACTATCACAATATGCTAGAGCCTATTCGGCAGCAACAATAGACAAGGCATCAGAGGTCAGTCTTTTGTTAAAAACAAAAGACCAGGAAATATTTTTATTGCAAGCACAGCTAACAGAAGCACAGCAGAAAGCGGAGCAGGAAGAACAGCAATTGTTAACACAACAACAAATAAATAATCAAATAACTCAACAATTGCGGGAAGAGAAACAGAGGATTGATCACAGTGCAATCTAGAAGCAGAAAGAGTTGTCTAAGGCCTTGGCACAACTGAGAGCAGCAAATGAACAAATGTTGAAGTCAAAAGATGAGCAGATTGCTCAACTATCAGCACAGCTTGAGAAGACAAAGGATCTTCCACAGATAGCCGAATTCAAATTAGAAGCATTACAGATAAATAAGGCATTAATAACACAAATCAAGCTTCTATGTCAACAAATTGCCCAGGCGGAACCATTATGCGATTTGACGGCATCAATAAGTAAACAAACAGAAAAGGCTAGAACAGACTTGGATCAAGCTGAAGAAACATTAACTGAATTTCTTGACTGGAAAGATACCGATTAGGGACAAGCGGCAAATTTACCAAGGATTTTAGAATCACATAAAGAAATATTATTTACAGAATGGCAGTCCCAGTTAAATAAAGCGGAGAGGGCAATTTCAAGATGCAAATCAACCACAAGTAATTTGGTTGAATTGGTTAATAATACTCTCTACTTGTCAAACATGATTTCCCAATGCACTCCAGGTAAATTGACAGCAGCGAAAACATTGGAGCAGTCATGTTATCTAGATCTAGAGAAAAATGGGAGATTAATTGCTGGAATTAACAGTTTAACATGGGACGCCTATTGGTTCTTCTTGGTAAAACCGCATAGTCAAAGAGCCACCCTCAAATGCCTTACAGATGCAATCGGGTATATTATCCCTGATATTCAGGATGCCACCTATGCCGCCCAGCTTAACTCTCGCCTCAACAGACCGCCCGAAGTGGAGCCGATGCTTGCGATAAGTCAGCTCAAGTTTAAAGGCAAACAGCCTACTTGATGATTCATGCTGCCGACTGCCAGGTTGCTGAGAAGGAGATATTCAAGATCATTTGATAATAAGTAGGATTTCAGTTTCGTAGATAGTTAGTTTAATTCAGTATTTATAGACCCTTTCATGTTTTTGGAAAGGGTCGTAAAGTTTTGTACATGACTTAAAGCCTGAAGTTGCACTACTGTACTTCAGGCATATTCTTTTATAAAACTGGACCAATCATTCTGATTTTGGCAAATAAGCTTTTATGCAAATGTGCACTACTGTCTTTGTTTGAAAGTATTTCTGCGTTGGAGGAAGAATCTCAAATAGCGATTGATATTGGGAGTGACTCGCAGCTCATATGGTACTATTATCTATGTCTGAATTCATTCTTTTTATATAAATTGTCATTTGATCACCTTTTCTATTATCGAATATATGTATGTGTTTTAAGAGCATTTCTTTATTTCCTCCACTATTGGATGTTTATGGTAATGCTTTTCTTTTGATCATATATGTATTGATGATATAAATGATGAGTGTAGCAATATTGCGTTAATCACTTTGTTTAACTATTTAAGCAAAGTAATCTTTGAATGAATAAATGTCCCTGTTTATTAGATGGAGTCATCTATATGCCTGTTAATAAACATAGATCATCAAGCGCTACACTTCAAAGTATAATAGTTCCCGGGATTAGTAATAGTTCTTTTATTTTGCTGATAAATTAAGTTATTCGCTTATCGTTAGATTAGACAACCAATCATTCATCCATCCCATTTACTCATTACTGGGAAACTGGTCCCATTACCCCCAGTCGGAGCCACCATTCCAAATGGAAAAGGAGCTGTATTAAGGTCCGGACCGAGTGGTTATCCCCCAATGTTGATACAATGATTTTCGGGGCATAAACATTTCTGGCACTAGACGGAGGGCCATCAACTGTGAATGGCAAGCAAACCCAAATCTGCAGACCATTCTAAGAGTAATTCTCCCTCCGCATCCCCTCGTACTTCCCAATTGCATGCTGGTTCTCCAGTAGCCAAACAAGAAGAAGAGGAATCAACTACCACTGCTCAAACCCATCATACTCCAGAACAACTAAGTCTTGAATCCCCTGAAGTCCAGTCTCTTATCCACAAACTTCAGAGCTTCTCGATTTCACCACAGAAATCTGAGGTATCTCAAAGCAACGCGACTTCGCAGTTCAATTTACCTCACCCTCTCACCAGACTTCAGAGTGGAAAGCTCGGTATTGAACCTACTGAGTTCCCTTTACCCAAAAGGAAAAAGGAAAAGAAAAACACTGAAGGATCTGACAGTGAAGAAATTTCATCCACATCCTCCATCTCACCTTCCCCCGTGCGAAGTCAACCATCCACTCCCTCATCACACATTGTTGTTCATGAGGGATTAGCAACTGCAACATCCCAAACTACGCAATCCTTAATATTAATTCCTTCCCAGACTGCTGTAAGTTCAACAGTAATATCATCCACTACTGCGGTTACAATGGCAGATCCATGGACCAGGCCTGGTGCAGTCAATATGCCTGCTCCATTGCATGCATTACCTGATGCACCTGAAAAATGGCTACCCAAGTTTAACCCAGATGATGGAACACAAGCTGAGGAACATATTAATAACTTCATGTTGGCAGTTAATTTGAAGGGAGTAACAGAGCAAGATGTTGTCGTTAGGCTTTTTCCTTATACCTTGCAAGGATCAGCAGGATCCTGGTATTTTTCTTTACCTTCTGGTTCCATTACCAGTTGGACGACTTGCCAAGAACAATTTCTTACTAAGTATGGTGATGATAGGTCCTTGGCTACATTAATAAATGATCTCTCCAATCTTAGGATAGAGCATAGGGAACCAATTAAGGAATTTAATGCGCAATTCAATAAACTCTTGAATAAAATCCCAATGGCCTCCAAACCAAGTGAGCAAATCTGAAGCGAGTGGTATATAACTGCCCTACCTGCCAATATAGCTATTTTTGTAGACAGGGCTGGAAAACCAACTTTAGCTGAAAACATGAAAGAAGCACTTGCTGTGGAGAAACGTAATAATGCTCTAGAGAAGAAAGCTGCTCTGGAAGATAGAAAAGCCAAAAAAGTTTCTTTTAAAGATGATTCAAAGAAGAAAACCCCTAAAGATCCATATGACATGGAGGGTCTACAAAAGGTCCTCAAAACTATGTCAAATGAAATGGTTGAAATCAAAAAACAAGTAGCCGAAACCTCAACCAAAAGACCCTTTAGAAAATATAAGAAAACTGAATCAAAACCACCAAATGTTATATCAAATGCAAATTCAGATCTTGAAGAAGGAGAAGAAGAAACAGATACACCAAGTGATGAAGAAGAGGAAGTTGTTGAATGTCATGGAATGTGGGATTTTATATTACCTAACTCCGACACAGAAAACAAAGAAGAAGCATTTCCTGTCACTACAAGGAGTAGAGGTACCTCCGAACCTGTTCAGACAACTTCGAAGAAAAGAAGTGTAGGTGCTGCTACAACAAAAGAAAAGGCTCTCCCGAAGAAGCCACCCGTAACAATTCCACAAAGCCAACCTTCAACCTCAACAATTCCATCAACATCTAAGACATTGGTAGTGTCTGATTCGATGGATTACAACATTGTTGATGACATGAAAAAGACCAAGGCAAACATTACCATGTTTGAACTTAGTAAATTGAAACATCAGCAAAAATTGCTTCTCAAAGAATTAAATGATGTTCCTACTTCACCCCTTCCCAGTGCTAAAGCTGCAAACGATATAGGTCAACCACCTTCTGGTATGGTCGAAGCTACTGATGCAGTCCTAATAGGAGATCTACAATAGAAACCTGCACAACTGCTTGATTGACTCAGGGGCATCTTCTAATATAATGCCAGCTTCAGTTTGTTCCAAACTGAGCGTTGAACCCCAGAAGTCCGCTATTCATATTGTACAGTTGGACAAGACTAAAGTACAGGTTTTGGGAGAGATCAACTCCGTAACTATCAGGTTATCTGCTGATCCCAGAATAGTACAAAGGATTGATATCTTGATCGCTGATATACCTGAATTTTATGGTTTGATCTTGAGTAGGGATTGGTCTGAAAAACTACATGGGTATATTTCTACCGATTGGTCACATATGTGGCTTCCCTATAAGGGTAAGCCAAACCAAATAAGAATCGATCGGGAAAAGCATATGACCCATACAGTTACTGAATTTGAACAAGAAAACCAACCAATAGCATTTAATAACAACATTTTGGGGAATTATTCATCAGAGTCATTCTTTGGCAACTTCGTTGCCCAACCATCCCCTTTCTCAGTAAACCATTTTACATCTCAGATTGAAAATTATTCACAAATAGATAGGTCAAGATGTTTCAATGATACTGAGAAAACTGTAAATAAAATTGTTAATACTTCTTTATTTTGGTCGTTATATTTCGATGGGTCCAAATCTAGTGAGGGCTCAGGAGTAGGATGTATTTTGATTAGCCCGCAAGGAAAAAAAACAATGCTGTCCTGTAGGTTAGAATTTGAATGCACGAATAACACAACAGAATACGAAGCCTTAGTCCAAGGACTATATAAAGCTATTGGCCTCAAGGTCCAATATTTGAAAGTGTTTGGAGATTCTGAAATTATTATCAAACAGGTAAGGAATACAATTCATTGTCTTTCCACCCATCTCAAACATTATCAATCGCTGGTACAGGAACTCACCTCCCACTTTTCGGCATTCAATATTTCTTCCATTCCCAGGTCTCAAAATTCGGCAGCCGACCTGCTAGCCAATGTTGCTTCCAAGCTCCTACCTTCCGAAGACTATAGCCCAGATAGATTTTTAGTAGAATTGCTTTTTAGGCCATCAATTCCCGACAATGTAACTAATTGGAGAGTATTCAACCACGATGAAGACATTTTACAATTTTTAACTTCTGAAAAGTCCTATGATGATCAAATCATTGAGGAAAACGAGCATGACCTTCAAATGAGAGGTAAACTCGAGGAGAATTCAATCCCTAAGCCTGTGGTGAAGCTTGAGGATCTTTATGATATTAAAGACAGGTTTAAACCTGTGACCAATACAAAGCTCCAAAGTTCTACCTTAAGGTTTGAATTGATAAACCTTGGCACTGAGAAAACTCCTCAAAACATTAATTTAGGATTAGGACTTTCCTTGGAAGAAAAGGAAGCATTCATTAGACTGTTACGGAAAAATAAATAGGTTTTTGCTTGGAAATATGATGATTTAAAGACATATGATACATCCATCATCCAGCATACCATTCCAATGCTTCCCGAATAGAAACCAATTCAACAGAAGTTGAGAAAAATACATTCAAACTTAGAGAGTCAAATAAAATATAAACTTAATAAACTCTTGAAAGCTAAGATTATTTTTCCCGTTCGACACTCAAATTGGGTCTCCAATATGGTGCTAGTCAAAAAGAAAAATGGCGACATTAGGATTTGTATAGATTTCAGAAATTTGAACAAGGTGAGCTTAAAAGATAATTTCCCATTACCTACTATGGAGCAGATAATCCAATCAGTAGCAGGCTCTGAGTTGATGTCCTTTCTAGACGGTTTCTCAGGATATAACCAGGTTTTGGTCCATCCTGATGACCAACTCAAAACCACATTCAGAACAAAATGGGGAACACATGCGTATCAGAAAATGCCTTTCGGACTTATTAATGCAGGAACGACGTTCCAAAGAGCAATGGATATAGCTTTTAAAGGGTTTATTAACAGAACAGTAGTCATCTACCTAGACGATATTACTGTATTTTCTAAAGAGAAGTCCAATCATTTGCATGATTTAAATCAAATCTTTCAACGCTGCAAAAGATATGGTATTTCACTTAACCCTAAAAAATCTTTCTTTGCTCTTGACCAAGGAAAGCTCTTAGGATTTATGGTGTCTAAAGATGGCATTTATATTGATCCCGATAGGATCAAAGAAATCTCTGAAATCCCTTTCCCGCATAATAAAAAATCCATGCAGTCATTTTTAGGCCAAATCAATTTTGTCAAAAGATTTGTTCCAGACTTTTCTCAAATCATTTTGCCACTTCAAACTATGATTAAGAAAAATTCAGTCTTTAAGTGGGGATCAGCAGAAAAGGAAGCGTTTGATTTAATCAAACAATCAATAATTAATGCCCCCACCTTAAATACCCCTAATTTTTCTAATCATTTCACACTTATACTATCGCATCCGATTTGTCTTATGCAGCAGTACTCACACAGATTAATGATCACAATTCGGAAGCACCAATTTCATTCTATAGTTCAAATCTTCAGGGTGCTGAATTGAATTACTCCGAGGTAGAAAAACAAGCCTTTGCTGTATATAAAGCTGTCAAACATTACAGACCCTTCCTTTTAAAAGCCCATACAAAAGTTATAGTTCCTTTCCCTGCAGTAAGGCAACTATTAATCCAAAGAGAACTAGGTGAAAAAGGGGCAAACTGGGTTACAACACTTCAAGAATATGATTTAGAAATTAAACCAGCAAAGATTGTTAGAGGCCAAGGTTTTTGCAGGTTATTGGCAGGAGCATCCAACATTCAAGAATCAGGTGATACAGATCAAACTGAAGAAATCAACCAGATAAGTATTACTGATTCTGAATCACAATATGCAGACTTAATCTTTTATTTAAAAAATGGATATGCACCTCCTAACCTGTCTTACGAAAACAAAACGGCCATTAGACTAAAAGCAAAAAATTTCACAATTATTGATGATGTGCTTTTTAGGCAAAATTATGATTCAATCTTATTAAGATGCCTAGAAAAACCTGAAGCACAAAAGCTCTTGCAGGAATTACATGATGGACCAACAGGAGGACATTTTGGAGCTGATACAACAACCCATAAAATCATTCATGCTGGATATTACTGGCCCACTCTATTTAGAGATGCTCATGAATATGTAAGGAAATGCCGAAATTGTCAAACTTCTAGTGGAAGGCAAAGAAAACCAGCTTTCCCTTTGCAACCAGTCAACATTGAACAGCCATTTGAGCAATGGGGATTGGATATCATTGGGGAAATTACTCCTCATTCTTCCAAACAACATAAGTATATCCTTACTGCTACTGATTATTTTACTAAATGGGTTGAAGCAATTCCTTTGAAGACAACAAATTCTGAGGCAATCATTGAATTCATAGATCAATTCATCATTACCAGGTTTGGTGTCCCAAATGCTCTTGTTTTTGATAATGCATCTTACTTCTCAGGCAATGCTATGTTTGATTTCGCTATTAAAAGAGGATTTAAATTAAAATATTCTGCTAATTACTATCCCCAGGGTAATGGTTTATCAGAGTCTACAAATAAAAATCTGATTAAAATTATTAAGCGAACCATCGAACATAATCATAAAAAATGGCACAAATCCTTAATATTCGCACTATGGGCTGATAGGATAATGCAAAAAGCTTCCATAGGATCTTCTCCATTCAACCTTGTGTATGGAAAAGAAGCAGTACTACCAACAAATCTTGTTCTTCCTTCTCTAGCCCTAGTGCAGTTTATTGAGGAAAGCCCTTCTTCTTCTATTCAACTTAGACATGACCAAATTTTAAAATTAGAAGAGGAAAGAGAAAAAGCCAAGGTTATTCATGCAAAACATCAGCAAATCATCAAGTCATCCTTTGATTTAGTCTCATCCAGTTCAAAACAATTTCAAGTTGGTGATTTGGTTCTGAAATGGGACAAAGCCCATGAGGACAAGGGAAAACACACCAAATTCCAAAAGATGTGGCTTGGGCCATTTCAGATCTGTGAGAAGATAGGCCATTCGACCTTCATATTACAAGATTTATCAGGTTTGAGAGATTCTCTCCCTGTTAATGGCCTTATCTTAAAGAAATTCTTCAATTGAGAAGGTAACCCCTTCTCCCCTTTTTAGAATTTTATAGTTTGTAGGATCATTAGAAAATAAAGTTGTGAGATATCTACCATTGAGCTTTGCTGTATGTCATTTGGCCTACTTACCTTGCTCAACCCTTCATTTTTTATCACTTATGCATCATTTCTTAGTATATTCGTGTTATTTGTAGGAAGAAGGGCAGTCATTATGCCTATGTGGCTAATACATGATGATTTCAGGTTTTTTGACATTAAATGGAGCAAAGACCACGCAAATGAAGACAAGGAGACAACCAAGGTGGCATTGCGGGTTTATAGGGAGGTTGTCCACAACCTTGAATGACCTTCCTCGTGATCTCCACCCCAACTCTGAGCTCCAACAGCTATCACCATCGAGCTAGAAGGCAGCCAACGGATTCTACAGGAACAACAGTTTACTTTTAGTTGGACAGCCAAGCCCCACTAATTGAGGAGGCCAGCTTGGCCCTCATAATGTATAAATATTGAGGCTGTAGCCTTCGATGGGACTCTTGAACTTTTGTTATAGATTTTGAATCACGAGCTGTAACTCTGTTTTTGCTCGTTGTAAGCCAATTTTGGCATGTTGTTAGACTCATGATTATGATCTTTTAATAAAAGGTAGACAGATTTGGATTCAATTCTAAGTTCTTAGAGGAGCAATAGCTCTCAGGTTAGGGCCCAACCTGAGAGCAATAGACCTCCTTTTCTTTGTATTGTTACTTGTCTTTCTTTTATCATTGCATTTCTTTCTTTTACATGCACTTGGAAAACACAGTTTGCTGAGTTGACTGTTTCGGTTTGGTTATGTAGGTTAGTTTCATGAATGCAGTTGTTTCAGTAGTTCAGAATTAGCGTAGGGAGATTGAAGTTATGTTGAGTTCAAAAAAGGGTTGAATGCATGCTCACTTTCACCTCTGCTTGGGGACCGGAAGTGTAGACCGTGCCAACTGCCAAAAACACTGTTTTAACATATGCATGCAAGTATTGATGTAATGTTTTCGGTTGAAGAATTGTCCATATGATTATATCTTGAGTAATGACTCTTTGGTTCAGCATCATGCACGGTTTTCCTTCAGCTTACATTGCTGTTCTTTGATTCCTAAAAACAGTTAGAATAGGTTGGTGAACTTTCATTTACATGCAAGATAAGGGTGATTTGTTTCATTTACACTGCGCAGCACCACTTCATTGTGTTCTTATCCTTCTAAACCGTGCCTAAGCCACCTACTCATCCTCTTTTCAGCTCATTTGCCTTCCAACCCTTCTACTGTCCACGTTGCTCAATATTTTTGACCTTCCACTACTACTACCCTCCTCTAGACCAGCCAGCTTTACACACACCTTCCCCATCTCATCTGTCTGTCCATAGGCCATCACAAGCTCCTCTGTCATCTCACCTATCCACTCCTACAGCTCCTTCACTCCTCCATCACCCAAAACTCCGACTGCAGAACATCCTGTAGAAGTTAGCAGACTTCCTGTAGAAATCCTGAGCTTCCTGTAGGATCCCCTGCAGACATCCTGTAGAAGCCTGCAAACACGGTTGCCAAGCACCTGAACGTTGTGGACTTCTTTGGAATGATGTGAGGGATCCCCTAGAACCTCTCAGAGTCCTCCTGACCTTTCCCAAGCCTTCCTCCCTTTGAACTACCCCTGCATAGTCAAGACCCAGTAAGAAGCACAATCATAACAACTCCACCCACTTGAGCAAAAATACAAAAACGTGTTCTCTTCAATGGAAGTAGTTTAAATTCATGCATCTCATCTCACTAGAAGTAATGGCATCATTTCTAGAAGTTGCATTCCCACCATTGCATCATAAGGATTAAGCTAGTCAGATTAGGGTTTACTAGGGTTTCCATGTTTGGTTGGCTTTCAGTTCATTCTTGCAAAGTAGGTTAGTTTCCTTTGAGATAGCTGATGAGCCCCAATTTTTGGTATAATTTGGGCTCATTTGGCCTACTTGTTTTGCTCAAACCATTCACTTTTTACTGCTTATGCATGCATTTCTTAGTTTATTCGTGTTGCTTGTAGGAAGAAGGGTAGACACTTTATCTACGTGACTAATGCATTATGATTTCAGGTTTTTGAATTAAAAGGGAGAAAAGACCACGTGAAAAGGAGACAATGAGACAATGAAGTGGCACTGCTGGTTTTTAGGAGAGAATGTCCACAGTCTTGGGACCCTCCTCGTGATTCCCACCATAGCTTCGAGCTCCAATCCATCTCCCCACCGAGCTTAGAAGCAGCCAGCTGTTCTACAGGAACAACAACTATAATTGTTCTACAGGAACAGCAATTATGACTGTCCTACAGGATCAGCAGTCTAAACTTCAGTTGGACAGCCGAGCTCCTAAAATCAAGGACACCTGTTGGATGATCGTTTTGCATAAGTATGGAGGCCGTAGCCTTTGATAGGTTGTTGAAACTCTCGCATTACTATTGTAATTTTTGAGCACAGCTCGGTCTTTGTTCCTTTTTGTAAGCCAATTTGGCATGACATCAGATTATAAATAAAGAAGGCAGATTTTGATCTAGTTCTGAGTTTTCTCAAGGAGCTATAGCTCTCAGGTTAGGGCCCAACCTGAGAGCAATAGATCTCCTCAGTGTTGTAATGTGTTTGCATTTCGTTCCAGCACTTTGAGTTTGTTTATTTTCACATGCAATTCGAATTCACAGTTTGGTAATTTAGTCGTTTTCATGAGCATAGATAGGACTAGTTTATGGTTGAATTGATTTCGGTTGTTTAGTTAGATTAGCAGGTTGATAATACATTGGAGCTCCAACAAAAAGGTTGAGAAGGTCTCCACTGCCATCTCTGTTTGGAGATTGGAGTGCAGCCCATACCAGCCACAAAAATATGCAGTTCTTCACGTTATACATGTTGCAACATAGTCTCGTTTATGATAGATCTTTCCATGCACTTCACTCTTGCACCATACACCTTCATCACTGCTTCATGCACATTCCTCTACACGCTTTATCTTGCTGTTCATTGAGTTCAGGTAGCTTAGGTTAATGAATTTTCATCTTGGTGACAGTCATAAGCCATTTGTTTCATTTACACTGCTTTTCGTCATTCTATTACCTCCTTCTTCATCTTGATCACGCATACAACCACATTCTTGACCTCTGTTACGCTCTGTTATCTCCCAAACTCCTCCACTCCTCACGTAACTCCATCCTTTAGACATTTCGTTGTCATAACCTTTCATCCATCAACCCACTTTACACACTCGTTCTCCATCCTACTTCTCCACTCCTGAGCCATCACCAGTCTTATTCCTACCTTACACATCTCCCCCTACCATTCCATCACTCCTCCATCACTTCAAACACCCACGGTAGGTCATCCTGTAGCAATTTGTAGACTTCCTGTAGAAACCCCTGCGTTTCCTGTAGAATCCCCTGCAGACATCCTGTAGGAGGCCACTCACTCGGTTACTGAGCCTCTGAACGTGAGGAACCTCTGTGGATTGATGCTAAGGATCTCTGGGGACCTCTCCTGGCCTCCCCAACCTTTCCCAAGCTTTCCTTCCTTCCGCATCACATCTGCACAACCAAACCCTAATAAGCACAAAATCACAATCACTCCATCCACTTAAAGAAAAAATACAAAAACATGTCTTTTAAGCTGCAAGTAGATTAGATTCATGCATTTTCACTTATTAGAGGTAATGGCATCATTGGTAGAAGTTTCCTTCACATTCTTTGCATCATAGAGGTTAGACTAGTTAAATTAGGGTTTCCTAGGGTTTCCATGTTTTGATTTGCTTTCAGTTCATTTTTGCCAAGTAGATTAGTCTTCTTTGAGCTAGCTTTCGTCCATCATTGATAAAGCTTCTTCTGTGAGCCTATAGAAGTTGGATTGAGCCCTAGCGGACTTGTGCCAGCTGACCAAGTGACAGTTGCGACAAGAGCTAGTACTTGTGCATACAACACCGTCGCTTGCAAGTTTGTACGAACTACCGGGTTGATAAAATTAAGAGACAGGAAGCCCCAGGAGTTGTAGCATTATTGCTACAATACTGGAGCTCACCATCTTTTTGGCGCCGTTGCCGGGGAAGCGTCAGAGTATTAGTAATTGTTGCTTTTCTTCTACTTTCTTACTCTTGCCTTCTGCTAGTAGTTTACTTCATTTCCATTCTGCAAAAGTAGCATAGACATTTCCTGCTTTCATAGATTAGCATTTCCTGCTTTCATAGAATAGCATTTCCTGCTTTCATAGATTAGCATTTCCTGCTTTCATACATTAGCATTTGCTGCTTTCATAGACTAGCATTTCCTTTCCGCAATTTCATTTGAGCAAAGTAGATTAGTTCTTTCCTGCTTTCAGTTAATTTTGCATCTTTCATAGTTAGTTGTAGATCAATCTGTCTCAGTTTTGCAGGTACCAAAAGAAAAGAAAAGCAAAAGCAAGCAAAAAGAAAAAGAAAGTCTTTTCCATTTCATGCCTTGTAGGAACCGAGATAGATCAGGCAAATTCCTACCAAACACCCCCACCACATCACTGAGTCACCCTTCTCTCTTCTTTGGTGACAGTGACCCAAAGGAACCTATAGGTGAACAACCTGAGATATCCAAAGACCCTATAGTAGAAGAAGAGTTAGAGACCAATCCATCTAAAGCTATGGCTGACAATAGAAGAGAAGATGAGAGAATAGAAGGTGCCTTTCCCATCCCAGATACCAATGGAGAGATGAAAATGAAAAACATTAGCCCCTCCGCCTTACCTCACTTCCATGGGTTGACCACTGAAGATCCAGATACCTTCCTGTTTGAGTTTGCTGTCCTTTGTAGAACCTATGACTATACTGAAGATGAGCAAAAGTTGAAACTTTTCCCTTCCACTCTCAAGGATGCAGCACTACGCTGGTTCATGGGTTTACCTGGGAATAGTATCACTACTTGGGCTCAGATGCAGCAAGCTTTCAACACCAAGTACCGGGATTACTGTAGGTCCAAGGAAACAAAGGGGGAAATCTTTCGGATGTCCATGGGAAATGATGAGTCCTTAGAGGATTATGAGGAGAGGTTCCAACTAAGCTATAAGCGGGCCAGGTGCACACTTGACCCTGAATCCCTCAAGTTGGTCCTACTCCGAGGAGTCCCTGAAGACCTCTTAGATACCCTTCACATGTTAGATGGGGGGGACATTTACCAACTGCCTTATGAGGACATCAAGACTGTGTTTAGAAACCACTCCAGGGCAGCTCGGAAACGAGGTAGAGGAAACCACCTCTCAACTAGTGTCCTTTTCTCCAAACATGAGCTTGCAAACCAATTAGAAGATCTTAAGAGTGAGGTGAGATAAACCATTTCCATGCAGCTTGATACATTCAGGATTTAGCAGAAGAAAGAAGAGGCTGAGAGAGCCTTGACTGTCTTCTGTCCTAGGTGCACAAGGAGGCACCCTAAGAACGAATTTCCATTGCATTCGGTTGAAGTGTGTTTCGTTTGTGAGGAGGACCATCCCACAAATCAATGTCCAACCTTACCTGGGTTTAAAGCCATGTACCAAGGGACCGAAGCTCCCATAGAGCCTCTCTATTACCTCAACCAAAGGAGGCCACAAGGATCTAGACCTTATCAGCAGGGGATGCAAGGGGCATCTCAAGCTTATTACAACCCCAACTAGTCAACTCCTATGCCTTCCTGGGGTCCCCCTGCTCATCCTTCATGGTCCATGCCTCCTCCATGGTCTTATCCACCTCAGTACCCCACTCAACCTACTTCTCATCCATATCACTCACATACCCAGCCACAGCCTCAATGGAATGCACCTCAGTCGGGGTGGAGGCCCCAATACAACACTCCTCCTGCCATTTTGCCTCCACCACCAGTGCAACCTCAACCATTACCTCCTGCTCCTCCAAGGCAACCTCAAATGCCTGCTCAACCGAACCCGAACCCCAACAATAGACAGGCCCAGCAGGTATACACTGGGGAAACCTCATGCCCTACCTATACTGTGGAGATCCAGGAGATCAATCTTAGATCTGGAAAGACTCTTCCAGATTGCCAGCCTCCTCCCCCAGAGGATGAGGAAGACCATCAGGAGAGTGAACCAAAGCCTATTCCACCCTTTCCTGAGAGACTAACAGCCACCACACAACCTAACCCAGAAGAAGATGAGCTTTTGGGTGAGCTCAAGCAGTTGTGTGTAAAAATCCCACTTCTCCAAGCCATCAAGGATGTGCCAATATATAATAAGCTGATTAAGGAGAAGTGTTTCAAACACCCAGGCAGACGGAAGAAAGATGCTTCAACTATCAATGTCATAGGACAACTGTCTGACCTTATGCTAGGACAAGTCATCTGCCCTAAGTACCTAGATCCTGGAAGTCCTGTAGTAGATGTTCACATCAATGGCACCATCATACCTCACACCTTGATTGATCTGGGGGCTGCCATTAATGTGATGACCAGGGATACCATGCTTAAACTCAATCTACAGGGTTCCTTGAGGAAGACCTCGACAGTACTGCAATTAGCAGATCGCTCCACCGTGACTCCCGAAGGGATTGTGGAGGATGTCATGGTCTCCATCGATTCCTGGGAATACCATGCTGACTTCCTGGTTCTACAACCAAAGGCCAAGCTTACTGGATATCCTCTCATTTTGGGAAGGCCTTGGTTAGCTACTGCAGATGCTTACATAAGTTGTCGGGCAGGAAACATGACCATCAAAAATGGTCCCATGTCCAAGCAACTAGTCCTATACCCTCCTGCCCAACCTTCTTTAGAGCATGATTTACCACTCTGGTTGGAAGAAGGAGAAGAAGACGAGGTGTATTCAGCGCCTCTGTGCACCTTAGATACCGCTAGAAAAGACCCTCCAACCGAGGATGACTTGATCGAGACCTTGATCCAGAATCCACCTTCTAGTGCACTACCCTTAGAGGAATTGGTGGAGGATGCCCAAGCTAGCACCTTAGTGGATCTCTGTACAACCAACCCTGTTACTCCCAGAGTCAAGAATGTGGAGTTCGGCCCTGAGAAAGCATTGAAGATCAGCTCCTCCTTATCTCCTTCTTAGGAAAAGGAGCTGTGTAGTTTGTTGGCCAACCACCTAGATGCTTTTGCTTGGAGCTATAAGGAAATGAAAGGAGTCCATCCTTCGGTCTGTACCCATCATATATACATCAAAGAGGATTGTAAACCGGTTAGGCAACCTCAGAGGAGAATGAATCCAGCCCTTAAGGACATTGTCAAGGAAGAATTGCAGAAACTGTTGGATGCCGGATTCATCTACCCCATCTCAGATAGTGAATGGGTGTCCCCTTTAGTGTTGGTTCCCAAGAAGAATGGGAAGTGGAGAATCTGTGTGGATTACCGTGAGCTGAACAAAGCTACCAAGAAGGACCACTTCCCTCTACCTTTCATAGATCAAGTGTTGGATGGACTGGCAGGAAAGAAGTTCTTCTCTTTCCTGGATGGGTTTAGCGGGTACAATCAAATCCAAATCAGCCGGAAGACCAAGATAAGACCACCTTCACTTGTCCTTGGGGTACCTTTGCCTATCGAGTCCTTCCCTTTGGGCTATGCAATGCTCCTGCTACCTTTCAGAGAGCTGTCTTGAGCATCTTCTCGGAGCTGGTCCATGATGCAGTGGAAATATACATGGATGACTTTACTCCATATGGGGCCAACTTCCAGGAAGCATTGTCCAACCTGGGGAAAGTCCTAACCAAATGCACGGAGATGAACTTGTCCCTTAGTCCTGAAAAATGTGAATTCCTAATGACTGAGGGGACCATGCTAGGCCATACCATTTCTTCCCAAGGATTGCAGGTGGATCCTAACAAAATTGCTCTCATCAAGAGGGTTCCACCTCCTCAAAAGGTAAGGGATGTTCGGAGTTTCTTGGGATTAGTAGGATACTATCGGAGATTCATTAAAGATTTCAGCAAGCTAGCCTCGCCATTGTTTGGCCTATTGGCAAAAGATGTGGAGTTTAAGTGGACTGGCGATTGTCAGAAGAGTTTGAATGAGTTAAAGGACAAGTTGGTGTCAACACCAATCTTGAGAGGTCCAAACTGGGCCCTACCTTTCCACATCCACACTGATGCCTCGAACAAAGCCATAGGTGCAACTTTAGGACAAGTTGAGCAGAAACTTCCGTATGCCATTTACTTTGTTAGCAAAAACTTGTCCAAAGCTGAGCTGAATTACACTGTAACCGAGAAGGAATTCTTGGCTGTGGTCCATGCATTGAACAAGTTCCGACATTATATTACTGGTTACCAGACCTTTGTACATACTGACCATGCTGCTATTAGATATTTGATGAATAAACCAGATGTGAATGCTCGTATTATTAGATGGTTACTTTTATTGTAGCAGTTTGATCTAACCATTGTTAATAAACCAGGTAGAGAAAATGTTGTTGCTAACTTCTTGTCTAGATTGGATTTGTCTGCAGATGAAGATGGGACGGTGGATGACCAGATGCCTAATGAGCATCTGTTTGCTATCTCAGTACTCTCTCCATGGTTTGCTGATATAGCAAACTACCTTGTTTCAGCTCAGTTCCCTCTGCATCTATCTTCAAAAGAGAAGAGCAGAATCATCAGAAAAAGTGCCTCATTTACTTGGATCGGGGGCAACCTGTTCAAGCTTGGCCCCGATCAGATCTTAAGGCGTTGTGTAAGGGAGGAGGAAGTCTTTGATATCCTCCTCACTTGTCATGACGGGCCTTGTGGAGGGCATTTTGCAGCAAAGAGAACTGCCTTCAAGATCCTGCAGGCAGGCTACTATTGGCCCACACTTCATCAAGATGTCAGAAGATATGTCAGTCAGTGTGACCAATGCCAAAGAATGGGGAAACCAACCCAAAGGGATGAGATGCCTCTCCAACCTCAAGTGACTCTTGAGCCATTTGAGAAGTGGGGCATGGACTTTGTGGGTCCAATCAATCCCTCTTCGAGGCAAAGATCCTACATCATTATGTGTACTGACTACTTGACAAAGTGGGCAGAGACTAAAGAAATCAAAGCAGCAACAGAAGAGAAGGTGGTCGAGTTCTTAAGAGAGAACATCTTCTACAAGTTTGGCTACGCAAGAGAGCTGGTGACCGATCAAGGGAGCCAGTTCACATCCAACTTGGTTGAAGACTTACTGGCTCATCACAAGATCAAGCATAGGACTTCCACTCCCTATCATCCTCAAGCAAATGGGTAGGTGGAAGTCACCAATAGAGCATTGGAAGGGATCTTGACCAAAGTGGTGAGCAGCAGCAGAAAAGATTGGGCAGATCGCCTGGTTGAGGCCACATGGGCTTACAACACCACTTGGAAGACCACCACCGACTTCACACCTTATGAGCTGGTCTATGGGAAGAAAGCTTTGCTGTCCATTGAGTTTGAGTATAACACTTTGAGGATGGCAGCTCAGCTGGACCTAGATCTCAGCCATGCACAACAAGAAAGGCTGCTGCAGCTGAATGGCCTGGATGAGCACCGCATGCAGGCCCTCCTTCACTCAGAAGTGGTTCAACTTCAGAGGAAGGTGTGGCATGACCAACATCTCCATGACAAGCAATTTCAGCCCGGAGATTGGGCTTTGTTGTATGATTCCAGATACAAAGATTTCAAGGGGAAGTTGAGAACCAGATGGCTAGGACCATATACAGTGGAGAAGTGCCATGACAATGGATCTGTCCTCATTCGAACCATTGATGAGGAAGCCATTCCCATGCTTGTTAATGGGCATCGATTGAAGATCTACAGGAGACCTCTCTCAAGACAAGAGTTTATCAAAACTATGGAGAAATCTGTATTGGTCATAGAGAAGGGTTCTGCCTCTGCCTCTGGCACACCCTGAAAGAAGATCTGAAAAAAAAAAAAAAAAAAAAAAAAGAGAAAAAAAAGAAAAAAGAAATAAAGATCCTTGGGTGAAAACCTCTCTGAGGCACCCAAGGCAGGTAGTAGGGGTGAAAACCTCATTGAGGCGCTCCTATTGCCTTTTCAAAAAAAAAAAAAAAAGAGAAAAGGTTGAAAAAGATCCTCGAGTGAAAACCTCTCTGAGGCGCTCAGGGTAGGTGGCAAGGGTGAAAACCCCTTTGGGGCGCCTCTGTTATCTTTTCAAAAAAAAAAAAAAAAAAAAAGGGAAGAAAAAAGAAAAAATAATAAGCACAATATGAAAATTGCATGCAGGTTGCAGATGTTCTATGGAGGAGAAGAAGCCTCTTCAATCACAACCAAGGGTCCTTATCATGCTGTCAAGGAACCTCATCAGTACCTCCTCCAAGAGCACCCATGTTTTTCAAGGTATGTGCAATTTTATCATGGTTTGAATCTTCTACAGGAAGCTGCTGTCTTTCTACAGGAAGGCACAGTCTTTCTACAGGAGGGCGCAGTCTTTCTACAGGAAGGCGCGGATTTTCTACAGGAAAGTGCAGACTTTCTACAGGAAGGCCAAACTTTCTACAGGAAGCTCTGTGTTCTACAGGAAACTTCCTGTAGAAGTTTGGGACGGCCAAAAATTTGTTTCAAACGGAGATCTAGCGACTGAGGAATGGGTTGGATGCATGCATGCCACTGATTGGCACCCCTGAACATTGCTGTAACCTTGCTCCACCATCCTCGTCGCCATGCAACCAAGATCCCTGCACCAGCAAACCAGAACAATGAGTTCTCGTGGTAAAGCCATTTGTCAAAGAAAAGCAAGCACCGAGAGCTCATACCGCATCCATGTCAAGCATCAGAAGCTCCGGGAGCGTGATCAGAAGATTCCATCCATCGTCGTGCAGCATGCACCCAAGGAGGTGAGACTGTTACAAGGCACCCCGCGGGAATCCTATAACAGTCAAACCTGCATGGGTGGATACCATTCACAGCACCACCCTCTGCAAGCAAAACACGGGTGCAGGCAACTAGAGCATCCACTCCATCGCCAGCATCCTGTAACCATGAGCCTCCGGGACTGTGTAAGCCGCATGCAGCAGGTAGATCCGCTCCCCGTCGTCCAAAAACCGAAAAATCATGTGCAGCCGCGCGCAGGTAAGTGTCTCAACCCTTCCTTCCACCAAATCGCATGAGTATTACTTTGATTTGTTTTGCATGGCGTAGAAATGAATGGTTGAGCGGCCGTATGGCCAGTTGACTAGCCACGTCGGCTAGTTATGGTATAGTTAGATGTTTGGGTGGCAGCCACGACAAAGAAAATACGCAGCACGCACGTGAGGATAGTCCCGTCAACCGAGAAACGAGTTTAAATGAAAAGGGCGGCGACAGATCTGTGGGAATGAATGCGGCAGCGAGTGAATATGCAGGTGAATGATGGGTGACGTCGCCCAACGGTCCGACGGGGACAGCTCACCCCCGCGCCACGAGCTGCGCCGATTCAAAATCTAATCGGCTAGATTATGCGCATGTATTCATCAACCTCCACTTCAAAACTCGAGTGGCTCTTCTGATTTCCTCTGCACGTTGATACGCCGAGCTCTCGGCTACCAGAACGCCGGTGAAACACATCTCGACCGCTGGCCAACTACAGTCCGCCCCGAAGTTTGCACACTGCTCCTACAGGAACAGTTTCTACAGGAACGTAGTCCTACAGGAAGCAGTCTCTACAGAAACGCAGTTCTATAGGAAGGTGAATTCCTCACGTAAGAAAAGGTGGCAGAAAAAAGGCGGGAACCCACAGATTCCACCAAATTAAGGAGAAACCCGGCAGTGGTAGAGCTCTTTACCAGAGCACAATGGATGCCTTTTTGTGATAAGCTGCAGGGCTACGATGATGAAGTAGCCGAGGAATTCTTGCAGGCTTTGAAGCCTAAATCCCAGACACTGGCCACAGTAAGCTTCAGAGGTCTAAGCCTCAAACTCACCCCAGAACATATCAGTCAGATCACAGAGCTTCCTATGGGTCTGCCGTGCGATAAAGAAGAGCGAAAGCAGAGCCAGCAAGCAAAGAAAGAATTCTTTCCACCTGAGGAAGAATTATCGGAGGATAAAAACGGGGTGAGAAGAACGAGTTTATCACCACCTTGGAATGAAGTCAGTTTGCAAATCATGAAATATATTACTTGTGAAGGCCGGTTCAGCATCGTGTATGCATATCACTTTCGGTTACTCACTGAGTTGAGGCACCGAATTGACCTTCCTGTAGAGCAAAAACTGAGCATCCCTCATTATCTCCTGCAGTCCCTAATGGAATGTGCTACAAAGCTAAGAGAGGGCATACCTGATCAGATAGCCCACCATGGGTTGATAAAATTGCTTGTGGAGGATGCACTGCACTCATATAAAGTTCCCCTCTCCTGGGAGTCATTTAGGAATCTAACACGAGATGGGGACATTAAAATGTTGATCGAAGATAGTGGCTCCTCCAGCAGCGAAGACAAGGAAGCAGTGGCTGAGGAAAAGAAGGACGAAGAAAAGGGTGGCACACCGATCCTGTCAGCAAGGGAAAAGAGGATGAAGAGCAGAATGGACAAAGCAGAGGAGGCCCACGTCAGCCCAAGTACCTCCACAGCACCTGCACCCAAAGCAAAAAGCAAAACTCAAGCAGGCAAGCAAGCGGAAGTGGAGACACCTGTGTCTACAGGAAAGAAAAAACAGGCTTCTACAGGAAGCCCGAAAACACAAACTCAGGCTTCTACAGGAAGCCCAAAAATCAGTGAAAAACAGGCTTCTACAGGAAGCCCGAAAACAAAGACAAAGGCTTCTACAGGAAGCCCGAAGATCAGTGAGAAACAGGCTTCTACAGGAAGCCCAAAAACGAAAACAAAGGCTTCTACAGGAAGCCCAAAAGCAAAGACCAAGGCTTCTACAGGAAGCCCGAAAATCGTTGGAGAACAGGCTTCTACGGGAAGCCCAAAAACGGAGACAAAGGCTTCTACAGGAAGCCCGAAAGTGCAACCACAGGCTTCTACAGGAAGCCCGAAATTGGAAAAAGGGGCTTCTACCAGAGGCCCGAAAGTCATTGAGAAACAGCCTCCTACAGAGAGTCTGAAGACAGGGAAAGAATCTTCTACAGGAGGCCCGGAAGTGGGCAAAGCAAGGCCTTCCACAGGAAGCTCGAAATCTGAAAAGGAGGGGCCCTCTACAAGGAGCTCTGAGAGAACAAAACGCAAGAAAGAGAAGGCTGACATTCTTGAAAAGGAGGCAGCAGCGGCACTGGCTGCCCTCAGCACACCTCCAAAACCGAAGGAAAAAAGGGAGAGGGAGACCCCTCTACCATCTGAAGCCAGGAGAAGCAAGAGGATGACCACGGGCAAGCCACAGCCTCCACCCAGCAGCCAAACCACTTCAGGGGACGTCCCTACTTCACCCAGTGCAAGAACCCCTTCTAAAACATCAGCCACCCCCGAAAAGGGGAGCCCAAAAATAACTTCCTGGACACGAAAGATAGGCCAGTCGCCTTCCGAAGCCCGGCTCAAGGAAATAGGAAAGGGGAAGGAAGCATCACCTTCGTCACCACCAGGGGCAGCAAAGGCAGGGCCGCCAAAAACGGGAAAGGAAGAGGCACCACCCTCGGCAGAAAAGGCAGAACCACCAAAATCAGGGGAGGAAAAGCGTGCTCCGGGCTCTAGTTCTCGGCCAAAGACAAGGAGCCAGGGAAAAGTTGCTCAAGGATGAGCAAATAGTTTAGCTAGGGGGTGATGATGAGCCCCAATTTTTTGTATAATTTGGGCTCATTTGGCCTACTTGTTTTGCTCAAACCATTCACTTTTTACTGCTTATGCATGCATTTCTTAGTTTATTCGTGTTTTTTGTAGGAAGAAGGGTAGACACTTTATCTACGTGACTAATGCATTATGATTTCAGGTTTTTGCACCAAAAGGGAGAAAAGACCACGTGAAAAGGAGACAAGGAGACAATGAGGTGGCACTGCTGGTTTTTAGGAGAGGATGTCCACAGTCTTGGGACCCTCCTCGTAATTCCCACCATAGCTCCGAGCTCCAATCCATCTCCCCACCGAGCTTAGAAGCAGCCAGCTGTTCTACAGGAACAGCAGCTATAACTGTTCTACAGGAATAGCAATTATGACTGCCCTACAGGATCAGCAGTCTAAACTTCAGTTGGACAGCCGAGCTCCTAAAATCAAGGACACCTGTTGGATGATCGTTTTGCATAAGTATGGAGGCCGTAGCCTTTGATAGGTTGTTGAAACTCTCGCATTACTATTGTAATTTTTGAGCACAACTCGGTCTTTGTTCCTTTTTGTAAGCCAATTTGGCATGACATCAGATTATGAATAAAGAAGGCAGATTTTGATCTAGTTCTGAGTTTTCTCAAGGAGCTATAGCTCTCAGGTTAGGGCCCAACCTGAGAGCAATAGATCTCCTCAGTGTTGTAATGTGTTTGCATTTCGTTCCAGCACTTTGAGTTTGTTTATTTTCACATGCAATTCGAATTCACAGTTTGGTAATTTAGTCGTTTTCATGAGCATAGATAGGACTAGATTATGGTTGAATTGATTTCGGTTGTTTAGTTAGATTAGCAGGTTGATAATACATTGGAGCTCCAGCAAAAAGGTTGAGAAGGTCTCCACTGCCATCTCTGTTTGGAGATTGGAGTGCAGCCCATACCAGCCACAAAAATACGCAGTTCTTCACGTTATACATGCTGCAACATAGTCTCGTTTATGATAGATCTTTCCATGCACTTCACTCTTGCACCATACACCTTCATCACTGCTTCATGCACATTCCTCTACATGCTTTATCTTGCTGTTCATTGAGTTCAGGTAGCTTAGGTTAATGAATTTTCATCTTGGTGACAGTCATAAGCCATTTGTTTCATTTACACTGCTTTTCGTCATTCTATTACCTCCTTCTTCGTCTTGATCACACATACAACCACATTCTTGACCTCTGTTACGCTCTGTTATCTCCCAAACTCCTCCACTCCTCACGTAACTCCATCCTTTAGACATTTCGTTGTCATAACCTTTCATCCATCAACCCACTTTACACACTCGTTCTCCATCCTACTTCTCCACTCCTGAGCCATCACCAGTCTTATTCCTACCTTACACATCTCCCCCTACCATTCCATCACTCCTCCATCACTTCAAACACCCACGGTAGGTCATCCTGTAGCAATTTGTAGACTTCCTGTAGAAACCCCTGCGTTTCCTGTAGAATCCCCTGCAGACATCCTGTAGGAGGCCACTCACTCGGTTGCTGAGCCTCTGAACGTGAGGAACCTCTGCGGATTGATGCTAAGGATCTCTGGGGACCTCTCCTAGCCTCCCCAACCTTTCCCAAGCTTTCCTTCCTTCCGCATCACATCTGCACAACCAAACCCTAATAAGCACAAAATCACAATCACTCCATCCACTTAAAGAAAAAATACAAAAACATGTCTTTTAAGCTGCAAGTAGATTAGATTCATGCATTTTCACTTATTAGAGGTAATGGCATCATTGGTAGAAGTTTCCTTCACATTCTTTGCATCATAGAGGTTAGACTAGTTAAATTAGGGTTTCCTAGGGTTTCCATGTTTTGATTTGCTTTCAGTTCATTTTTGCCAAGTAGATTAGTCTTCTTTGAGCTAGCTTTCGTCCATCATTGATAAAGCTTCTTCTGTGAGCCTATAGAAGTTGGCTTGAGCCCTAGCGGACTTGTGCCAGCTGACCAAGTGACAGCTGCGACAAGAGCTAGTACTTGTGCATACAGCACCGTCGCTTCCAAGTGTGTACGAACTACCGGGTTGATAAAATTAAGAGACAGGAAGCCCCATGAGTTGTAGCATTATTGCTACAATACTGGAGCTCACCAATAGCCTTCATTCATCATTTAGAAAGCTTCTTCTAAGAACATATAGAAGTTGGCTTGAGCCATAGCGGACTTGTGCCAGCTGACCAAGTGACAGCTGCGACAAGAGCTAGTACTTGTGCATACAGCACCGTCGCTTCCAAGTTTGTTACGAACTAACGGGTTGATAAAATTAGAGAAGGAAGCTCCAGGAGTTGTAGCATTATTGCTACAATACTGGAGCCCACCATATTTTTTGGCGTCGTTGCCGGGGAAGCGTCAGAGTATTAGTAATTGTTGCTTTTCTTCTATTTTCTTACTCTCACCTTTTGCCAAGTAGTTTATTTCATTTCCATTCTGCAAAAGTAGCATAGACATTTCCTGCTTTCATAGACTAGCATTTCAATTCCGCAATTTCAATTTTGCAAGCATAGATTAGCCTTTCAATTCTGCAAGCGTAGACTAGCATTTCCATTCCTGCAATTCCATTTGAGCAAAGTAGATTAGCCCTTTCAATTCTGCATTTTTATTTCAGCAGGATAGTTAGTTGTAGATCAATCTGTTTCAGTTTTGTAGGTACCAAAGAAAAAAAAACAAAAGCAATCAAAAAGTCTTTCCATTTCATGCCTCGTAGGAATCGATATAAAATAGGCAAATTCCTACCCAACACCCCCACCACATCACTGAGTCACCTTTCTCTCTTCTTCGGTGACAGTGATCCAGAAGAACCTATAGGTGAACCTCCTGAGATATACGAAGATCCTATAGCAGAAGAAGAATTAGAGACCATCCCATCTGGAGCTATGGCTGACAATAGAGGAGAAGATGAGAGAATAGAAGGTGCCTTCCCCATCCGAGAAACCAATGGAGACATGAAAATGAAAAACATTAGCCCCTCCGCTCTGCCTCACTTCCATGGACTGACTACTGAAGATCCTGATACCTTCCTGTTTGAGTTTGTTGTCCTTTGTAGAACCTATGACTATACTGAAGATGAGCAGAAGCTGAAACTCTTCCCTTCAACTCTTAAGGATGCAGCATTACGCTAGTTCATGGGCTTACCTGGGAATAGTATCACCACTTGGGCTCAGATGCAGCAAGCTTTCAATACCAAGTACCGGGACTACTGTAGGTCCAAGGAAACCAAGGGAGAAATCTTTCAGATGACCATGGGAAATGATGAGTCCTTAGAGGATTATGAGGAGAGGTTCCAACTTAGCTATAAGCGGGCCAGGTGCACACTTGACCCTGAATCCCTCAAGTTGGTCCTGCTCCGAGGAGTCCCTGAAGACCTTTTAGATACCCTTCACATGTTAGCTGGGGGAGATATTTACCAGCTGCCTTATGAGGACATCAATACTGTGTTCAGAAACCACTCTAGGGCAGCCCGGAAACGAGGTAGAGGAAACCTTCTCTCAGTTGGAATTCCTTTCTCCAAGCATGAGTTTGCAAATCAATTAGAAGATCTTAAGAGTGAGGTGAGACAGACCATCGCCATGCAATTGGACACATTCAGGATCCAGCAGAAGAAGGAAGAAGCTGAGAGGGCCTTGGCTATCTTCTGCCCTAGATGTACAAGGAGACACCCTAAGAACGAATGCCCATTGCATTCGGTCGAAGTGTGCTTCGTTTGTGAGGGGGACCATCCCACAAATCAATGTCCAACCTTACCTGGGCTTAAATCTATGTACCAAGGGACAGAAGCTCCCACTGAACCTCTCTATTTCCTCAACCAAAGGAGGCCACAAGGACCTAGACCTTACCATTAGGGGATGCAAAGGGCACCCCAATCTTACTGCAGCCCCAACCAATCGACTCCTATGCCTTCCTGGGGCCCCCCTGCTCATCCTTCCTGGTCTATGCCTCCTCCATGGTCTTATCCACCTCAGTACCCTACTCAACCCACTACTCATTCATATCATTCACATGCCCAGCCACAGCCTCAGTGGAATGCACCTCAGTCGGGGTGGAGGCCCCAATACAACACTCCTCCTGCCATTTTGCCTCCACCACCAGTTCAACCTCAACCATTACCTCCTGCTCCTCCAAGGCAACCTCAAATGCCTACTCAACCGAACCCGAACCCTAACAATAGACAGGCCCAGCAGGTATACACTAGGGAAACATCATGCCCTACCTATGCTGTGGAGATCCAGGAGATCAATCTTCGATCTGGAAAGACTCTTCCGGATCGCGAACCTCCTCCCCTAGAGGACGAGGAGGACAAACAAGAAAGTGAACCAAAGGCTATTCCACCCTTTCCTGAGAGACTAACAGCCACCACACAACCCAACCCAGAGGAGGATGAGCTTCTGGGAGAGCTCAAGCAGTTGTGTGTGAAAATACCACTTCTCCAAGCCATCAAGGATGTGCCAATATACAACAAACTGGTTAAGGAAAAGTGTTTCAAACACCCAGGCAGGCGAAAGAGAGATGCTTCAACCATCAATGTCTTAGGACAACTGTCTGACCTTATGTTAGGACAAGTCATCTGCCCAAAGTACGTAGATCCTGGGAGTCCTATAGTAGATGTCCACATCAATGGCACCATCATACCTCACACCTTGATTGATCTGGGGGCTGCCATTAATGTGATGACCAGGGATACCATGCTCAAACTCAATCTTCAGGGTTCCTTGAGGAAGACCTCAACAGTCCTGCAACTAGCAGATCGCTCCACCGTGACTCCCGAAGGGATTGTGGAGGATGTCTTGGTCTCTGTCGACTCTTGGGAATACCCTGCAGATTTCTTGGTTCTGCAACCCAAGGCAAAGCTTACTGGATATCCTCTTATTTTGGGAAGGCCTTGGTTAGCCACTGCAGATGCTTACATAAGTTGCCGTGCAGGAAACATGACCATCAAAAATGGTCCTATGTCCAAGCAGCTAGTCCTGTACCCTCCTGCCCAACTCTCCTTAGAGCATGACTTACCACTGTGGTTGGAGGACGGAGAAGAGGATGAGGTGTACTCAGCACCTTTGTGCACCCTAGATACCACTAGAAGAGACCCCCCAACCGAGGATGACTTGATTGAGACTTTGATCCAGAATCCACCTTCCAGTGCACTATCCTTAGAGAAATTTGTGGAGGACGCCCAAGCCAGCACCTTAGTGGACCATTGTGCCACCAACCCTGTCACTCCCAGAGTCAAGAATGTGGAGTTCGGCCCTGAGAGAACGTTAAAGATCAGCTCCTCCCTATCTCCTTCCCAGGAAAAGGAGCTGTGTAGCCTGCTGGCCAGTCACCTAGATGCTTTAGATTGGAGCTATAAGGAGATGAAAGGAGTCCATCCCTCGGTTTGTACCCATCACATATACATCAAAGAGGGTTGTAAACTGGTTAGGTAACCTCAGAGGAGAATGAATCCAGCCCTTAAGGACATTGTCAAGGAAGAATTGCAAAAACTGTTGGATGCCGGATTCATTTACCCCATCTCAGATAGTGAATGGGTGTCCCCTCTTGTGTTGGTTCCCAAGAAAAATGGGAAGTGGAGAACCTGTGTGGACTACCGAGAACTGAACAAAGCTACCAAGAAAGACCATTTCCCTCTACCTTTCATAGATCAAGTGTTGGATGGACTGGCAGGAAAGAAGTTCTTCTCTTTCCTGGATGGGTTTAGCGGGTACAACCAAATCCAAATCAGCCCGGAAGACCAAGATAAGACCACCTTCACTTGTCCTTGGGGTACCTTTGCCTACCGAGTTCTCCCCTTTGGGCTATGCAATGCTCCTGCTACCTTCCAGAGAGATGTCTTGAGCATCTTCTCAGAGCTGGTCCATGATGCGGTGGAAATCTATATGGATGACTTCACTCCTTATGGGTCCAACTTCCAGGAAGAATTGTCCAATCTGGGAAAGGTCCTGACCAAATGCATTGAGATGAACCTGTCCCTTAGTCCTGAAAAATGTGAATTCCTGATGACTGAAGGGACCGTGCTGGGCCATACCATTTCTTGCCAAGGGTTACAAGTGGATCCTAACAAAATTTCTCTCATCAAGAAGGTTCCACCCCCCCAAAAGGTAAGGGATGTCTGGAGTTTCTTAGGATTAGCAGGGTATTACCGGAGATTCATTAAAGACTTCAACAAGCTAGCCTCGCCATTGTTTGGCCTGTTGGAAAAAGATGTGGAGTTTAAATGGACTGACGATTGTCAGAGGGCTTTGAATGAATTAAAGGACAAGTTGGTGTCAGCCCCAATCCTGAGAGGTCCAAACTGGGCCCTACCTTTCCACATCCACACTGATGCCTCAAACAAAGCCATAGGGGTAGCTTTAGGACAAGTTGAACAAAAACTTCCATATGCCATTTACTTTGTTAGCAAAAACTTGTCCAAAGCCGAACTGAATTACACTGTAACCGAGAAAGAATTCTTGGCTGTGGTCCATGCACTGAACAAGTTCCGACATTATATCACTGGCTATCAAACCTTTGTACATATGGATCATGCTGCAATTAGATATTTAATGAATAAACCAGATGTGAATGCTCGTATTATTAGATGGTTACTTTTGTTGCAGCAGTTTGATTTGACCATTGTTGACAAACGAGGTAAAGAAAATGTTGTTGCTGACTTTTTATCTAGATTGGATTTGTCTGCAGATGAGGATGGAACAGTGGATGACCAGATGCCCGATGAACATCTGTTTTCTATCTCAGTACTCTCTCCATGGTTTGCTGATATAGAAAACTACCTTGTTTCAACACAGTTCCCTCCGCACCTACCTTCAAGAGAGAAGAGTAGAATCATCAGAAAAAGTGCCTCATTTACTTGGATCGGGGGCAATCTGTTCAAGCTTGGCCCTGATCAGATCTTAAGGCGTTGTGTAAGGGAGGAGGAAGTCTTTGATATCCTCCTCACCTGTCATGATGAGCCTTGTGGAGGACATTTTGTAGCAAAGAGGACTGCCTTCAAAATCCTGCAAGCAGGCTACTATTGGCCCACACTTCATCAAGATGTCAGAAGATATATCAGCCAATGTGACCGATGCCAAAGAATGGGGAAACCGACTCCAAGGGATGAGATGCCTCTCCAACCTCAAGTGACTCTTGAGCCATTTGAGAAGTGGGGTATGGATTTTGTGGGTCCAATCAACCCTCCTTCGAGGCAAAGGTCTTACATCATTGTGTGCACTGACTACCTGACAAAGTGGGCAGAGACTAAAGCAATCAAGGCAGCAACAGAAGAGAAGGTGGCCGAGTTCTTAAGAGAAAACATCTTCTACAAATTTGGCTACCCAAGAGAGCTGGTCAGCGATCAAGGGAGCCAGTTCACATCCAACTTGATTGAAGACCTGCTAGCTCACCACAAAATCAAGCATAGGACTTCCACCCCCTATCATCCACAGGCAAATGGGCAAGTGGAAGTCACCAACAGAGCATTGGAAGGGATTTTGACTAAGGTGGTGAGCAACAGTAGGAAAGATTGGGAAGATCGCCTGGTTGAGGCCACATGGGCTTACAACACCACCTGGAAGACCACCACCGGCTTCACACCTTATGAGCTGGTCTATGGGAAGAAAGCTTTGCTGTCCATTGAGTTTGAATACAACACTTTGAGGATGGTAGCTCAGCTAGATCTAGATCTCAGCCATGCACAACAAGAAAGGTTATTGCAGCTGAATGGACTGGACGAGCACTGGATGCAGGCCCTCCTTCACTCAGAAGTGGTTCAACTTCAGAGAAAGGTGTGGCATGACCAACACCTCCATGACAAGCAATTCCAGCCGGGAGATTGGTTCTTGTTGTATGACTCCAGGTACAAAGATTTCAAGGGGAAGCTGAGAACCAGATGGCTAGGACCATATGCAGTGGAAAAATGCCATGACAATGGATCTGTTCTTATTCGAACCATTGATGAGGAAGCCATCCCCATGCTTGTCAATGGGCATCGATTGAAGATCTACAGGAAACCTCTCTCAAGACAAGAGTTCATCAAAACTATGGAGAAATCAGTGTTGGTCATAGAGAAGGGTTCTGCCTCTGCTTTGGGCATACCCTGAAAGATCTAATAATAATAATAATAATAATAATAATAATAATAATAATAATAATAAATAATAAAGATCCTTGGATGAAAACCTTTCTGAGGCTCCCAAGGCAGGTGGTAGGGGTGAAAGCCTCATTGAGGCGCCCCTATTGTCTTTCAAAAAAAAAAAAAGAGATTTGAAAAAGATCCTTGAGTGAAAACCTCTCTGAGGCGCTTAAGGAAGATGGCAAGGGTGAAAACCTCATTGAGGCGCCCCTACTATTTTTCAAAAAAAAAAAAAAAAAAGGAGAAAAAAGAAAAGAGAAAAGAAAAAAGAAAACAATAAGAAAAAGGATAGGGACAACAAGTTTATAATGTGAAAATGCATGCAGGTTGTAGGTGTTTTATGAAGGAGAGGAGGTCTGTTAACGCAAAGCCAAAGATACTTATCATGTTGTCAGGAGACCTCACCAGCACCTCCTCCAAGAATACTCACTTTCTCCAAGGTATGTGCACAATTTCATCACGGCTTGAGTCTTCTACAGGAAGATGCAGACTTTCTACAGGAAGGTGCAGACTTTCTACAGGAAACGCAAACTTCCTACAGGAAGTTCTGTATTTCTACAGGAAACTTCCTGTAGAAGTTCGGGACGGCCCAGAATTCATTTTATGAGGAGATCTAATGACCAAGGATCGGTTTGAACGCATGCAAGCTACTGTTGTCACCCTTATACACTGCTGTCACCTCTTTCTACCATCCCTATCGACATGCAATGAAGTTACCTGCATCATCAAAGCTGATCATTGAGTTATCAAGAGAAAAGCAATTTTTGAGATGGAAAAAACACTGAGATGCCATACCATATCCATCCCAGCCATCCATGAGCTCTGTGAGCGTGATCGTGGGGCCATTGCCTTCGTCGTGCAGCATGCACCCGAGGAGGAAAAACTGTTACAGGACATTCTGCAGGAGTCCCGTAACAGTTAAGCCCGCTAGAGTGCACACCAGTCGCAGCGCTGGCCATATACAATGAAAACGCGGGCGCATGCAGCCAAACCATCAAATCCATCGTCAGCGGCCTATGAATATGAACCTCCGGGCCTGTGCAAATCGACCAACAGCAAATAAATCCACTCATCATCGTCCAAGAACCGAAAAATCGCGTTGCGGCCACACACGTAAGTGTCTCGACCCTTTCTTCCGTCGAATTGCATGAATTTTACTTTGAAAATGTTTGCAAGTGTGAAGTGAATGGGTTGAGCGGTTGTATGGCCATTCGACTGGCCACGTCGATCAGTTAATGGTCTAGTCGTATGTTTGGGTGGCGGTCGTGGCAAAAGAAACGCGCAGTACACACGTGAGAGCAATCCCGTCAAAAAAACGAGTTTAACAGAAGAGACGGCGACGGATCTGTGGGGAATGATGCAGCAGTAAGGGAACTCGCAGGCAAATGATGGGATGACGTCGTCCAACGGTCCAGCAGGGACAACTCACCCCCGCGCCACGGATTCCGCCGATTCAAATCTAATCGGCTAGATTGCCACCCCATGCATGTATCATTCACCATTTGAGACTCGAGTGATCATCCAGATCCCTCTGCAGCTCGATACTCCAAGTCTTTGGCCATCAGAACGCCTATGAAGCAACACCAAGAGCGCAGACCCACTGTAGTATCCCCCGGAAATCACGCGCTGCTCCTACAGGAAAGCTATTTCTATAGGAAGTCGAGTTCCTCACGTCAAAAGGTGGCGGATTAAAAAGATAAGCCTGAACTCTCCATGCAATTGGTTTTTGAAGGTGGCAGAATCGTCGTCTACAGTATGGTCGTAGAAAATTGTTGCAAATGTTGTCTGTCGTGCATGAACTGTCGTCCTACACGATGTTAGTGTAATTAGCTGTGTTAAAGGTTCTCAGGGGATAAGCTTTGTGAATTATGTGCATGACAGGGGCGTAATCCTACGCTCTATCCCAGTAGACCAAATTTCTTCCGCATTTGCCACCTCCAGCTAACGCATCAGTTTTTCACCATGCCGGGTGGGTTCATCAGAAGGGAGCCCACTGATTTAACGAAGTTAAGAGAAAATCCTGAGGTGGTGGAGCTCTTCACACGAGCACAATGGATATCCTTCTGTGACAAATTGCAGGGCTATGACGACGAAGTGGCAGAAGATTTTCTGCAAGCTCTGAGGCCGAAATCTAAAACGTTGGCCACCGTTAACTTCAGGGGTTTAAGCCTCAAACTCACGCCACAATTCATCAACCGAGTTACGGAGCTCCAAATGGGATTACCATGGGATAAAGAAGAAAGGAAATTGGGCCAACAAGCTAAGAAAGAATTCTTTCCACCAGAGGAGGAATTCTTAGAAGACAAAAATGGGGTTCGTAGAACCAGTTTACTGCCACCGTGGAATGAAGTTAGCCTGCAAATTATGAAGTACATCACCTGCGAAGGCCGTTTTAGCATTGTATATGGGTATCATTTTTGGTTGCTCATTGAATTACGACACCAGATGGATCTACCTGTAGAAAACAAACTCAGTGTCCCTTACTTTCTACTACAGTCTCTGATTGAGTGTGCCACCAAGTTGAAAGAAGGCACACCAGACCAGGTAGCCCACCATGGACTGATCAAACTCCTTGTGGAGGATGCGCTCCACACATACAAGGTTCCTCTCTCATGGGAAGCCTTCAGAAACTTGACAAAGGATGGGGACATAAAGATGCTAACTGAAGAGCTCGGTTCATCTAGCAGTGAGGAGAAAGAGTCAGTGCCCGCAGTGAAGAAAGAAAAAGGCCAAAAGACCCCGACCACAGAGCAGAAGAAAAAGCAAGAGAAGAAACAAGAGAAAAAGGGTGACAAAAAGAAAGATGATGCACCCATCTTGAAAGCAAGAGAGAAAAGGTCGCAAGGCAGAGTGGACAAGGTTGAGAAGGTCCACATCAGCAAGAGTGCCTCGACAGCGACCGCAACCAAGTCAAAAAGCAAAACTCATGCAGCAAAGCAAACCAAGGCGGTGACACCTGTTTCTACAGGAACACCGAAACCGGCTTCTACAGGAAGCCCGAAATTAGCTGAAAAAGGGTCTTCTACAGGAAGCCCGAAATTGACTAAAACAGGGTCTTCTACAGGAAGCTCCGAAAAAGTGAAACCCAAGGAGAAGAAAGCTGACATTCGTGAAAGGGAGGCAACAGCTGTGCTGGCCGCCCTCAGCACACCTCCTAAGCCAAAGGAGAAGAGAAAGAGGGAGACCCCTCTATACTTTAAAGCTCGAAGAAGCGTGAGAATAAAGACAGGCAAGCCATAGCCTCCGTCTAGCAGCCCGATCATCATTGAAGATGCCCCTACTTCGCCCAAGGAAAGGTCCCCCTCGAGGATATCAGTCACCTATAAGAGGGGGAGTTCGAAGAAAACTACGTGGCAAGGAAAGTTATACCAATTGACTGAAAAAGCTCGGCTACAGGATGCTGAAGATGCTCTACAGGAAACCTTAGCCAGGCTTAAAGAAACTGAGAGAATGGAAGGAGAAGCACCCTTATCACCACCAAGGGAGGGTGAAGTAGAGCCACCAAAGGAAGTGGAGAAAGAGCATATACTAGAGCCCAGCCCTCAGCCAAGTCTGAGTTCATATTACAACTTTTTAGAGGCTGGCAAAATTATACCTCAGAAATTTACTGTGCCACTATTTTTTGCATTAGAGGAAGAAAGAGTCCGTACGCACACGTGGATGAAAATAGCCAAGTCAAAGGGTGTGGCGGACATAGGTCCCTTACAAGAGCAGCTCAAGGAGGCCAGAAGTGAATTTTCCATGGCTAAACACGTGGCAAATTGCCAACGCGTGTTCCTACAGGAAGAAAACCAGAAGCTGAGATTGCAGCTACAGGAGCTGAGGGCAGGGACAGGTACATCCTCCAAGGACACCACAGAGGAACAGCAAGGCAAAAAGGAACTGAACACCGGTCTTGGGGAGCCAACCACACTTCTACAGGAAGCAGAACAACAAGCACAAATTGAGGTGCAAGCTCTCAGAGAACAACTGGAGCAGAAAGAGGCACAATTGGCCTGCATGGCCAGCTGGGCCATGGATGCTATCCAATGCAGACAGCTAGCCAAATCCTATGGCTTGTACTTGAAAGACCAATGGCTGCAATTCCAAATCAATACCTTGGCGCAAAGAGGTATCTCTCAGCTCCAAGACCTGCAACAATTCACTGAAGTTTGCAGTACTAGCTCATCAGAGGATAGGGCCAAATTAGCGGAGTTCTACCTCCATAATCTGGCCCTGCCTAATGTAGTTTCATGGGATCCCAATACGGCCTTGCGAGATATGCAATTATTGGCATTTGCCTCATGGCTGAACCATGAGGACAAAAGAGCAGCAGAAGCCAAAGCAATCATGAACCGAGAGCTGAACGAGCCATTGCTCATCAGACCAGAACCAGGAGATCCAGTTGCACTAATCTCGGAACACCAACATTTGTCCACTAACCCTCAAGCTTCATTAAGATATATGGATCAACAGGCCCAAGCCATAGCTCATTTTGAGGACATGGAGAAATTGTTAGGAGACAACGCTGTCCAAGCATGCACACGCAGATGGAATACATTGGCACACAGTTTGAAAATCCGAGAGTACCATACCCCAACTCGGATGAGGGAAGCTCTGGTACGGGTAGCCCTCTATAATAAATCCATGCAAAACCTCTAGGCCAGCTCGATTGGCCTTAAACTCAACCCACCACTGCTGCTAGGATTGATGGAAGGCAGCACAGAGAAGGATGATAATGAACAGTGGGAAGAGGTAAACAAAAGGGCTGGGTTTCATATCAGCCAGGAGGACACTACTACAGAGGCTTGGGATGTAAGGGTAACAGTAAAGGAAATGAAGGATGAAGAGTTGGACTAGTTGCTCAAGGATGAGCAAATATTTTAGCTGGGGGGTGATGATGAGCCCCAATTTTTGGTAACAATTTGGGCTCATTTGGCCTACTTACCTTGCTCAACCCTTTATTTTTTATCACTTATGCATCATTTCTTAGTATATTCGTGTTATTTGTAGGAAGAAGGGCAGTCATTATGCCTATGTGGCTAATACATGATGATTTCAGGTTTTTTGACATTAAATGGAGCAAAGACCACGCAAATGAAGACAAGGAGACAGCCAAGGTGGCATTGCAGGTTTATAGGGAGGTTGTCCACAGCCTTGAATGACCTTCCTCATGATCGCCACCCCAACTCTGAGCTCCAACAGCTATCACCACCGAGCTAGAAGGCAGCCAACGGATTCTATAGGAACAACAGTTTAATTTTAGTTGGACAACCAAGCCCCACTAATTGAAGAGGCCAGCTTGGCCCTCATCATGTATAAATATTGAGGCTGTAGCCTTCTATGGGACTCTTGAACTTTTGTTATAGATTTTGAATCACGAGCTGTAGCTCTGTTTTTGCTCGTTGTAAGCCAATTTTGGCATGTTGTTAGACTCATGATTATGATCTTTTAATAAAAGGCAGGCAGATTTGGATTCAATTCTGAGTTCTTAGAGGAGCTATAGCTCTCAGGTTAGGGTCCAACCTGAGAGAAATAGACCTCCTTTTCTTTGTATTGTTACTTGTCTTTCTTTTATCATTGCATTTCTTTCTTTTACATGCACTTGGAAAACACAGTTTGCTAAGTTGACTGTTTCGGTTTGGTTATGTAGGTTAGTTTCATGAATGCAGTTGTTTCAGTAGTTCGGAATTAGCATAGGGAGATTGAAGTTACATTGAGTTCAAAAAAGGGTTGAATGCATACTCACTTTCACCTCTGTTTGGGGACCGGAAGTGTAGACCGTGTCAACTGCCAAAAACACTGTTTTAACATATGCATGCAAGTATTGATGTAATGTTTTCGGTTGAAGAATTGTCCATACGATTATATCTTGAGTAATGACTGTTTGGTTCAGCATCATGCACGGTTTTCCTTCAGCTTACATTGCTGTTCTTTGATTCCTAAGAAAACAGTTAGAATAGGTTGGTGAACTTTCGTTTACATGCAAGATAAGGGTGATTTGTTTCATTTACACTGCGCAACACCACTTCATCGTGTTCTTATCCTTCTAAACCGTGCCTAAGCCACCTACTCATCCTCTGTTCAGCTCATTTGCCTTCCAACCCTTCTACTATCCACGTTGCTCAATCTTTTTGACCTTCCACTACTACTACCCTCCTCTAGACCAGCTAGCTTTACACACACCTTCCCCATCTCATCTCTCTATCCATAGGCCATCACAAGCTCCTCTGTCATCTAACCTATCCACCCCTACAACTCCTTCACTCCTCCATCACCCAAAAATCCGACTGCAGAACATCCTGTAGAAGTTAGCAAACTTCCTGTAGAAATCCTGAGCTTCCTGTAGGATCCCCTGCAGACATCCTGTAGAAGCCTGTAAACACGGTTGCCAAGCACCTGAATGTTGTGGACTTCTGTGGAATGATGTGAGGGATCCCCTGGAACCTCTCAGAGTCCTCCTGACCTTTCCCAAGCCTTCCTCCCTTTGAACTACCCCTGCACAGTCAAGACCCAGTAAGAAGCACAATCATAACAACTCCACCCACTTGAGCAAAAATACAAAAACGTGTTCTCTTCAATGGAAGTAGTTTAAATTCATGCATCTCATCTCACTAGAAGTAATGGCATCATTTCTAGAAGTTGCATTCCCACCATTGCATCATAAGGATTAAGCTAGTCAGATTAGGGTTTACTAGGGTTTCCATGTTTGGTTGGCTTTCAGTTCATTCTTGCAAAGTAGGTTAATTTCCTTTGAGATAGCCTTCGTTCATCATTTAGAAAGCTTCTTCTGAGAACATATAGAAGTTGGCTTGAGCCCTAGCGGACTTGTGCCAGCTGACCAAGTGACAGCTGCGACAAGAGCTAGTACTTGTGCATACAACACCGTCGCTTCCAAGTTTGTTACGAACTACCGAGTTGATAAAATTAGAGAAGGAAGCTCCAGGAGTTGTAGCATTATTGCTACAATACTGGAGCCCACCACTGTACTTGAAAGTTGCTCAAAACAAGTAGGGTTGATATTTACTTTTGAAGTAATAGAAGTCTTAAACAAGAGGGATAATTCTGGGAAATTAGGTGTAATTGCATTCTGAAACTACACTTCAATTTTTGTGAATGCTTCTCAAAGTTTAGAAATATTGTAAATCATTTTATGTTTATAAATTGGTCACAAAAAGGTTATCAATATCAAAATAGAAACTAATCCAATTTCAGCATCCTTAACTCTTACCTTGTCATCCATTTACTCTTAAGGAGAAAATTGTCCATCCCACTCACTAAAGCTTATGATTACTCAGAGTGTAATTCTAAAATATTTGATATAAAAGACAAGCGGTCTTATTACAAGCCTTCTTACCATGATCATGGGAAAATAGTTTAACCAACATTATCAATACTGCATACCAAAACAGGGTAATGGCTTAGAATTATAAGACAAGGGGTCTCATCACGAGCCAGCTTGTTCGGTTAAATTACTACCAGTGAATGGCATTGTCACTAAGCTGGTCACCAAACCAACACAATGGCTTTTTATCTTACAAAATAACAGAAAAGTGGAAAAGAAATACAAAATATGAAAAACATGTTTTGAATTCATTCTGTTAATCATACTCTCAAATGAGCAGAACAATGGACAATAGCATGGTTAAAAGGTATCCATGTCGAAACTATGAACGTTTGCTGGCAGCAGAGGCTCTACCTATGACAAAGGAGTCAATTTTAAAAGCTGATTTGGAAAGGTTTTCTGTTTTATCACTATCAACCATTAAAGGAAAATTTAAAACTTAGAATGTATCTAATTTTAAACAAAAAAGGAAGTTAGCAAAGATAGTTTCATTTTATTTGGAATGCATATATACCTAGTTATATTAGAATTTTCCCCTTTGAAGAGAACTCTATTTTGAAAAAGTTTAAGTATTTCCATACTTTTCAGAGATAACTGTTTCTTCCAGCGAATCGCCAATTGTTGTGCTCTACAACAACCCCCCATTTCATACCATTTTATTCACAAAACTATAATATGAAATCGGTCCCTTTTTATTTTTAATTGGTATCAACTTTGTATTATTCAAAAAGGTCCGAAAACAAAATGAAAGCATTATAAAAAACCTTTTTGACAAACCAATTATTTGGTCTTATAATATAAATAATTAATCTTTTATCATTGCGATAAAGTGATCGCAAGATCGCATATCGCAATGACAAAGGAGGCATAACTTAAAGGCCCATTGGTTTTCTCTGATGCGATGACATGTAGTAGGCTATCGGATATCGACAATAATAAGTTCTCATAACAAAAGTGCCTCCCACTCCGATGCGATGCGATCACGTCCCTTTCGCTCCGCTGCGACGCGATATCGCTATCGGCGATCGGGGATATACCATTCATTCTTTTTAAAGTGCCCATACTCCCGATGTGATGCGATGCGATATCGCTATCGGCGATCGGGGATATACCATGCATGCTTTTTAAAGTGCCCATACTCCCGATGCGATGCGATGCGATATTGCTATCGGCGATCGGGGATTCCAAAAGGTGTCAATATAAAGATTTAAGTTTTCCCCGACACCCGATTGCGATAAAGCCAAAAGCGTAAACTTCAAAAAATCGTTAAAGCAGAGGTATTACGATTAATTCGTATTAAAGGCCTTATCTTTCGAACAATGATTCACCTGCGCTCAATCGCCAAAACATCCAATGCACGCTTAAACAAATCATTCGGCCGATAAGAGATATGATGAGTATTTAAAGGAAATTGTGGAAGACTTCCTATAAGCACCATTTATACCAAGTCCGCAACGGCTTCATGTTACCCATTCATTATTCTATTTTTAATAAACCTGCTCCCAAAATTTCTTACCAAGTAGGGATTGATTTGACATCAATAGGAAGGTGGTTCGGAGAGGAGAAATTTACTTCTGTAAGAATTTTCGGTAGCCAAGCCGAACCTCATGTCCTTCCTTTGTACATACCTGATAAACTGCTGGCGAGGGAGATAGCCTATCAGATTATTGCCGAAGGAGTTACACAAACTCTAAAGAAAAATAAGAAGTGGGTCTGGCCCTCCTTTCCTCTGAGATGTGGTGTCTACACTTTGCATGATTTCAAACATGCAGAAAAAGAATCTACGAAGATGAAATCATTAACTCTAGCGACTCTCCTTAACAGGTTATTTGATCCCAACAAAGTCACCTATAATGCTCTTGAACAGGCCAAATTGACAAAGTTTGATCATATAGAAGATAAGTTTGATGACCTGTTCTCCTCAGTTGAATCAATGTATCAAGTTAGATCGCTGGCCATAATGGAATACAAAGATGAAGGGTTAGTTGAATTCAACAGACTTAGAGAACAGAGGTTGCAAACTCTGCCTTTAGATCTGTTAGCAACAACCCCAGCAACAGGACCAAGCAAGCCTGAACAACAACATCCTAAAGAACCTCCGGTTACAACAGAAAAACAGAAGAAAGTGCAAGAGGAGACCAAGGCTAAAGAGCAGAAACAGAGCAACGTAGAGGTGAATGTGGATACTCAAATTGATCCCAAATTGCTCCAGGAATGGCAACAATTTGATTCAATGATCAATAGTCTTGAATGCTCAAAGGACACCGAAACTTCGAAAGCGGTGGATACACAGGAAACCACTTCAAAATAGGTTCCAAGTGGAACTAGCGGCCTACCCAATTCAAAGGAAGTAGAAATAATCCCAATGGACCCCTCCGATCAAATTATTTTGCAGATAGAAGAAATTCCTCCCTTGGATGTCTTCTATAGCCCAAGGCACAAAGCTGTGGTAAAACGACAGAGGAAGAGGAGAAGGATTGATCAACCTTCCCTTTTCCCAAAACAAACGGTCACAGGCAATGTGGTTTGGAAGGAGGAATTTGACCCCTCTGATGACCTAACAAAACTATCACAATATGTTGGAGCCTATTCGGCAGCAAAAATAGACAAGGCATCAGAGGTGAGTCTTTTATTAAAAACAAAAGACCAAGAAATATTTTTATTGCAAGCACAGCTAACAGAAGCACAATAGAAAGTGGAGGAGGAAAAACAACAATTGTTAACACAACAGCAAATAAATAATCAATTAACTCAACAATTGCGGGAAGAGAAACAGAGGATTGATCACAGCGCAGTCCAGAAGCAGAAAGAGTTGTCTGAGGCCTTGGCACAACTGAGAGCAACAAATGAACAAATGCTGAAGTCAAAAGATGAGCAGATTGCTCAACTATCAGCACAACTTGAGAAGACAAAGGATCTTCCAAAGATAGCCGAATTCAAATTAGAAGCATTATAGATAAATAAGGCATTAATAACACAAATCAAGCTTCTATGTCAACAAATCGCCCAGGTGGAGCCATTATGCGATTTGACGGCATCAATAAGTAAACAAACAGAAAAGTCTAGAATAGACTTGGATCAAGTTGAAGAAACATTAACTGAATTTCTTGACTGGCAAGATACCGATCAGGGACAAGCGGCAAATTTACCAAGGATTTTAGAATCACATAAAGAAACATTATTTACAAAATGGCAGTCCCAGTTAATGAAAGCGGAGAGGGCAATTTCAAGATGCAAATCAACCACAAGTAATTTGGTTGAATTGGTTAATAATACTCTCTACTTGTCAAACATGATTTCCCAATGCACTCCAGGTAAATTGATAGCGGCGAAAACATTGGAGCAGTCATGTTATCCAGATCTAGAGAAAAATGGGATATTAATTGCTGGAATTAACAGTTTAACATGGGATGCCTATTGGTTCTTCTTGGTAAAACTGCACAGTCAAAGAGCCGCCCTCAAATGCCTTACAGATGCAATCAGGTATATTATCCCCGATATTCAGGATGCCACCTATGCCGCCCAGCTTAACTCTCGCCTCAACAGACCGCCCGAAGTGGAGCCGATGCTTGCGATAAGTCAGCTCAAGTTTAAAGGCAAACAACCTACTTGATGATTCATGCCGCTGACTGCCAGGTTGCTGAGAAGGAGATATTCAAGATCATTTGATACCAATTAAGTAGGATTTCAGTTTCATAGATAGTTAGTTTAATTCAGTATTTATAGACCCTTTCATGTTTTTGGAAAGGGTCGTAAAGTTTTGTACTTGACTTAAAGCCTGAAGTTGCACTACTGTACTTCAGGCATATTCTTTTATAAAACTGGACCAATCATTCTGATTTTGGCAAAGAAGCTTTTATGCAAATGTGCACTACTGTCTTTGTTTGAAAGTATTTCTGCATTGGAGGAAGAATCTCAAATAGCGATTGATATTGGGAGTGACTCACAGCTCATATGGTACTATTATCTATGTCTGAATTCATTCTTTTTATATAAATTGTCATTTGATTGCCTTTGCTATTATCGAATATATGTATGTGTTTTAACAACATTTCTTTATTTCCTCCACTATTGGATGTTTATGGTAATGCTTTTCTTTTGATCATATATGTATTGATGATATAAATGATGAGTGTAGCAATATTGCGTTAATCACTTTGTTTAACTATTTAAGCAAAGTAATCTTTGAATGAATAAATTTCCCTGTTTATTAGATGGAGTTATCTATATGCCTATTAATAAACATAGATCATCAAGCGCTACACTTCAAAGTACAATAGTTCCCAGGATTAGTAATAGTTCTTTTATTTTGCTGATAAATTAAGTTATTCGCCTATCGTTAGATTAGACAACCAATCATTCATCCATCCCATTTACTCATTACTGGGAAACTGGTCCCATTACCCCCAGTCAGAGCCACCATTCCAAACGGAAAAGGAGCTGTATTAAGGTCCGGACCAGGTGGTTATCCCCCAATGTTGATACAACGATTTTCGGGGCATCAACAGGTGCCTAATCTCAAAAAGTCTACCAGCAACCATTTAATTAGCTGCATTGTCGGTGACAATTTGTACAACATGTTCTTCTCCCACTTCTTGAACAACTTCCTCCATCATTTCACAAATAAGTTGTGCAATCTTAACCTTGTCTGAGGCATCCACCGATTTGAGAAACATTGTACCTACTGGACAAGATACAAGGAGATTTATTAAAGTTCTATTCCTTTGATCTGTCCATCCATCACTCATGATGGTGCACCCTGTTTCTACCCATGATGAATGAAACTCAGATAGCACAAGCATGACATCTTCAACACTTTCGAATAGAAAATTTCTCCTAATGTTCTCTGATGAAGGGGCTTTGAACCTTGGACCTACAACAACAACTACATTAATCATAGCTTGCCAATAAGGACTTATGGCATAGTGGAAAGGTATGTCAGAATAGTACCAAAAGTTAGCAATGGCCTTCCTTTCCTGACTATGGATTTTTTTTTTCCAACCAGTGGTATCCAAGGTAGGTTGGGAACTGGGTTTTGTGTGGGGAGAAAAAAAGGTGTTTATGTTTCCACCTCCAATGTTGAATGCAAGATGACTCATTTGGCCTTGAGTTTGACTTGGACTTGGAGGCATGTGTGGGAAATTTGGGAACTGCATTGAGGATTCAGTAGAGGGAGATGACAATGGGCTAGCGGAAGAAAAATTGTCAAATCCAGGAGTTCCTATTTATTTTTTTTCTTTTCTTTCTTTGAATTATGCTGACTCAACATATCTGTTATCACCCCAAGAAACTCACCTAGGTTGCATATCGGTGATGCTCGGGAACATTACAAATTCAACAAAATGGTTGGATAAATGGTGGTTGAATGAAACAAATGCTGCATATTCAAGCCAGATAACCACTTCTACTATGACTGACCCCAGACATGGGTGAACACCCCCAGACTACAAGGATTTTAACCACCAATTACTCACAGTTTGAGGATAAGGTGATAATGGAGAAGACTGACCACACCAGTAGATGCACAGGACCCTGTGATGGCCGGCTGCAACCAGTTAAAACACAAAAATTTCCCTTTGGCGGACTTGAAAATTTATGAAATAGAGTGTTGTATAACCGTTGGGTTTGACCCATCGCATCGCAACATAACTTATTTAAAAGCCCCGCCCCTTTGAAAACACCGACAACGATATTTCCATGGACCCGAACATCTATCAAAAAGAATTAATAACGCTATCGGGTCCAGACCATCGGGTCCGGACCATCGGGTCCGACCCATCGGGTCGCATGCATATCATATGTAAAAGCCCTGGCCCTTTGACTATCCCGATAGCGATATTGCGATACGATCTCAGCTGTTGATCCGGATGCGCGATCGACGGTCCTGATCGAATCGCTATATTGCATCACTATGCTACCGCCGATACCTCTAATGCTCTGATGCTCCAACCCGCCGATACGCCGATGCACCCATCGACGATCGCTGATTGGAAATGTCCCACATCACTGCCGCTACCTGCCTCCTCCAATTGCAATATGCCAACGTGATCTGGACCGTTGATCGGCCAGATCCAACGGGTGATATGAATTCGGACCTTTAAGCTTGCGATTTTGATTTTTGCATGGTTTTGGAGTGTTTTTTCCTCCCGATAATGTATTTCCGCCCTCCCAAGGGATTTTCCTTTGTAACCATTTTGATCGGTGGAGGCCTTAACAGGATTTTGAAGGCTTTTGGGGCACTTTATATCTATTTTTGGGCATCCTTTTGTGCACAAACAACCCAATCAGGACTACATTTGATCCTCAAATGTTGGATTATGTAGTAGAGCTAACATTGGCTCCTTCTGGGGATGAGATCCTCCCTGTGAGGTCTCAAGAACCTGCAGACCAATGCCTTCATACAAAAACAGCTATAAAAACACTTGCCTAGTGTCCATTGGGCATGGAGTTAACTAAGCATACAACATAAAACTGTAAAAGAACTTAATTACAAACATAAAAGCCTGAAAATTTAAACTTCAAAATTTTCTCATTTGCAGGGCAACCAAACTGTTTCTCCTGCTCTGAGTCTGGTTCATCATAGATCAGCAGGACTGGATTGATTTGATCCTCTACCTCAAAGAGTTTAGGACATCTGAGCTTGACAGGTAGGTAGGGATCAAATTTCACTCCCTTTCTGTGTATTTTCCTCCTTGGATGTTCTTCATGGGAGCCTTTGTATACTAGCTGAATATTCATTTCTGGTGTATACTTGTCTGTGTTATCTGTGGTTTGCACAACTAATATGAATGGTGAACCACAATGTTCTTGTGCTGGGGACACAAATACATCATCTGCTCCAGCATCTTTCATAGAAAAATCCTCATCCAAGGAGGAGTCCCATGACTACGCATTTTCTTCCTCTGTTAACTGATAAGCTGCCTCTTCAGTCTGTGTGGAGGCCATCTGAGCAAGTTTCATAATATCAAGACTTAGATGATCAGCTTCAGCCTCGATCATTGAACTATTTCTTGCCTCAGTGTTTAAGGGGCAACTGAGAGGGATTTTCACTTGAGCAGACAGAGAAGCAAAAGATGATGGGGAGTTTTCCTCCCCCTTTTTAATCACTAAAATGGGGACAATAGCAGGTTGGAAAATTTGCAAATCTGCGTAGCCATGGAGAGGTGTGCTGACTTCGGGCTCAGATTGCTGGAAGGGGTAGGTGCTTGCTGCAAGCTGCCACTACTGGTCAACTTGTTGTTCTGCAGCTACAACAAATTTTCGAGCAGCGCTCTTGGCCAATGCCTCTTCATAGGCAGCTTTGGTTAGGAAAGGAGCACCTTCCAAACTAGAGACCTCCTCCTCCTCAGCATACACTTCTTTCTTGACTATATTCTGTAAAAGGGAAATATCCCCTTTATCTTCATTTGTATCTCTTTTTCTCTGCAAGATCTGCATATGCTCATTGGCTTCTCTATACTGATTTGGAGCTGAAAAAGAAATGGAACAATGAGCTCCTGCTTCTACAAAATGCTGCTCAGCTTTTAACTTGGAAACTTCAGAGGCCAAAAACTCAATCATCCTAGCTAACTCTTCAATCTCATGCTCTGAGGATGATGAGAGACCACCCTTCTGAAAGTTCCCAGACTCAGTATGATCATAGAGCAGATCTTCCTTATCTCCCCAGTGCTTTAAAAACACATCATCTAGGGCATCAATGCCTGCGATAGTCCTAGGGGGTAATTCATTGAACCATTTTTCTAGCATCCCCATCTAGGATTTGGACAAAAACCCTCATCCATACATCCTCTTCATAGATATCCAGGTTATCAGCAAAGTTATAAAAGGATTCGAGGTGCTCCTCAGCTGATACTCCTTCTGTACCAGTAAACTTTGGCATGTATTCCTGATAATCTCCTGCAGGCATGGCATTTAGAGGAACAGGAAAGACTAGAGGTCTATACCTAGCAGCAATGATTCTTTCTATTTTTGTGGGAGATTGCTGGCTTGCCATGACTGAGGTATATGAAAGAATACTGGTAGACTGAGAGGAATTAATCAATGAAAAGCATGACAGAAACAAAGGAATACGAAGGAAAGCATGGAAATCTTCTTTCAACTGAGGTCCGAAAGGGAACTGAATGGGTAAGGAGCTGAATGAATCTCTGAAGGTGACATTCACTAACAGAGACACATGGAACTTTTAAGGCTTACCTGAACCTGATGCTCCCTACTGCGAAATTTTCTTCTACTGAACAATCTTCTTAGGATCAGGCAATGATTCAGCTAATATTCTGAAGATATCTTCGTGCATGTTTCAGCAGCTACGCCAGAAATTCAATGTGGAGTCACCAAAGGATGGCCTTCCTCCAGTGGAGTCACCAGACAGATGTTTACAACCAAAATCTGTGCTCAAACCTTGTCTGTCATCAAAGCTTGAAGCTGTGTCGTCTCCCAGGGAAGCTGTGCTTCGATTCTCTTCTCCCCAGCAATGGCGCCATTTAATGTTATCACCCCAAGAAACTCACCTAGGTTGCATATCGGTGATGCTTGGGAACATTACAAATTCAACAAAATAGTTGGATAAATGGTGGATGAATGAAACAAATGCTGCATATTCAAGCCAGATAACCACTTCTACTATGATTGACCCTAGACATGGGTGAACACCCCCAGACTACAAGGCTTTTGACCACCAATTACTCACAGTTTGAGGATAAGGTGATAATGGAGAAGACTGACCACACCAGCAGATGCACAGGACCCTGTGATGGCCGGTTGCAACCAGTTAAAAGGTCTGTAAATCTAGTTTCTAATACACAGAGAGGATGATAGCTCTCTATGCATTAAACAACAGAAACCTGCATACACGTTCAATGATACATGTTAGATCCTAACACAGAGTTGGGATGGCAACCCCTCTAATGCTAAACTTTAACAGAACATGAATCAATGCAAACAGGCACAACCTGGAACAAGAAAGAGAGGTGGAAAGTAAGCAATTAACAACAAAAGAAGCTTGTATTAGCTGGAAATGAAGACCAGATGCTACAGGTTACAAAGTAGTTACAGTCTCCAGAAGTTGAACCTTACAATAGAGTCACCTTCATCTAACACTCATCCTCGATTACATCTCTGTTCCGAGTATATATAGTGTTACATTACAAAATATCTCTCTAAACATATGCGTTGAGGGATCATAATGGATCACCAACCGTTCTAACTGCTTGGTATGGGTCTCTGCTATAGCGTGACTGTGTCAGTAAACAAAATTTATCTTCTCTGATATTCTGTTGTCCTTCTCTAGTAGCTAGAACATTAACTGAAAGATGCCCCATAACTAATAAATGTATTTAACTGCTCGAGGCTGTCCTATTTCCTTCTCGACCATGCTGTTAGTTGCATGCGATTACCTGCTGTGCTGTACTGCTCCATGTCCACTTTAACCAGTTTTGTGCCACCGAGAAATCCTGCCCGCTTTGCCACTTTTAAATATCAAAGGTCCATTTATGCAATATTTCCTCTATCAGGTCCACCTTTTGGGTCGTAGTGCATATCACAGCCGACCAATTCTCTGTTTCTCCTTATACTTGAAAATATATAAAAAAACACTGTAAAACACAAAAATTTCCCTTTGGCAGACTTGAAAATTTATGAAATAGAGTGTTGTATAACCATCGGGTCCGACCCATCGCATCACAACATAACTTATTTAAAAGCCCAGCCCCTTTGAAAACACAAATAGTGATATTACCGTGGACCCGATCATCTATCAAAAAGAATTAATAACGCCATCAGGTCCGGCCCATCGGGTCGCATGCATATCATATGTAAAAGCCCTGACCCTTTGAATATCTCGATAGCGATATTGCGATGCGATCTCGGCTGTTGATCCGGATGCGCGATTGACGATCCTGATCGAATCGCTATATCGCCTCGCTATGCTACTGCCGATATCTCCGATGCTCCGATGCTCCAACTCGCCGATACGCTGATGCACCCCTCGGCGATCGCTGATCGACAATGTCCCACATTGCTGCCACTACTTGCCTCCTCCGATTGCGATATGCCGACGCGATCTGGACTGTTGATCGGCCAGATCCAACGGCTGATATGAATTTGGACCTTTAAGCCTGCGATTTTTATTTTTGCATGGTTTTGGAGTGTTTTTGCCTCTCGATAATGTATTTCCGCCCTCCCAAGGGCTTTTCCTTTGCAACCATTTCGATCGGTGGAGGCCTTAAGAGGATTTTGAAGGCTTTTGGGGCACTTTGTATCCATTTTTGGGCATCCTTCTGAGTGCAAAAAACCCAATCAGGACTACATTTGATCCTCAAATGTTGGATTATGTAGCAGAGCTAACAATATCAATGGCCAGGGTTGCTTGGTGTTTGACATTTTCGTCAATATTATTGCAGAGACCTATATCGTCGTTGGGTATTTGTGCAAGGTGGTACTTGAATCTATAAATGCCTCCACTAAATTTTTCTTTGCAAAATTTACAAAGGAGCTTGGGGTCTCCAAGAATCTTGTCACAATATGCCCAAGCAAAGTCCTTCTCCGATGACATTGTTGTTGTTTTGGACTTGTCTTTAAATTGCAGCTTCTGTTTAGATTTGGAGTTGTGCCTTCTATTTAATCTGGCTCTTGTAAAAGACAACCAAAAAATAAAATTAAACATGCCATATATAACTTTGCAAGAAAGAGAGTTGGTTTTAAAGGATATGAGGTTTTGTTAAGGATCAAAGAGGAGTATGTCTAGCAACACAAGCACATTTCGAGCTAATATATCATTAAGACCTTGAAACACAATTAGGTATATATGAGGAAATGCTACCTAAAGGAAATACTATCAACATATATTGCATTGTAATCTTGAATTTTCACGTTCGTTTAGCATAAGACAACTTAACCAATACATCAATAATAGATTCTGGAAGAACAAAAATACCCATAGTTGTGAATGCATGGTTAAAGCCTTTGGAGTTGACAAGAAATCGACCAAGGAAGGAATGCTTGATTACTTGGCCAGTGGTTGGTATGAAATCATTTCTTAGTGCATTTTTTAAATCTATTTAAGCCCCATTTATAGGGTTGAAAAGTCATAACCAAAGGAATACGCCAAACATTTGATTGCTGAACAGTGAAACTTGAAACTTGCCATTTAAAACGACATTGAAACTTCAATATAGTAATATACCTATTATTTAAGCCAAGTGTCAACGTACCTTGATTGTTGAATAGTGAAGCTGCTAAGCCTAAAAGTAACACACATTGAAGGTGACGCGCGACTTCATGAGGGTCGATATGGAGTATGGATAGAGCACACGCTGGCAAATACCCGATATGGAGTCTGGACTTAGGCTCATGCTGGCGATTCCCCGATATGGAGTATGGACTGTGTAATAGTGAGTAGTGATTGATTACTGAATGTATCGACGTATGAGTTGCAGGCTTGAGAAATGAGAAATAAATTTTGGAATGACCGACGTTTAGTTTTTAGCAATGCGGCATACCTAAACTTGAAAAACTCGTGCTCATCAAGTCAAGGACAAAAATCGAATAAATCAGAATCAATCACGGGAATCTACCTTAATCGGAAAGTCACAATTCAAACTTGCATTGACCACGAGTTAAACTTGGTCAACGTGAGTTTGACTTGCAAATATTTGGATCAGATCATTTGGAAAGCGAGCATATTCTGACACGTGATTAATTGCGATTGATCGGTAGGTCTTATTCACTGCTTGTAACTAAAATCTTAACTGAAAATAGGAGATCTTACAATTGAACCTAATTGTGAATTTTCTAAATTGAAATTGGTCCATCGGCATCATTTTTATTTTCGGCTGGGTGTGTCAATAGAAGAAAATCATTTCAAATCAGGTTCATGGAGAAAATATTTTATGGAAGATGTCTGTTTTATGGCAAGGAAGACATAGTAATATTTTTTATTAAATTTGAATAACAATAGTATCTACTCTGTATCTCCCGTATCTCATTATTTTTATATCTTGTAACTCATACAGAAAGTCGGTTAATAGTGGAAATGTAACATCAAGCTCCATTCCTTTTAATCCAAAGTTCTACATGAAAACCTTTGTGTCACTTGCACCGCAAATCCTTTGCTATAGAGTGTGGAGTTAACACCTACCTCTGCATGAAAAAAGATACACATACCTTTTGACTTGGTTTTTTCACCTTTTGTCCATTCTTTTTGTGGAGTCTAGGACAACAAGCTCCACATACTTTTTTTCCATACCTCTATGTGAGCGTAACTTTGCACATTTTCTTTGCTTCAACCAATATCAATAGCATTTGTGAGCTTCTTTCAAGGCATGAATACATGTTCAATAATGGAAATTAGCAAAGTTTCTAAAGCAAAAAATAACCATGGAGTTAACCTTTGCCATTTCAAATATGTTAGGATTCTATTGAGATTTTTTTAGAGATAATTATTAACTGGACCTCTACTTTCCGCTTTTTCTTAATATAAACTGCATCTCTTACTACATTTCTAATCAAGGAATTTTCATAAATGCTTCCTTGTCCAGTAGAAGAATAAATGGTCAACATGTCAGCTTGGCTCCAATTTCTTGGGAATTAATAATTGTTCTGAAAAATGACTACTCTTGTTTGAATCTATAACTATGTTTAAGCTTTGCAAATGGATTTTCCTCCAAATTGATCTTGGAAAGGTCCTTATTAAAGACGTCTCTATATCTCCCCCACTAGAATGAATGGCTTGTATGTTGAAAAGTATAGTAGAGCTCCCATCTGAAAATGTTGATCATCCCATTATCACCAAGAGCTCCTCCTTTTCCCCAAATTGGACGCAAAACAACATTGAGTACTTAATTATGATCCAACCTGAGAAAGTCTGAATGACACTACAACTCAGGAGCTATTGAATTTAAAGTGTACTAATAGGATTCATCATTCTTTCATTGAATAAGTATATTGTTTTTGAATTTTCCATTTGTGCTTGTAGTATGTGGTACTGACCTTGTCTCATGTGAAAGGGTTTTTATTCTTGGACTATGACAATGCTAGTAAGATTTAGGCCTTTTGTAGTATTTGTACCCCATGATCATTTTTTCAAGATGTATGTCCTGTGTGGAAAGAAATAAGCATTTAGTTATTACCTCCTAAACTAAAGCACTGTTTCTTTTATTAGGTGCCATGTAACATCCTCTACAAATTGAGGATGAATGAGATGTAATATCCTATCCATCGCCGTAGGCTATAGTCCTCCATAAAGGGGAAAAAACCCCACAATACCCATTGTTGGGCATTTTTTGGGGAAACTGGGTTTAATAAACCTTAATGTGGGGTTTGGAGTAAGGTTTACAAAATCACTTAAGAATATGAATCTCCTTTGGAAAATCTATAAATAAAGAAGGATTGAATTCATTTTGGATCACCAAGTATGGATTATTCATTTGTTCTTGAGCATTACGTCTGATAGTTTTTGACCCCTTCTATCTCTTGTCAATTTTGGTGGTGAAAGATTCCACCCTAGTTGACATTCCCTTATTATCTATCTATTTGGGCACAAGGTTCTTTGGCTAGTCAGCGAATTCTGTTGGATATTGGTCTCTTGTCTTTTTCTGGGCACAATATTTATGTTAAAGGTGAATGAATTTGGAGGGTATTGCGAGATATCTTAGTTCTATTTGGAATGCACCTCTCTTGAATGAAGTAATAAAGTTTCTAAGTCCTTAATATCTTATTTTGGGCAAAGAACTTACCTTAGGTAGTGGATTCGTTTCTAGCACCTAGAGTAGCGAAAATCTTTGCTTTATTTAGTTTTTTCATACACAATTAAAAGGAGAACTTCCCTAGTTATTAATTCTTAGCCTTAGCTAAGGAAGCATGTTTGCATATCTCATATCATATTCAGTAGAGGTAGAATTTAATTTTCTTGTCTATCCATGCAAGGAAGGTGCATTAGGATTAGGAGTTAAGAAAGCTGAGACATTGTTGTACATGTTTCCTGATTCATTGTACCTTACAGACTAAAGGAAAAGTGAATAGTAGTGTTCGAAATTTTTAGTTATTTACTATTTCAAAGAGTAATAAATAGTGATGTGATTTGAGTTTCAAATCTGTGTGCTTGCCGTTACTTACTTCAGTGGAATGTGCTTCCTTGTTCAAAACAAAGGGTTTTTCTGCAGTATCTAGTCTCCAAAGCTTCTTCAATGCAAACTAAATATCAAATCATGCTCTTGTACTCCAAAGTATCTAAGGAATCACCATAGAGGAGCTCCAAAGTAGACCAATGAGCTTTGATAGGCCAACTCCAACCCCATTTCTCCATATAAGTGTTGACATCACTGTTAGAAAAATTATTCTGAAGTGTTGCATCCTACACCAGTTCCTTAGATGGATGCCCAAAGGGGTTCTAGAATGAGGCTCAACCTTCATTGCCACATTTAAGACTTTTCAAAGGGACTGGTCCCTTTAAAGCATACCAATTTTTGGACTTTCACAATTTGTCCCTATTCCTATCAATTTTATATTTTTTATTGCAAATTCAGTCCTATTTTCCCTGTTTATTAACTTTAGGAAAAGTTATAGGTTAGCTCTAGCAAAATTTCAACAAATTTGTGGGTTAGGTTGGCATTTCTCCAAATACTATCACACATGTATATATAATCACACATTTTCCTTTTTAGATCTTGATTGCTTAAACAAAAAGGTTCGTTGCTTATTTAATTTTGTCCCATACCTCCACATCAGCACTCATAGATAACAATCTTCGTAATTCTTGATATTTATGCATAGTAAAGTCCCTTTTTGTTGCTATTTTTGATGGAGAAACCTCTAACAATACACCTTTTACCATAGAGATGTTGTTGGATAGAAATATCCAAAGGAGTCTTACACCAGACATATAAAGGGTTATTGTATATCACAATAATAAGCATTAACATATGAAGATGTGGCAGACCCTAAACTCTGTGCATTCAATCCATTACTTTTTCTTTCATGGCAGATTTCGTTCTACATAGTAGATGTGTTGTGGGACTTGAGTGTGTTCACATAAAAAAGGCCAAACCCGGATTCTCATGTGTCATGGAAATTCAACATATGCCTTGTTCACCTAAGAACTACTTGTAACTCATATTAGGGTACTCATGTATAATCTCAACTCATCCCACTTAACAAGTTACCAAGACAAGGATCATCACATCCAACCTTGGTCTAAAACAATTAAGCAACACAATTTAAATCTTGACATGCCATAGCACCTGACATGTCTTAGAATGCCTTGGCACTATGTGGCATGCGTTAACATCCCCTACATTCCTTGGCATGCTTTGATAGTCCCTAGCACACCGTGGCACTTCCTAACATGCCTTGGTAGTTTAGCATACCTTGGCATTGCTTAGCATATAACCTTGTCACTCCCTCCTTAACACACCTAGAACTCATTGAAACTCCCTCTCACACACTCTTATTCATTCATTTCCATGAATTTTGACCTAGTGCTTCCTTATGTTTCCCTAACACCCCTTAACACTCCCTAGCTCATCCTGGCGCCTGACACATCTTGGCCTACCACCTTAACACTCTAGCATTCCTTGGCACTACATAGTATACCTTGTCACTCTCTCCTTAGCACACCTAGAGGTCGCTGACACTCTTGCTCACAAACTCTTATTAATTCATTTCCATGCATTTTTACCTAGTGCTCCCTTGTGTTTACCTAGCACTCCTTATCACTCCTTGACACGTGTTGTTACACCCTAGAAACTATGACATCTTGGCATGTTTCCCTAGCCTCTAGCATGCCTTAACACTGCCTAGCATACCTTGTCAATTTGTCCTCAGCATACCTAGAACTCACTAAAACTTATAATTACAAACTCTTATTTTTTCATTTCCATTCATTTTGACATATTTCTCCCTTGTGTTTCCCTGGCACTCCCAACTAACACTTCCTTGCACACTTTGGCACATCTTGACCGCATGTTGCCCTAGAACTCTAACATTCCTTAACATTGTAAAGCATGCCTTGTAACTTGTCCTTAACACACTTGGAACTCACTGAAACCCCATGCCACACACTCTTATTCCTTCATTTCCATGCATTATTACCTAGTACTCCCTTGTGTTTCCCTAGCACTCCCTAACACTCCTTGGCACACATTGGCACACCATCGCACTTGTCACATCTTAGTAGGCTTTCCTAGCACTCTATCATGTATTGGCGTTGCTTATCATACATTGTCACTCCCTCCTTAACACACCTATAACTTGTTAACACTCCCTATCACACACGCACATTCATTCATTTACATGTAATTGAAATGAGAACTCCCTTGTGCTTCCTTGGCAATCCCTAGCATGTGTTGGCACCACATCCTAGAACCTAGCACACATTGGCATGCCTTAGCACTTGGAATGTCTTGACATGCCTAACATTCCTTGGAACTTTATAACATGTGTTAGCACTTCCTGAAATTCCTTGCACACCTTCGCACTCCATAGTTTTCATGCCCTCATAGATAACCTTACTTTTTTTGTGACTTGGGAACCCAACCATGTCATTGAAAAAATAGTGTTGTGCCTAGACCAAAGTATCCCTTTGTCTCTAACTTCTTTTTGCATCCTCTTATCACAATCGTAAGATTTCCTCCTACAAGTCCTAATATGAAATTCTCCTAACGCACTTCTTCCATGGGACACCTAGAATTCACTGACACTCCTTGGCATAATCTCTCATTCATTCATTTTCATGCACTTCGACCTAGTTCTCCCTTGTGATTCCCTGACACTCCCAAACACTCCTTGAAATGCATTGACACTATCTAGCATAGGTCAACATGCATTTTCATTCCTTGGCATGCCATGGCACTCCCTAATTATAATGCCCTCATAAATACCTTTAGTTTCTTTTAGACTTAGGAACCTAACCAAGTCCTACCTCGACTACAACAACTTTACCAAGTTACATTTAATACAACTAGACCATGCCTTGTTCCCCTAATGGACTATAAATCATCTTATACTTATCATGTCTAATCTTAACTCATCCCACTTAACAAGTTAGCAAGTCAAGGATCACATCCAATCATGCCCATAAAACAACTAAGAAACATAGTTTACATCTTCACATGCCATAAAATTTGGCACATATAACAATCCATTGGCACTACATGGCACGTATTATCATCCCTTGTATTCCTTGGCATGATTTTCCACTCCATAACAAACCCTACCACTCCCTAACATGCCCTGACACTCTAGCATGCCTTGGCACTACCTAGCATATACCTTTGTCACTCCCTCCTTAACAAAATTGGAACTTGCTAACACTCCCTATCACATACTCTTATCCATTTATTTCCATGCAATTTGAACTAGTTCTCCCTTGTGTTCTCATGGAACTCCCTGACACACATTGGCACACTCTAGGACTTGGCACATCTTCGCATGTCTCCCTGACACTCTAGCATTCCTTAGAACTACCTAGCATACCTTGTCACCCCCTCCTTAGCACATCTAGAATTTGCTGACAATCCATGTCACACACTCTTATTCATTCATTTCGATGCATTTGAAACTAGCGCTCCCTTGTTTTTCCCTGACACTCCATAACTCTCCCTGGCATGCATTGGCACACCTTAGCACCTAGCACATCTTGTGATGTTTCCCCGTCATCTAGAATGCCTTAGCATTGCCTAGCATACCTTTTCACTCCCTTCTTAGCACACCTTGAAACCACTGACACTTCCTGTCACAAACTCTTAATCGTTCATTTGCATGCATTATTTTCACCTAGTACTCCCTTGTGTTTCCTTAATTCTCCCTAACACTTCGTAGCACTATTTGGCACATCCTGGCACCTAGCACATATTGGTTTCATGTTGCTTTAGCACGCTAGAATGACTTAGCGTTGCCTAACATACCATGTCACTCCCTTCTTACCACACCTGGAACTCATTGAAACTCCTTTTCATTGTTGGGTTTGGAGCCTGATTATCTTATGTATTAAAAGGTATCGCCACATTGGACCTTAGTTCATAATGGGGCGGCAAAGATGCTCGTAAAATATATGCTACAGGGGGGGTCCAAGGGGGGTTAATGATTTTGGTTATCACTTTTATGATTATGACCAACACAAAATAATTAGGAGTAGAGATGTCATATTCAATGAAAATGTTTTGTATAAGGATTAGCTGCAGGAAAAGACACAGGAAAAAGAAAATAGAGAATACACAATGCTTGAAGAGATCACAGAAAAAGTGATGGTGCGTGAAAATTATAATGATCAACAACGAGAAAAACAACCACAAGAACAACAAGCACCTCAAACACCTGAAAGTGGTGTTAGAAGATCTACCAGGATAAGTAGACCCCCTGAACAATACTCTCCTTCATTATATTATGTATTGTTGATTGATTCCAGTGAACCAGAATGTTATGAAGAAGCAGTGTAGGTAGAAACCATGAAAGCATAGATGGACTCCTTATCACATAGCCAGACTTGGGACTTAGTTAGGTTTCCTATAGGTAAAACAAAATTGCATAATAAATGGGTTTACAGGTTGAAGGAAGAAGATGGAGGTAGACAAAGGTATAAATCTAGACTTGTGGTGATAGGGTTTGCACAGAATAAGGGTATAGACTTTGATGAGATATTTTTTCTTGTTGTTAAAATGACTTGAATCAAAACTATTTTAAGTATAGTAGCAGCTGAAGATTTTAATCTTGAACATTTAGATGTAAAGACAACCTTTCTCCATGGAGATTTGGAGGAAGAGATATATATGTAGCAGCCACAAGGATATGAGGTAAAAGGGAAGGAGAAAATAGTGTGTAGGTTGAAGAAGAGCTTGTATGGCTTAAAACAGGCTCCAAGTTAGTGGTATCTAAAATTTGATAGGTTTATGCCTGAAGAAGGTTATACTAGACGTTGACACTCTGATCATTGTGTTTATCACAAAAGGAAAAATGATGAAAGCTATATTATATTGTTATTGTATGTAGATGACATGCTTGTTACAGGTTCTAACATGCAGGAAATAAATGTTCTCAAAAGAAAATTGGCAAACTCATTTGCAATGAAGGATTTGGGTGCTACAAAACAAATCCTTGGTATGAGAATAAATAGAGATAGGAAGAATCGAAAATTAACATTGTCTCAGAGTGAGTACATACAAAAGGTGTTGAAAAGGTTTAGTATGTAGAATGAAAAAATAGTTAGTATACCTTTGGCTAGCCATTTATAACTAAGGAAATGTGTCCCAAGACACAGGAAGAAATGGTTGATATGTCTAAAGTTCCATATGCTTCAGCAGTTGGAAGCTTAATGTATGCAATAGTCTGCACAAGGCTTGATATTGCACATGCAGTGTGAGTTGTAAGCAGGTACATGAACAATCCAAGAAAAGAACATTGGATGGAAATAAAGTGGATTATCAAGTATTTGAGAGGTACCAAAAATCAAGCATTATGCTTTGGTGGTTCAAACATTACTCTACAAGGATATGTTGATGCAGATATGGTGGGTATAGAGATAACATGAGCAGCACCACAGGGTATGTGTTTACTGTAGGTGGAATAGCTCCGAGTTGGGTCTCAAAACTACAAAGTGTTGTTGTACTCTCAATAATAGAAGCAGAGTATGTTGCTGCTACAGAGGCTAGTAAAGAAAGGATTTGGAGGCTAGTAAAGAAATGACTTGGTTACAAAGGTTTCTGGATGAATTGAGTAAGAAGCAGGAGTTGGGCATGTTATACAGTGATAGCCAGAGTGCCATACATCTTGCAAAGAACTCTCCATTTCATTCCATGACTAAACATATACAGTTCAAGTACCATTTCATATAGTTAGCATTGGAAGATGGACAATTGAAGATGGAAAAGATACACACTAGCTAGAATCCTGCAGATATGTTAACAAAAGTTGTAAACAGGGAGAAATTGAGATTCTTCTTAGTTTCAATTGGTATTCAAGTATGACAAAGAATATGAGAAATGTCGAGGTCCAAATTGGAGTCATTTTCCAGCAAATGAAGCAACGGTGGAGTTGCTATAATCAGTCTCCAAGTGGGAGATTGTTGGGTGTGGAGCCTGATTATCTTCTGTATTCAAAGGTATCGCCGCATTGGACCCCACTTTATAATGGGGTGGAAAATCCACCCACAAAATATATGTTGTAGGGGGTCCATGAGGGAAGACTGTGACCTTTGGGAGCACCCCCCCTAGAGGGGGATCGGGGGCAGCACCCCCGAAGCTAAAGATAGATGTAAAATTACCTTGTAGAATGTTGTAATTTTGTAGTCAATCTAGGCCATTCATTAGGCAGAGATCTGATGGTAGAAGTTATGTTTAATTTAGGGTTTTTTGCGCTAGAAGGCAACCCATCACTATATATGAGGGAATTTTATTGCGTCTATGTAGATTTGTATTCTAAGTGAGAAAGAGAGAGGAGATTATGTGAGAGAAAAGAGGGAATTACAATGGATCTATTGTAGGTTGTATCTCTTCAGTTTGCTGGATAATATAAAAGGAAGGACTGGCTGTTTCTCCGTGGACGTAGCCCAAATTGGGTGAACCACGTATATATGTGTCTCTCTTGTTTTATGTGTTTTTTGTGCTTGTATTTTTGCAATATATTTTATGTGTTCCATTGCTATGTAATATATATAATTTTCTAACAGTCACACACTCTTATTCATTCATTTCCATGCATTTTTACCTAGTTCTCCCTTGTGTTTCCCTAGCACTCGCTAATACTCAACACACATTGAAACACCTAAATGCAATGAGTTTCACTAACATTCAATCCAAAAACCCTTCTAGAGTCTAGATAGTTACTTGTTCTTCACTAAGATATTAGGGTTAAGTTTATTGTATAGTGTTCAATGTGAAAATATTACTAGGTGTTTTTATCACATTACACGGAAGGTGGCTAAGCCACAAGCATGACGGCAAGGTTCCTGAATCTTGGATTGTAGAACTAACCAAAAAATATATGACTATAAGATCTTCTGGAAATTGTATTTCTCTAAAGAGATTCATGGTAGTGATTTTCCCATTGGGCTATACCCGAGAACTCGATTGTTAATTAGATGCAGAGAAGTGGTAGTTTTATGCCGTAAATTTCATATGTACAGTTCAACAACATGATGGAGGCTTACCTCTGACATCAGAATTCAGTTTGTTATCTTCATGGTGCAAACCCCACGATGTCCAAGTGTGAAACCCTCCTTGCAAAAGCACCCTTCGAGTAGTTACCCAGTGACTTCCTTGCCTTTGATTGCCCTCTCCTCATCTTGTTCACCCTTAGTTCCTTCTCCCTTACTCTCCTCTCACTGTTCTCTTTTGCTTCCTATTCTCCTTATCCCAATTTTCTTCTCTTTCTACTTCTCACTCCATCCTTGTACTTAGTTAGGGCTTGGCTAACTGGATTTTCCTTTTCATGCCATTTGGCCTCCCATTTTCTCCCCATCTGTCAGTTTCCCTCTTCCTAGGCCTATTCTAGAATCGACAAGGTGTGAGGGAGGAGAAAAATCCATTCATGTGTGCTAATAGGTTGAAAAGTATCTTCCCGCCCTCATTGACTGCATCAATGCCTGTAAATATTATACCTGTGAGTGTCTATGAGTCTCTTCTTAGGTCTTGGGTCGAACTATTTTTACTCTTTCAACTATATGAGTTGAGCTATATGCTCTTTAACCCCCCCATTAAAAGAGTTCCTTATACTTGTATCATGCCCCTGGTATAAAGACATATGTATAGGTTATTATGGTATATGTTTAACTTTCATTATTACCCTCACCTTGAAGTCATTGAGGTTCCATATAACTCCCCCTAGTTAATACAAGGTTCATTGAGTTAGAAAAATGTGCCATCAATAATTATAAGTGGTTACCTTAATGAAGGACCATTGGTTGAAGCCTCATCAATGGATATTGGGTCGATGGTAAGGGTTTGATTCCATTAGACACTATTCACTATTATATTTGTGGGCATATAGTAATTATGATCTTCCCCATGTACACAAGGATAACTGAGAAGTATTTCCCATAATCATGCAAGTGGAACCTCAACATGTACATCAGGGTAACCACAAAATATTTATCATATTTATACAATGCAAGGTGATAGGAAAATATTTACATTGTATACGTGAAAGTACTTAGATCAGGACCATTAGCATCATATCTACATATTTGCCACAAGACGAGGGTCATTACAACCCCTTAAAAATAGCCATAAGGCCTTACTCTTTTGCAGCTCCTTGACCACAAGGTTTTAATTGAAAAACACATAGTTCCTTTAAATATTTGTAGGTTTAGGTAGCCACTTCAAGCCCTTGAACTTAAAGATAATCAAATATTTTCAATGTTTTACAATAATAAGTCCATTATGCACACTCCTCATGTTCAAGTTGGGTAGAGAGGGAGAATACTTGATTGATGCCAACCTTGTAAATGAAAAACTTTTCCTACTCATTGGTTGGACTCTTGACCACTAGTTGACACCACTAACACACACTAAAAGTCCAAGGTACCCATAATATGTGCCCTACACCCAAGGGCTTAGACTACACCTCCATAAAATGTACCTTCAACTTTAGATGTCCCAAAACAGTAATATCCTAAACTTATCCTATCTATTAGATTTTTGGAGCTTTCTCCTTAACTAACATTTTTCTTTTAACTATTTAATCCACTTACCATATACTCTCTCTTGTTTGAACCCACCTAGTATGCATCTTTGTTTCTTACACTTAAATGTTTTCAATACAACCAAGTTAAGAGCACATGTTTCCTTTTTAAGTTCCAAAAGTATAACATGCCAATCTCTATAAACTAACAAAAAAATCATTCATAAAAAAGGTAAGCTTAAAATTAAATTAAAATTAGATTATATTATTAAGATAAATACACCAAATATGGAAAAAATGTTTTCAAACACCACCATAAAAAAAAGTCTTAGTTTATCAAATACAACTACAAACTTATTAAGCTAGCCTAGATTCATCTTAACCCGGATCTATCAAGGGCCGAGAGGGATCCAATCTCTTGACGTGAAAACCTCTTTTTTGGCACTTGATAGATCTAGGTTAAGATGGATCTAGGCTGGTTATATAATATTATATAATATCTATATTTGTATCTATGTGTCTCTTTCTTATTCCCTCTCTCTACCTCACCCCCCAAACATAGACACTCTCTCTCCATATCTATCTCTCTTTCCCTCCCTCTTCCTCTTTTCCTCTCTCTCTTCCCTCCATCTCTCCTCTCTCCATTGTTCCCTTTTCACTCCCTCTATCTCTCTCTACCTTTGTCCCTCTATGTCTTTCTTCTTCCTTCCCTCTCTCTCCCCCTCCAACTTCATCTCTCTCTCCTCTCTCTTAGTCCTCTCTCCCCTTTCTCTCTCACCTCCCTCTGTCCCCCCTGTCACTCTCCCTCTCTCTCCCCCCCATCTTTGTGCCGCTGTCTCTGTCTCTTCCCCTTCTCTCCCTATATTTATCCCCACCTATTCTCTCTCTTCCCTCCTCTCTTCTCTCCCTCTCTCTCTATCCATCTATCCCTTGTCACTCCCTCTCTCTCCACCTCTATCTCCCTATGCCTTATTTCTTTCCTCCCTCTCTCTCCCCCTCCAACTCCATATCTCCCCCCCCAACTTTCTTCTTCTCTCTCTCCCCCTCCAACTCCATATCTCTCCCCCCCCTCTCTTCTTCTCTCTCTCCCCTCTCTCTCTTCCTACCTCCTTCTCTCTGTCTCCCCCCATCACTCTCTCTCTCTCTCTCTCTCTCTCTCTCTCTCTCTCTCCACCCTCCATCTTTGTCACTATCTCTCTCCCCTCTCTTCCCTTCACTTTTCTTGCTATCATCACTTGGATCCTTAGTTAAGATAGATCTATGCTGGTTCTTACTAATATTTGTATTATATAAATTTCACATATTTAAATACAAAAGTATTCTCATTTTTAATTTTATTAAAACCTTAATTTAATTTATATGGGAATAACTTTAGTAGTCTTGAGGATACAGGGTTTGTATATATCTCAAAACTAATTACAACCCTTTTCCTATTAGCTTCAAATAAAAAATGTTATAAAATTAAATTAAATTAAAATATTCTTATTGTGAAATAAGTTATGGTTTTTGGGCATGTGGTATTGATAAGCCATGGTATTGGCCCATGGTATTGTAACAAAGCTTATTTACAAGTTAATAATATCCATGGTAAAGTGGGGGTGAATATCGATGGTTAAGAATCTTGTCATATTGTTATAAAATATTTAGATTGCGAAATAAGATATGATTTTTTGGCATGTGGTATTGATAAGCCATGGTATTAGCCCATGCTATTGTAATGAAGCCTATTCACAAGTTAATAATATCAATGACAAAGCAGGGGTGAATATCCATGATTAAGAACCCTATCATATTATTATAAAGTATTTTAATTTTGAAATAAGTTATGTCTTTTGGGAATGTGATATTGATAAGCCATGGTATTGGCCCATGGTATTGTAACAAAGTCTATTTCCAAGTTAATAATATCCATGGTAAAGCGAGAATGGATATCCATGGTTAAGAATATTTTCATATTGTTATAAAATATTTTGATTGTGAAATAAGCTATGTTTTTAGAGCATGTGGTATTGACAAGCCATAGTATTGGCCCATGGTATTATAACAAAATCAATTTTTTACAAGTTAATAATATCCACTATAAAGTGGGGAGTGAATATCCATGGTTAAGAATCTTGTCATATTGGTATAAAATATTTTGGTTGTGAAATAAGTTATGGTTTTTGGGCTTGAGGTATTGATAAGCCATGGTATTAGCTCATGGTACTGTAACAAAACCTATTCACAAGTTAATAAAAAAATCAAAATATAACAAATTGAATTTTATTATTTTTATTATTAATTGAGCCAACATTTAGATTTTTGCACTCATCCCCATACTTTTGACTTTTATAATTATTATTACTATTATTATTTAACTAAGCCCATATTTAGAATTGTTTAAATACTTACATTACACCTACACATCTACTCTATACTCTATAAATATTGTATTTATTGTTTTCTAGGGAGGGAAATTTTAACAATTTTGGAAAATTCAACCTTAATTTTGATGTAACAAATCCCTCCCAATTTCAATCTTCATTTACATTCTAAAACAAGTAGTATATTTTCACTTTTCATAGGGCGGAGGGAAAACGAGTAGATAATTTAAATTTTCACAAGGTCGGAGGGAAAATGACATTGAAGGGAGTTGTGAATTAAGGTTTTACTAGTAGTAGACTGATATCGAACCCCACCATTGGATCTTTAATCCGTTAATGGTGCCCAGGTATGTTTCATTTCTAACTTCGCTACATTTCCACCCCACTTTTAGTCTTCTTCCACACAGGGAGGAGTACACACACCTTAGATCTCTAACCCCACCATTGGATCTTCAATCCATTAATGGCACCCATGTATGTTTCATTTCTAACCTCGTTGCATTTCCACCCCACTTTTAGTCTTCTTCCACACGAGGAGTACACACACCTTAGATCTCTGGTTCAAAATTCACTATTTTTTTCACCCTTGCTTTTAAGTTTACGAGTAGCATATTTTCACTTTTCACAGGGAAGGAGGGAAAAAAAGATTGAAGAGAGTTGTGAAATAAGGTTTTACCAGTAGCAGACTGATATCGAACCCCACCATTGGATCTGAGATTGAAGAGAGTTGTGAATTAATGTTTTACCAGTAGCATACTAATATCGAACCCCACCATTGGATCTTCAATCCATTAATGGAACCCAGGTATGTTTCAATTATAACCTCGCTGCATTTCCACCCCACTTTTAGTCTTCTTCCACATAGGGAGGAGTACACACACCTTAGATCTTTGGTTCAAAATTAACTATTTTTTTCATCCTTGATTTTAAGTTTATGCATTAATCTATGTGCATCACTCTGTTACTATTTGCAGGGATGGCATTGGCATTTGATGACTTTGGGAAACCATTTATTATAATAAAGAAGCAAGGGCAGAAGGCCCAAATGAGAGGCTTAGATGTTTAAAATTTCTAACATTGTGGTCACTAGGGGTGTTATGAGAATACTGTGCACCTCACTAGACTCCAATGGAATAAAAATGAAGCTCGAGCACCCCTGTGATGATGTCATCATCAGTAAGCTCCTATTCTTTTTATTTATTCTGTATTTTTGGATCAGTGAAACCACCCTTAAATTATCAAAATTAGTAAAATTTATTTTAAAATTCGTATAATTCATAACTAAAAATTACTTAAATTTTATGTAAAGACTGAAATAAACCATCAAATTATGAAAATTAATAGAATTTACTTTAAAACTTATATGATTCATAACTAAAAATTACTTAAATTTTCTGTAAATACTGAAATAAGCCAATACTCTACTCTTTCTCACAAACTCTGAGGCCCACCAAGCTAGATGCTCTAATGTGCATTAAGGGAATTTCAACCCCTAGATTTGTATGTGCCATATTCCATCATGTTGGTTCCATTTATAGGTGCATGTCAGTTTTCATTGTGGGTAGTTATCCTATTTTATAAGATTTAGATTTTTAGGGCCTGCATGTCAAACGTAGGTACATGGTATTGAACCATGCATGTAATATACCCAATAACTTCTGTGCACTTTGAGGATGTGGTACTTCAGTTTACCACCCGAATATACATAAAAATTGAAGCCAAATTCACACAAATTTATGAATTCACACAAATTTATGAAATAAATTGATCCAAAATGGATCTAGAATAGACTTCTAAGTCTAAAAATGTTCCTCAAAGAGGAAAATGAAAGTCAAAGGATGCTCCTAGAAATAGTCTCATTTCATAGATCTCTTCAATCTGAATCTAACGTAATTTGAATGGGCTAAAATGGACTTTGGATGAAGAAGTTATTGCAAAAAGAAGATTTCCTATTGTCCTTTGAAAAGGAGGCATTTTCTTATTAAATTGGACTTAGGAGAAATAAAGGCCTTCTAAAGAAAATCGCATCGAAAAGGTGTAAAGGGAAGAGAAGTAGGCCTTAGGGACCCTCGATTAGCGATCTCCGATATATCATATCGGAGGTAGGCTGCCATGCGATATCGGAACCCAGGCAGAGCCGATTGTGATATGTGATGAGTCAGATCGGCGCATCGACGATATATATATATCGCATCAGAACAATACATTGGATGTTGTCCAGACCCTTGGCCATTGGGCAATGTGACCATGAAATGCCGATGTGGTTGGCGATCGACGATCGGGATCACAACAAATACAAAGGGCCACTTATGCAGGTGACAAGCGACTTGTGATGATGCGATCACATCCTGACCGTTGGATCGCGAGCTCGATCAGACGGTGGAGATTTAACGACGAATATCGCATCGTTGTTGTGTTAAGTCCCTGGACTTGGGGTTCTTTCCCGTTTCGATTGCGATTTGTGATCAGGCACGAACCTGATGGGGATTATAAATGCGATTGCATAAATTTTAAAATCTGGATTTTCAGATTTTCAACGTATTCCTGTGTATTTGGTGTTTTTGGCCATTTCACCATGCGACTTGCAAATGCGATAATATGACGGACCCGATAGGTTTATAGGGGTGATTCCTGATTTTTTTAAGTCCAATTAAATGCTCCATGATGCGTTTTTCATCAGTTTTCCTGTGTGTTGCGTTACGTGTTCAAATGTGGGATTTCTACACGAGGAAGGCCAAACGACCAAGTTTCCTGCCCGTCGGTTCCTTTCCAATTGTAAACTAATTCTTGTGATGAAATAGTCAGGTTCTTCAATGATGAAGGACTATAACCGATGTGTTACAAGTACAGAAAGTACAGAATTGACAGGATTCACGCAGAGGCCGAGAGATAACACAAAGAGGCAGAGTTATACTCAGGAGAAGTGTAGAGAATCCCAAGAGGCTCAGAGATTCTTGAATGCTGAGTGTAAGCCCAGAGGAGGTAGTGTGCGGAGTCGGAGTGACTCAAAAGAAGAGATTCGCTTGGAGGTCGAGTGAAACTAGAAGCTCGTGAGAGCCAAGAGCTAGAGCGAGAGCCAAGAGCCAGAGCCAGAGCCAGAGCTAGAGAGCTCACAACAGACTTCTAAGAGCCATGGAGCTATAATGAAGCTGTAGAATAGCAAGGAGATCAAATGATCAAGCTGTTGCTGGTGTCTAGAGTGTGCTGAAGACAAAAGAAGGAGTTCCAGAGACAGTTAAGAGAATTCTGAGCGAGTCAGAGAAGCCTAGATCTATCTACAGAGTGAGGACAATCAGGGATAATATGGTATTCTAAACCCATAGGTTCAGTTGTAAATGAATGGAGTTAAGCGTGGAGCTTGTAAAAGGAATTTAGCCATAATCCCAAAGAGCCTAATTGAGTTGATTAGAGCTCAAGGAGATGTAACCCAAGATATCAGGGTGAACTCCATATTATATTGCTGTTATGTGTGATTTCTTATTGCTGCATTGTATTTGCTGCTTTATTTACTATTATATGCATTTCATATCAGTTTAAGAAAATGAACATAAGCACTTAACAGTTAAAGGCAAACAAAGCATACACCTATTGGAAGCACTTTTAATTCTACAATTGGTTAATCATAAGCTAGATCTTGGAAGCTAATAAGCTTTGGAATGGGAGAGGTTCTTGTAAGCTGACAAGAAGCCTTTAGGTCCCCATTTCAGATCATAACGGAATTGAATAATTCACATAAAAAGAAAATCCAAATTCACACAAATTTATGAAGTAACTGAACTAAATTGTTTATGTTATTAACTATTTACTATTAACATGCATGAAACTATAGATTTATGCAACCTAAATACACACAACCATTCCATTAATCACGAATCCATAAATCACAAATATGGCTAACATAAGCAGGGAAACCTAAAAATTAATTCAGCAATGAAACAAACCATAAAAAATTAGTAATAATTCAATACAATTCATATATACATTTAGGAATACTTATATATCTGGAATTGTTCAACTATTAGTTCCAGAAGAGGGAAGTAAGATCACAACCATATAACCGAAGATCAATCACAGTTCATATTTTACTCGATCACTCACTTCATCATTGACATTAGCACTATTTCACTTGATCACAAGATCCATTGTTAGTAAGATCTTTGTTTGACAATAGACCACACATAAGGATATGCAGGCTTATTATCTTACTGTCCATAAGCATACCTAAAATATAATCTCTTCATGAGTGTAATTGATGGTCTTTACTATATTGGAGCATTTGTATTTTTCCTTCTTTTATGGTTTGCCTCTATAGAGTTGATTTTACTGGGTGTACACTCTATGTATCTCAAAATTTCTCTTTAGGAAATCCTATTTTTATTCCTTCCAAGAAAAATTCTCTGGGGAATCCCAATGGATGTTTCCCCACATTCATGGATGGCATCCGTAGTAAACCCATTGGCATTGACTAGTGCACCTCACCAAGGGATTTTAAACAGGGCACCAGCTAGCACAGAATTAGCCAAATACCCCGTAACATTAATGAAATTACGTTGGGCTAACCCCTTGGGCTCAATAAATCATAATCAACTACACTATTTGCCATATTAACATATTGATCCTATTTAACATTTTGTTAGAGTAACCATAACAATCCAAGTATGTTCATATTTTTATTTTGGTTTTTAATTCCTTTTTTGGTGTGGTGACAACTTTATATGACTGTATAGATTTTTATTTTTGTCAGAGTATATGTTGGTCACAACTAATGAAATTGAACTCCAACAATACATAACAGACAAGGTAGAGTGTAAGAGAGCATCTAATTTTCAAACTATGTCAGGCATGTATACAAGGATTCTTATATTGCTATTTATAAACTGAACATTGTCCTTAAACAAGCAAAGTAGATCCTTATTGCTACATGTTTGGATCTCAAGGAACTTCCAATCCTAATAAATGAGGTGAAATTTAAGTGTTTCCAGAATCCAAATCTTAGGTTTTGTGAACTCACTCATATATGGTCCTGGAAAAGCGAAGTGAAACTATATTATTTCCAAATCTTAAGTTATGTGAATTCACTCATATTTGGTGTTGGAATCTTTTGAGCAAACGAGAAGAATTTCTTTTAGTTGCATTCAAATTTTCCAAAAATAATACTAAATTTCTGCTTGACTAAAATTCTCCCTGAAATGGCTTTGGGATTAAAAATTTTGTAAATATTTTTACGTAAACAACCCAAAACACTTTTTCCAAATTAGAGTTTTATAAGACTAGGTACTAAAATAGTCTTCTATTTTCTGCTACAAATGTCTGATAGAGTCTATCCAGAAACTGATCAGAAAATTAGGTAGATGCGCTGGACTAAATAATTTTGAATGAATAATCACTTAACATAAATGATATATTAGGTTCCATAAATATATAACATAGAAGCATGAACTGAAGAAGAAATATCAACGAGATTGACATATTCTTAATTGAGTTGAATGAGGCCAAGAATAACTTTGAATAGAAGGTGTTGAAAATGGCAGAATTTTGTTCTGGTTGGATAGATTTAGAACTAAAAATCAACAGTTTTCTTTCTTGCATAACTTGGGAAGATTTTTGTATCTCAAGCCTCAACCTTATTGAATATAATGATTTATGGCTTGCAATGTTGAGATATGATGTGATACCACTTGCTAGGAACCTAAACACTTTGGATGAAAATTTAGTTGTGAATTTTACTTGTAAAAGATATAAGTGAAAATATAGATTAATTGTCCCTTGTGTAGAATTTCCTTGAAATTAGGATACTGCTTGAATGAATAAATCTAAAACAAATTGTTGCACCAAGACAAAAAATATCTCTACCAATTTGTAGTGGAATAGAACAAAATAAATCGCAGTCACACTATAGTAAAAAAAACAAAAGTTTTGATGCAACCCAACTTGGAAAACCCTCTGCTAGTTGTAGATATTTAAAATACTATCCATATTAGACTTTGAGACACCTTCTTCAAGACCAGGTTCATTGATTCTTATTGATTTCCATATTCATTTTCATAAGAATTAGGGTTGTTGTCCATCAAACTAGAGTAGCTGGAAAGTGTGTCATTGATTTCAGAAAGAAGATCAGGATCAACTTCATCCAAGAATCCCCTAGAAGGCTCATCAGTAGCAAGAAGAAAGGTATTTTTTTATTTTGTTTCATCACATGCATCCATCATAATCATTGATTTCTATTCATTTCTTTCACAATCATTTTCAATGTTAGATGCAAAAGGTAATTTAGTATGATATAATCCTTCGGTAACCAACCTCAAACATATTGTTGGTTAATTTATTTTGTTTGAAGTTTATTGAGTTTGAGTTTTATCATGAAACTACTAGAAGCGTACTAGCATGGGTGAGTTGATTATCTTGATAACAATGTTATGGTTTGATCTAGTCCTTGAAAGGAACTTATAGTTGATGGTCAAAATTTCACATTCGTTTCATTTTTTTTTATCTTCACATATAACAAAAATCTTTATGTTATAGCCTCTAACTAGATATATATAGTAACTGCCACTCAAAAGTTGGATGCCATCATTTTGGACCTTGAGCTTACTCAACTTACCTTTGTTTGAGTTGAAAATGTCATTAGATCTCATTATATCGTCTATTGCAGAGCATGAATCCAATTTACCTTTGTTTCAGTTTAAAATGTAATTAGATCTTGCTATATCATCTTTTGTAGAGAATGAATCCAATTTCTCATAGTCCATTTGCTTGAGGTATAACAAAGCTACTTTAATTCATTAAACTTACTTTTCATATTCTATTTTCTGATTGTGATTCTGCAGGCCACATCTACATTGGAAAAGGGGCATATTTAATGAAGTGTGGAAGGAGAGGGAAGCTTCAGTTATGTCCTTTCAAACTTTCTAAGGTATGTAATAATTTTTTTAAAAAATTCTCCATAGAATGTTGTGCTTTAACTTTTTCTTTTGATAATGGATTATTTATGTGATCTCCCCTCTCTTACACACAACCAGAGTCCAGACATACATGGTTTTTTGGGATATGTGGACAGTGGACAGATTTACGCTAGCCATTTATCTAGAAATTTACACTATAGAAGATCAAGAATTTATAGTTGAATATTTCCTTGCCACTAAATTAGAGTTGAAGAGTCGGACTCCTATTTGTCAGGCATATACCTCACTTTTAAATCAATATATTGCTGACTCTGTATAGACCTTCCATGGGAGGGCAAAGAGTGATCACTATCATTGCTTAATCTTTTTGCAGACCAAGTAAAGATTCGAAATGTGTATAAATTAGTGGCTTCTTGGAGAATCCCAAGAGTGGCACTATTGTAGCAACAAAAAATTCGTTTATTTTGATTTCTTCATTAATGAATTCACAGTATATTGTTTATTCCATACAATAACTCAACATTGTATGATCAAATTACAGTTAATCCTATCATAATATTTTGACTTACCCTCTTTTAGAGGGAAACTAGAGTGTGTGTCAAGCTTGCACGTCACAATTGTATCATGCAAAGTTTATCTGGGACAAGTTTTGTGGATCTAAGCAGCAAGATACCTGTTGGAATTCAAGAGGCAACCATACTATAAAGTGGGAAAAAGGTTTCACGGTTAACCTAGCTTTCACATTATGGTTGGAGTTGGTTTGTTGGAAAGATGTTGGATACCCAAACTTGATTTTTATGATGAGTGCAAGATTGAATCATTTGACATATTCCTCGCTCAATTGTCATTAAGTGATGGGTTTTCTCAGAAGTGTTTCACACCTATAAACTTTACTAGAGTTGTTCTTGAGTATTTTGAGGTGGTTAGATTTTCAAAGCACACACATACAAGAAGAGGAGAAATAATATGCCCAGCTGATTTGAAGTTATCTACCTGTGAATAGGGTGTTCCATTCATAAACCTGACAACTTGCTCTACTTCTTTCTAGTGAACAACTTTGGAACTTGCCATGAATCGTGAGACAATTCCAACCCCATAACTATAAATTTCTTATTTAAATCTATACCCAATATATTAGAATCTGCACAAGGAGAACTCCATTGTTGTTTCAAAAGAACCTACAATCGACTTGTACCATGCTATTGAATCTTTTCTGTATTTAATCGAATCCTTGGTCTGTGACATAAAGATGCAATAGGATACCTTGAATTTTCTATACTAACACTCCTAAAAAATAACAAAGTATGCCCAAATCTATCATTTCAAATGATCTATGTAGCTCACCTTTTGGTTTTTAAATTATTGAAGTTGTTACCGATATTGATGAGATCTTATACAACTGATACCACAGTGACAATATATGTTATAGTGTTATCCGTGTTTCTATGAAGGTGTTTCTCCTTCAGTAGAGCAACAATACATTGCAGTTTCCATTTAGGGGATAAGTGTACCCAGTAGCAACCTTGGCTTGTGTGCAGATGGGTTGAATGCACATTAGTCTCTATCTGTTTTTTTGAAGGTGTTTCTCCTTCACAATACTTCATCTCAATAAATCCTTTAGGTCTACACCTTTATTAGATGCATGCGACCTTGGGATGCATGTTGTATATTATAGTTTTCCAATGAGGTTGTAGCAGTGACGGAAGAAGTGCATCGTTTTTAGGAATCTTGTGGTTGTTGTATGAAAGCATGTTTGTTTAGTGTTTCTCAAACTTAGATACTACTAGATTTAGTATGCTTTTATAATTTGACTTAAATGCTCACTTTTCTTAATTTAGGTGTTTTTCTTAGTTCTGTTTTATGCACAGATTTATCTTTAAGAAAAGTGCACGGTAGAGAAGGGTTCTATATTTTGTGCAGGGGACACACTTCTAGGTAGGAGGTACTCTATTCTAGGAAGATTTTTCCATGCAGGTTAGGTACTTTATCCGAGAATCCCAAGAGGTGCTATTGTAGAAATAATAAATTCATTTATTTTGAGTTCTTCATTAGTGCATTGATAGTATATTGTTTATTCCATGCAATACCTCAATAATGTATGATCAAATTACAGTTAATATTTTCATAATATTTTGACTTACCCTCTTTTAGAGGGAAACTAGAGAGTGTGTAAAGCTTGCACGTCACAATTGTATCATGCAGAGTTTACCTAGCATGAGTTTTGTAAATCTAAGCAGCCAAATACCTGTTGGAATTCAAGAGGGAACAATACTACAAAGTGGGAAAGAGGTTTCGTCATTAACATGCCTTTCACATTATGGTTGGAGTTGGTTTGTTGGCAAGATGATGGATATCCCAACTTCATTTTTATGACTGAGTGTATGATTGAATCCTTCGACATATTCCTTGCTCAATTGTCATCAAGCTATGGGTTTTCTTAGAAGTGATTTACAGATATAAACTTTACCAGAGTTGTTATTGAGTCTTTGGATGTGGCTATCTTTTGAAATCACACACATACAAGAAGACGAGAAATAATATGCCCAACTAATTTCAAGTTATCTTCCTGCGAATAGGGTGTTCCCTTCCATAAACCTGATGACTCGCTCTGCTTCTTTCTAGTGAACAAATTCGGGACTTTTCATGAATTGTGATACAATTTCAACCCCATAACTATCAGTTTCTTATTTAAAGTTATACCCACTAGATTAGAATCTGCACAAGGATAATTCCATTCGCATTTCAAAAGAACCTGCAATCAACTTATACCATGCTATTTAATATTTTATGTATTTCTTCACATCCTTAGCCTATGACATAAAGATGCAACAAGCTACCTTGCATTTTCTATACTAACACTCCTAAACAATAATAAAGTATGCCCAAATCTATCATTTCAAATGATCTATGCATCTCACCTTTTGGTTTTTCAATTATCGAAGTTGTTACCTACATTGATGATATCATCAACAATCGATGCCATAGTGACAATATCTATTAGAGTTTTATCCGTGTTGCACTAAAGGTGTTTTTTCTTCACCAACACTACAATACATTGCAGTTTCCATTTAGCGGAGAAGTGTACCCAGTAGTAGCCTTGCTCTATGTGCAAATGGGTTGAATTCACAATAGACTTTATCTATTGTTTTGAAGGTGTTTCTCCTTCAATGGTACTTCATCTCAGGAGATCCTTTCAATCTACACCTTCAACAGATGCACACAGCCTTGGGGTACATGCTATAGATTCCAGTTTTGTTGTGACGGTATAAAAACAATGAAAGAATCACATCGATTTTAGGCATATTATTGTTGTTGTATGAAATCATGCTTGTCTAGTGTTTCCCAAACTTATATAGAGAAATATTTATTATACTTTTATAGTTTGACTTAGATGCTCACTTTTCTTAATTTAGGTGTTTTTCTTAGCACTATTTTATGCACAAATTTATCTTTAAGAAAAGTGCACAGTAGAGAAGGGTTTTATATTTTGGGCAGGGGACACTCTCCTGGGTAGGAGGTACTATATTCTAGGGAGCTTCTGTCATGCATGTTAGGTGCTTTATCCTAGACAGAGTTCCAAGTCCTTGCCTCCTTGACAAAGTCCCTAGTAGACAAGACACCGGTGGATAGAGTTCCAAGTCCCTAAATTTTCCAAAAGCCCACCTGAGCCTAGCTATCTAGCCTAAAATCCTTTACATTCTAGTCATCTCTTGGTTGTGATTTCATAGGGAGAGCCCTCTCTAGTTTGGTAGGGCTAGCTACCAAACTAAAAGCTTGTTCTGTGGTTACCTCCGTCGATCTCCTCATCAGCCTGGGACATTATGGAGGATAACAAAGGGCATGACAACTAGGGAGTGCCAAGGTGTTCTAGTGAATGTAAGGTTCCCAAGTCATGGAAAAATGCAATGCTAGTTGTGAGGTCATGACTGCTAAGGTGTGTTAGGGAATGCTAGGGCATGCTAAGATGTGTCATATAGTACAAAGACATGTCAAACAAGCTAAGTTGTGCCAAGTGCTAAGGCATGCCAAGATGTACAAGGGCTCCAAGTCCCTGCCTCCTCTTCTTCCATATGCTATCCACTTATGACATTTCATTTGCAATATTTGGTGCATTTGATAGTTATAGGTCATTTATAGGTTATAAATGTCTTTAGAGTTTCACTTCTAATTGAGTATTGAATTGAACATATTGATTCTCTTATACATAACTATTTTTCCCTCCACCCAATTTTCATAACTTCAATAACCATTAAGTAGGGACCTACAACTTTGATGTTGCTTTTCTTGTTTAGTAAAATATTGCCGAGACTTTAATTTATTAAAAGTTGTAGAATTTACAATTTATGAAGTTTCAAGGTCTAATTTTAAAAATATAATTCTTTAAAGGGTGCTAGCTCAATGGAAGAGCACCTGCTTTACAAGCAGGAGGTTGGTGGTTTGACTCCATCATGCCTTGACATCCATATGGAATGGTGACGATCAATTTTTGGTGACAGAGGCTCTTTTGACCATCACCAATGAGCTTTGGGGACATTTATAGACCCTCACCAAAAATATGAAATGGTGATAGTCAACGAATGCCAGCATATATACGCATCAATAATGACGACCCTCAAAGGTTCATAACCATAAATCATTGTGGTTGATATGAAATGGTGACGGTCGTTGTCCATAATTATAGTCATTATTCATGACGGGCCTTGAATGTCACCACAATACCTATACTTCTAGTAATGCAAATTTTGGTGACGGTCAATGAACATCACCATATATATGTACCAATAATGGCGGTCTTTAAAGATCCATCACAATAAATCATTATTGCTCATATGAAATGGTGATGGTCACTATCCGTCATTATAATCGATATCCGTGACGAAACTTGAATGTCACCATAATACCTATACTTTTGGTGACACCACCTTTGGTGACATTTAGTTTTTGGTGACTGAGGCTATGGTCCATCACCATTGCTCATATGCAATGGTGACGGTTGTTATCCATCATTATAAATCATTATTGGTGACGAACATTGAATGTCATCACAACACCTATACTTTTGGCGATGCCACCTTTGGTGACGTTCAATTTTTTGTGATGGAGGATATAGTCCATCACCATCGCTCATATGAAATGGTGATGGTCGCTATCTGTCATTATAAATCATTATTGGTGATCGATTTTGTATGTCACTACAACACCTATACTTTTGGTGATGCCACCTTTGGTGACATTTGGCTTTTGGTGATGTTCATGGATAGGAGGATAGGAATGATGGAGCATATGGTAGAGGGTCACGTGGTGGGCATAGGTTGGATAGAGATGACAGGTTCTTGGATACACCAGATAGACGAGGCAGTGGACATGGGATTTACTCTAATTCTAGTTCAGATAGGCACCATGGTCATCATCAATATCATCCTTATAGAAGAAGTGATAGGGGACATTTGAAATATGAGTTCAAGAAATAAAATCCCCCTATATTTGATGGAGAAATGAAGAAGTCACAAGATGCAAAAGTGTGGTTGCTCGGGATGAATAGGTTCTTCAGAATGCAGGGTTACTTAGCGAACATGAAGGCCAAAATAACTACATTCAATCTTAAAGGTAAAGTATACATTTAAAGAATGGCAGAGGTATTCATGAAGAAGAGTTGACTTGGAGTAAGTTTGAGAGAATTTAAGGAAAAAGTATCTATCTGAGGGATACTATGATGACAGGGAAAAATAATTCTATGATCTTAATATGGGATATATGCTTGATGAGGAGTTAACTAGTAGATTATTGGAGCTATTGAGGTATTTTACTTATACTAAGGAGGAGAAAGCGAAGATTCAAATATTCATTAGTGGGTTTTCGATAGCATTCAAGGACAGGATTGAGTTTGATGAGCCTAGATTGTTGGAGGAAGCTAAAGCATTTTTATGAGCAATCAAAGTATATATCTAAGACTAAGCAGGATTAGAAAGGTAATGAGAAGAATAAATGAAAATGGGATAAGAATCGAACAAGACCATAGGACACAGGTTACAAAGAGAATGAAACAACACTTAATAAGTTCATTGCATTTGATAAAGGACAGGTATTTCAGTAAGGAGAAGAACAAGGGTGGTGGTAGGAATCCCTTGCAATGTTGGACGTGTGGAGGGGAGCATTGCAGGAGAGATTTTCCATAAAGTCAGGGTGGTCGACGGTAGATATAAAATTCTCAAGAGGCATAGACAGTGGGGGATGTTGGACAAAGCATTCCTTGGATTTATGCAACCCTACATAATAGGTAGAAAAATCACCATACATATATTATCAAGATGGATTGTAAGCTTTGTGATCAATTTGTTTCTATTTTGATTGAACCTATATCTAATTATAGTTATTTTAATCCTGACATGGTGGATAAGTGTGGTTTGAATAAATAAGTGCATACAAAGTCTTGGTTAGTTTAGTTAGCTACAAGTACAAAGAAAAGAGTTCATCATTGGGTAAGAGCTTGTGCATTTCAATTGAGTGGTATGCCTACATCAATGCATCTAAATGTACTTCCATTGGGATCATATAGTATGATTTTGGGTATGGATTGGCTATATATTCATTGGACCAAGGTAGATTGTTATGATAAGGCTATTGAGTGCTTGGATGGAAATGGAGAACAACGAATCCTATAGGGTAAGAAGAAGGCTACATTAGTTAGGATGGTGACAACTATGCAGGAAAAAATTAGTTGTAGGAAAGGGTGTGTGTTATTTGTAGTGCATATTTCTAGTGATAAAGGTAAGGAAGTTGAGGATGTGGATGTCTTGAGGAGGTACCCAATTTTATAGCAGATTTAGGATGTGTTCTTGACATAGATTTTATAGTTGTCACCTCACAAGGAAATGGAATTTTCTATTGGGTTGGTATTAGGGAAACAACAAGATCAAAGGAACCACACAGGATGAGCACACCAGAGTTAGTGAAATTGAATTTGAAGTTAAAGGAAATGCTTGACAAGGGATACATTATGCCAAATGTATTGCCTTGGGGTGCACCAATGTTGTTTGTGAAGAAGAAAGATGGTACTCTCAGGTTGTGCTATGAATCAAAGAAACTGAATGAGCACAAACAGAATTACATGACACATTATCTTGAGTTGGCAATGATCATACATGCATTGAATATGTGGATACATGATCTACTTGGCAAGAGGTTTGTATTTATGATAGAACACAATGGATTGAGATATATATTTAACCAACTGAATTTGAATGCCAAACAAGCTATATGGTTGTCCACGATCAATGAGTTTGACTTTTAGATTAGGTATATTAAAGGTAAAGAGAACAAGGTTGCATATTCCCTTAGTATGAGAGTACATATAAATCAGATAGTAGCTATGAACTTCTATGGGATAGATTTACAGGATCAGATCTTGCAGGTAGGAAAAAGGATAAGAGGTATAGGGATCTTATGCACATGTTAAAATAACATATAGGTGATTAGGATGTGGACTATAATCTCACAACAGATGGTGTAGTTAGATTTAAGGACAGGATCTATGTGTTGGACAAGACTGATCTCTAGAAGCTTATCTTGAGGGAATTTCACACTAAGTCATATTCAAGTCACCCAGGATATCAGAAGACATTGACAAGAGTGAATAAGTTCTATTATTGGTTGAATTTGAAGAAGGAAGTAGTAGAGTTTATGGCTAGATGCTTGGATTGTCAACAGGTAAAAGCATAGTGTAAGCATCCAGGTGGATTACTACAACTGATTCTGATTCGAGGGTGGAAATGGGAGGTCATTTCCATGGATTTCATTACAGGTTTTTGAGGACATATAGGAAACATGATTCTACAATGGTTGTAGTGGAAAGGTTGCAAAGGTAGAAAACTTCATTACACTAAAGTCTACTTATTCAGTTAATGATGTAGCACAATTTTTCATCAGAAATGTAATGAGTTTTCATGGTGTTTCGAAGAAGATTGTGTCAGACAAGGATGCCAAGTTCATTTTTAGGTTATGGAAAGAGTTATTTATAGGTTTGGGTACAAAGTTGGCCTTCAATTTAGCTTATCATCCATAGAACAATGGATAGATAGAGAGGGTCAATAGGATTTTGGAGGATATGTTGAGAATGTATGTCATGCATCAACAACAAAAGTGGGAAGAGTATTTTCCAATGGTTGATCTCACTTATGATAATGGGTATTAGGAGTCTTTGAGGACGAGTCAGTTTGAGAAACTCTTTAGGCAGAGTTGTAATACTCCCATAATTTGGAGTGATATAGTAAACATGGTATTGTCTGGACCAGACATGTTGGCAGAGATGGAACAAGGAAATGTAGGTAATCAAGAAGAATCTAAAGGCAACACAAGATAGACAAAAGAGTTATGCATATCAAAACATGATTTTTATAGAGTTTCAGGCTAGGAAACATGTGTACTTACACATCAAGCCCAAGACGAGCTCCTTAAGGATTGGCTCATGTGCTAAGTTGGCACCTCAGTATTGTGGACCTTTCAAGATTCTTGAGAGGATTGGACTAGTAGCCTACTGACTTGGACTACCTTTGATAGTGAAAGTCCACGATGTTTTCAATGTTTCATTGCTCAATAAGTATGTTAAAAATGTTGATCATGTGACTGAATGGTATGTATTGTAGGTGGAGATAGAAGGAGAATTCTAGTTGGAACCTTAGTGCATTTTGGAGAGAAAGATGCTCATGCTCCGAAATTGAGCAATCGAGTAGGTTAAAGTGCAGTGGAAAGACTTTGGCCCCAGAGAAGCTACATGGGAGATGGTTGATTAGATGCGGACTATGTATCCTTCATTATTTGTTGGTTAAGAAAATAATGTTTGTATATGTATATACGTATATGGATGTAAATATTTCCATGATTTGTCTTATAAAGCTCCAACAAGTGGTATGGTTATGTTGACGGTGTTTGACCCACCAACACGTCAGGGGATCTCCCTGGTAAGAATTCATAACTAGACCTCAAACCGTTTGGTGTAGGAGTCCCAACAGTGGGTCGTATGGTATGGACTTGACTGCAGTTACGTGCATATGAAAGTAAGATGTCCCTGTTGGTAGCAAGGGTGTTACAAGTGCAATAAGTCAAGGAAGGTGCATGAGGAGTTCTAACACATGGAGGGTGAGGTGAGTGTGCCCCTTGGAAACCTGTGAAAGCACATAGTTAAGTAGGGAACACATGAGCAAAGATGCATCACAAACGAGAAGGCAAGTAAGCTAGCAATCCAAAGTGATGGTTAAACCAACATCACATTTCAGTAACATTCATACATACATATACAGAAAGAGTCTATACACACATGCATAAGCAAAAATATACATATACCATTTAGAGTAAACAATATAGTTGAAACAAAATATGACATATGCATGAAACATGTTGGCTCTGTTATATTAAGAAGTGAAAGTTCCAATCATGCAATACAACCATGACCAACCATTAGTTGTGACAAGAAAATGTTATAGTCATTTCTGCCTGCTCCTCCAAATAGATATATTAGCTCTGCATAGTGGAGAAGCCAAGGCTTATTACAATACTCTCCAAGCTTTCTCTAAGATACTCCTATCTGAAGCTTGGCTAACCAAAAGCCTGTACAATGGGTTATGAGGGACTATATATAGCAAAGGGTGGGGTGGCCCTTGAAATTCCCCTTTGTGACTGTTCATCTACCCTCACAACTCTTCATCTACTCTATGATTGTTACAACTAACTATCGACACTTGAACTTTCACTCGACAAGACGTTACATGCAATCTACACATGTACCAATGTGAGACAAAATAGTCTTGAGAAAGCCATGCAAGACATCACTATGACTCAAATAACTATGAGAAGACTAGCTCTTCAACATCCTCACGATGGTCGATGGTGGTGAACTGATGCCAAGCTTGGTATTCCATGATGGTGTCTATGTACTCTGTGGTGACATATTTTTGGAAATGAAATCCTGCCTCTGTTGCATCTGGGTAGACTGCTCTAGCTCCTTTATCCAACTCATCTAATAACATCTGAATCATTGTCTTGAGTGTGGTCAGACCAACGACATACTGATCCATGGTGTTTGCACTGATCACCAATTTTACCTTGGTGGCTATGTGCATCAACTCGTCAAAGTATGAGTCAATATCCAGCAGGAATTATGCCATTGTCTTTGCCTTGATGAGTCTCCCAATAGATGGGATCACATGTGCATGCACAACAACATGCATACTCTTGAATATCCATGCATGGGAAGCTTGTAAAATAGTGATGATCTAGGAGGGATCTTCATAGTTCTGGATCTAACTTTGGATGTGTGCCTTTAGCTCAACTGCTCTAGGCTTCATCATCTTGGGCAAGTGTAGTGGGGCTCCCTTGTATCTCATTGTCCATGTTTGCATGTAATAGACAACAACATGCAAGTTTGATAAGATACATGCTCTCCTAGCACATCATTGATGCCAATTGTTGAGATGGACAATTGCCTTATGCATGGTACCAAACTTGGAATACGCCCGTATGACTGTCTCAAGGGATGATACTTCATTTAGTATTGCATTCTTCAACTCTACTCAGGCAAATGTTGTAACCAATTCTCCTCCCTACTTGGCTGTTTGTAGCTCCTTAGCCATTTGCTCATTCTCTGCTATCAAGAAGTGAACACTGGAGCTAGTGGCTTCAAGATATTCTCTGGTAGCATTGGCCATTGTTGCTGGATGCTTGCACGTGTCAAACATAATCACTCATTCCTCGAACTGTGCAAGAGATGCGTTGTCATTTGGAGTAGAAACTTTGTGTGGTTGCACAACTCTATGATGTGACTCGTTGAATGATATGTTGTGCATCTCTTCTTCCGGATTGTCTCCAAGGATCTCAGTATCTCCTTAGTCACTTGGGACTTTCTATGCTTCCAGATCTGGTGAAGCCGGTGGGTTGACCTATTGATGGTAAGGGTTGAGGTTGATGTACTTCTCTAACTTTTGCTGCTCCATATCCATATACATCTGCTCAAGTAATCATTCAATCTCTTGAGAAAAGTCCTGCTCCTGCGACTTCTCACCCTGCCTTCTTTGTGCCAGCTATTTGAATGAGTCTACTACCTATACAAGCATAGTTTCACCTATCTGTACATGTTTCACCCCTCTTGTACCTGTCCTTACTATGCTTCCTTCTCCTATCTATGAAGCTCCTGTTCCTTCTGGGGTTTCTCCTTCAACTCATGCAACTCCTTTACTATTTCCTCCATTCTCCTTTTTTTCTCTCTGCCTCTGAGTGGTCCTCTTGTCACGCTATTGCCTCTTCGCCTCTATTGCAAAATCTACTTTCTGCAAAAGTGGGTCTACTGTGAACTTACAACTTTGTTCTGCCTCTACACTCTTGAAAATATTTCTCTTGCCTTTGTCATGCACTAGTATGTTTACCTCCGCTGCTATTGCTACTGGTGCTCTCCTCGATGCTGCTTCATTAACCATTCCATAGTGATGTTGACCAGTTCATTGGGCCTAGGGAAGCTGTGATAATATCTCCATGGGTCTTCCTCCGCCTAATGACATGCCCTGTGGATCCACTGAAACTGTACTCTTGCGTAGTGATCTTTTACAATGCAATGTGGGTCATATCAATTGAAGCTTCAGATGTCAAAAGGATATTTATTGATCTCCTCTATTTTGGCATCGACATGTTTGAGATTTTATATCTCATACAACGTGATCCACAACGAAAGAGTGGGCCAAGGTGCCTTCTTCATTCAGTGCAGCCTATCTGACAGTCCCTCTGAGATGTTGTATGACACTTATTGCATGACAATCGTGTCCATGGAAAACTTCGGTAGAACATGTGGTGGCTTCTCCATGTTGTACATCCGTATGAAGGTGCTAGACGGTGAGGCATACCAATCCGTTATGTTGATAAATGCCTCCATTGCTGCCTTTGACATGCAAGGTGGATCCTGCTCAAATATCATCTTGTATGTTAGGGTGAAAAAATGATTTGAAAACTATGTGATGACTCCTCTGAAGCTACATTCAGACAACATTTTACAATGAGTATTCACAGAGGTTTCCACTGATGTCCATGCCCACTTCAAGCCTGGGAACTGCTGGGCACAAATTGCATCCAAGATGTAAGCAGACATGTAGATTTATGCTTGCTGGCCTTTGGGTGACTATTGAGCTCCTGCTACCTGTTCCTTCAGCTTGTGAGCCAACATGTCAGACTAGTTGCATGATTTTCCTTCACTAGCCAGTTGGTCCAATGTGATCACCCAACTATTCAGGAAGGTCTTCATGCTCTCTTGGCCATACAAGTGACATGCAAAGATGACCAAGTATTGATACGTCTTCCACAGTATCTTCGTCTTGTAAATCTGGTTGGGTTTCATGCTAAATTATTCCAACTCCTTTATCTAGTTCTTCGAGATATCCTTGGAGTTGGCATTGTTGTTGGGTATGCTGAAGGGTGTCTCCATGGTGATCACTAACTTCGATAAATGGTACATCTGTTGATAATCATGTGCTCTGAAGGTAGCAATCTCTGTCCTACTGACACTGCTCAATGTCATCATCTCAGGATCAATGTGTGATATGATCCAATGTATCATGTTTTCACATGGGAACGCGGGATACCTGCATGCAATTCGGTACAATTCAGACTTGTGAATGTTCACATAGACTTGGCAGTCTTCGAGATCTTCCCCAAATGTGCCTAAGAATGCATCATTGACCTCTTTCCATTTCAGATTGATGTATTTTTCTACCATCAGCTTGGTGTCTTCATAAATCGACAAACTCCTACACACTCGCTCCACTACTACTCCAGTTGTGCTTTCGTCGGTGTCCTTTGACCCTGCTCTCTTGGAGGCCATTGATCCTAAACTGTTGAGAGATGGAAGAACACCTACTACATCTGGAGACATGGTTACATGCATCGAAAGAAATATGTTAGTTAAAACCAAAGAAAACTTTAGGAATGACACACAACACACTTGGGGATTGACTGGAAAGGATTGTGCAATTTTCACTAGGAGGTCGGGACACTGACTGCTGAAACTGCACAAAAGGCAGGAAAGACTGTTAGGAGGCTGGTTTACTACTAGAATTACACAATGCAAAATCTAGACTGTCCTGATGGGTGCTGGGATTGCGCAATGTACAATTTCACCTGGTAAGTGATGCAGTCCCAAGTAATGCATTGCGCAATTTTCTGGGCCAGCAGTCACCGCCTCTCAGAATCGTGTAAGGCAAGACAAGAGGGCAGTCGCTGGCCAGAATTGCGCATTTTCTGGGGGGAAGGCATAATGTTCCCTCTCAGAATTTCACAATGCTATCTTAGTGAGACAAAGTCTCGGCCAAGGTTGCCCAGACCCGCTGATGAGAAATTGAAAGAAAATGAAGATGTGAATGCATGGCCATACTGAGTGTAAGCAGGAGTGGATGATCATGCATGCAAACAATGAATGTAAGACTTGGAAAATAGAACAACATGCATGTGTGTGACACGAGTTGCCAAATCAGTGACCGTTCATGCAAGACAATGTCATGCATTTGACAACAATGAGATGCTAACAAAAAATTAAATAGTTCTTGTACGGGGTAACATGCATGCAAACAACAATAAGTGTTCACATAAATCAAGCAGAAAACACTCACACAATCCAAAATACAAAAAGCGGCATAAATGCTGCAAAAGACAAGTAAAACGGACTTACTCAGAAAGAGCTGAGCTGGATGTGTCAAATACTCATGGATGTGATGTGGGATGTCAAAGCTCCAAGATCTATGTGAAGAATGAGCTTTGAAGCATCGAATAAGTAAGTTTGAGGCTGATGACGGGCATGCCACAAATATAGGAAAAAGCGACACTTTGCAGGAAAGTTTCTAAAACGATATTTTCATGTAACCTTCAGCTGCTAAAAATATCTCCCAAAAATATAGGGATGATTTTCTCACATTTCTTTTTGCTATTTCGGGAAAAAGCAACCCATGCATGCAAGTCAAGTTTTCTTGGTCTTAGGTGGAACCGGTTAACCCGAAGGCACATGCAACAACCTATTGACTAAGGGATATTTTTTGTGCAATTTCTAGGAGGAAGCTAGGCTAGTTGTCAAGAGGGATTGCACAATTTCTCAGAGGAGTAGCTGACTACTACCCAGAATTGCACAATTTCTGGGCTGAGCCATCCAGCTGAGCCAAATTGCACAATTTTCACTAGGAAGGTTGTCTGATAGGATTGCGCAGTTTCTGAGCCCAACAGGCTGCCAATCAGGTTTGCGCAATTTCTAGAGGGAAGACTGGTTCCCCTCCAAAATTGCCCAATTTCTTAAGGGAGCTGCTCAGGCAGCAACTAGACCAAGTCTGGAGTGGCAACCTATGAGGGGAGTGAAGTAAGCTATCATGCATAGGCTGGAAAGCTACTAGAAAACCAATGAAGCTCATGTACTTGATAGTGCAAGACATGCTGTTAGGGATGGTTGGTAGGGAGGCTCTAAAAAAAACTACAAAAAATTTGGAGGGTGGTTGTAGCTGCTACAACACTTGGTGACACACTGGTAGAACTCTATCTCTCTGAATGGACCTTTTTCATGAAAAGAAGGTATAAATCTCTAGAAGTATTGTTCAGTTCTCTACTCGTCTTGATTTCCGCACTTTCTTGATTGTAAGATGTTGCATCTGCCATGTTCTTGGTCAATCAACACACATTCCAAGCCAAGTTAGCACAATATTTTGATTGGGGATGAGGAGTATATTGGTGCACAAGTAGTATAGTCATCAGAGTTTTAGTTTCATCTTTGGTGTTGCTCCGCTACTAGAAGGCCTAGATAGTACCCCGACAGAGTCACCTAGGAACACAAGCATTGGTCCAATTCTAGTGAGCCTGGTTAGTACCCCAATGGATTTACTTTCATCACCTCTTTGCGTAGGAAGCCATTCCCTTCTTTCACCTTATTCATTTTTCATTTTTTTCGAAAATTTTCACTTTTCATTTTTTGGATTTTTCATTTTCATAACTGTGCATGCCACTTCTTCATTTCAGAGGCAAAAGATGGATCCCAACTTATTGAGAGTAGAAGAGGTTGTTCCTTCAGAGAAGTAGTTTATATATACCTTTGATGTGCTTGTTAAGGTTTTCCCCCTCGCCTTACTCTACTTGATTACGCTGACAAGGATTAAACCAAAAACAACCAACTAGAGTAGGTGACACTAGTTAGCTGGAAAGCATTGTGTTTTCACCAAGGTTCACTTCGAACAGTATGTATTTTCCATCGATGTATCATGGACTAAAGATAACAAGTTCTTCATATAGAGGCAAGACAATAGATAACCAAGTATTGATAACTGCACAAGTCCTCTTGTACTTTACCCAGCTTGTTTCAAGAGTTGCACACGGTTTCATGTGAAACTAACCTATGAACGTAAACAAGAAAACAAACAAAAAACAAAGTGAAAGCATAAGTAAATGTGGAAGCAAAGAAAGTAAGCAAAAAAGCATGTAAGCAAACAAACATGCAAGGTAAGAAGCAAACATATATGCAAGCAAAAAGACCAAAAACAAACACTACTCATACTCCTAAGCTAATAGTGCATGGGCCTGATCACGTGAAGTGATACTTCCAATGTAGCCACCAGTGCATTGGTCGACCCATGTTGGTGAACGGTTGGTTTGTGAACAACATAGTTGTGTGAACCAGAAAACAAGAAATATATAACAATAAATAAAAACACACTCGATGTTTAAATGTCTCCACAGAACATAAGTGAGTGTAAGTACATGACATGTAGTCCGTGGACTCATCACGGTGTTGTGTGAAACTACTTGCAGCTTTTGAGCATACACATACTCTTGACTGTGACATGCAATAAAATGAAATAAGCAAAGAAATTTGCGCTGCACACATGTGATTTCTATGTAAGATTCCTCCAATGCATGAGCGATGGGATCGTGTAGTTCGAGTGGAGGAAGCATGATCTATTTGTGAGATTTATCTTCAATGCATATAGATGAGTGATGAGGATCCTCGAGTGTTTCAACAATTTCATGATCAGAAGTGAAACCAACCTCAAGACAGCGAGGGCCTGACATAACCATCAGCTCAGGCTAAAGTGCCTCAATAATCTGTGGGGTTTTGAGTTCATCGAAAAATAGATCATCATAAACATGTGGCTTCGAAAAATAAACTATGATAGAATAACCATCATGATCGAATATGCGAGTAAATAGATCTTGACAGCTATGATAAAAAAAATCAATGTTTTCATCGGCATTGTCATGATTTGATGAATCAAATAGAGGGGTAGATGAGAAGTGGAAAAATCCACCCTCCGTGTTTCTGGAAAAGGTAGATGAAAAATCAAGTGGATTTTCAATGAATAATTTGTCCTCTCCATTGTCGGATGATGGACTCACATCTATTTTGTTCTACGAATGATCAACAATGGGTGCATCCATAGATGGAGATACACATTTGAAATCATGGATGGAAGAATCACCAAAGATGTTAGGAAAAAAGGGAGGAAGCTTGGATAGATGAGAGTCATCCTTCATTGAGGATTGATGCTCAAGCTCCTAGGCATACTCTTCATGAATCACAGTGCAGGGTGGTTGTGCAACACCAACTTCGTCGATAACAAGTGTAGAGTCCGGAATGGAAGAGCACAACACAGTGAAATCTAGAGGATCAACAAAAAACAAAGACAAAGGTTGAGGTAAAACAGTCATGTGACAACCCATGGGCTTCGCAACCAAATCCACACGGAAATTGAGCGAAGTGATGTTAGGGGGATGTGATAGTTGAACTGATCTATGTGCCTATTCTTCCACATCGCACTGCAGTGGTGGAGTTGTTTGATGAGGGGATGATGGAAAATCACTTGTGACAATGACCATGTCCATCTGTGATTGCGCAACTCCATCACTGAAGTATGCTGAGTGGGGCTTGGGCTTGAACTTCTTTTTAGGATTAACATATTTGGTAAGACAATACTCAAACCTGTCCATGAGATACTAGAATTTCATCTGAATTTTCGAAGCTTGAAAATGCAACACATTGAAGCATTCGCAAAATTTCATAGGGGATTCATGTGGGGCCTTCCGTTGTTGTAACAGTTTTTGCGCAAGAGATTCAAGATAAAAATTTTGGAAAGTAGATTCAATGAGGTCACAGAACTGGTCAAGTGAGTGCACACTTCCACGAGGGAGACTACAGTGGTGGAGCTGTTTGATGAGGGGACAATGGGTAATCACTTGTGACAATGACTGTGTCCATATATGATTGCGCAACTCCATCACCGAAGTATGCTGAGTGGGGCTTGGGCTTGAACTTCTTTTTAGGATTAACAGATTTGGTAAGACAATACTCAAACCTATCCATGAGATACTAGAATTTCATATGACTTTTCAGAGATTGAAAATGCAACACATGAAGCGTTCCCAAGATTCCATAGGGGATTCATGTGGGGCCTTTCATTGTTGTAACATTTTTTGCGTAAGAGATTCAGGATCAAAATGATGGAAAGTAGATTCAATGAGATCACAGAACTAGTCAAGTGAGTGCACGCTGCCAGGAGGGAGACTGCAACACCCACATTGTGGGCATTCACGAAGTGTGTATGAAAGTGGCAGGCTAACCTTTTCAGCATAGAACTTGTCTGCATTCTCAATGAATAAATAGAAGTCTTGTAAGTACTCAGGCCAGGCTACTTTTCCTTCACCATCATATGTGAATTTGGACAAGAGATAAAAAAACTCCCTTGTGATGTTGAGAGGTTTAGCATGCAAAAGACATTGTGGAGGGATGAGTGTAATAGAATCCATGAGAGATGTGTAAAAATAGGATGAGAGGAAACAACATCTCATCTAGCCCTACTTCCAGTGCCAGAAATGTTGACAGTGCTGGAGCCACCAACATGTCACGGGATCTCCCCAATAAGAAGTCCCAACTAGACCTCAGACCATTTTGTGTAGGAGTCCCAATAGTGGGTCGTACGGTATGGCCTTGACCATGGTTGCACACAAAGGCAAGTAAGATGTTCCCGTTGGTAGCAAGGGTGTGACCTATGCAGCAGGTCAAGGAAGGTGCATGGGCGGTTATAACACATGGAGGGTGAGGTGAGTGCACCCCTTGGAAACCTATGAAAGTACGTAGTTAAGTAGGGAACACACGAGCAAAGATGCATCACAAATTGGAAGGAAAGTAAGCTAGCAATCCAAAGTGATGGTTAAACTGACAACATATTTCAGTAAGATTCATACATACACATACAAAAAGAGTATATACACACATGCGTAAGCAAACATATTCATATAGCATTTAGAGTAAACAAGACAAATGAAATAAAATACGACATATGCATGGGAACATGCTAGATCTATTATATTAAGAAGTGAAATTTCTGATCATACAATACAACCATGACCAACCACTAGTTCCGACAGTGGAACATTACAATCATTGTTGCCTGATCCTCCAAAGAGATATACTAGCTCTGCATAGTGGAGAAGCCAAGGCTCGTTACAATACTCTCCAAGATTTCTCTAAGATACTCTTATCGGAAGCTTGGCTAACCAAAATCATGTACAATGAGTTATCGGGGACTACATATAACAAAGGGTGGGGTGGACCTTGACATTCCCCATTGTGACTGTTCATCTACCCTCATGACTTTTCATCTACTCCATGACTATTACATCCAACTATCGACACTTGAACTTCCACTTGACAAGATGTTACATACAATCTACACATGTACCCATGTGAGACAAAATAGGCTTGAGCAAGCCATGCAATACATCACTATGACTTAGAAAACTGTGGGAAGACTAGATCTTCGACATTCTCACCATGGTTGATAGTGGCGAACTGATGCCAAGCTTGGCATTCTACGATGGTATCCTTGTACTCTGTGGTGAAATATTTTTGGAAATGAACTCTTTCCTCCATTGCATCCAGGTACACTGCTATAGCTCCTCTGTCCAACTCATCTAATAACATTCACATCATTGTCTTCAGTGTGGCTAGACTAATGACATACTGATGCATGGTGTCTACACTGATCACCAAGTCTGCACTGGTGGGTATATGCATCAACTCGTCAAAGTATGAGTTAACCTCCAGTCAGACTTGTTCCTTTATCTTTTCCTAGGTGAGTGTCCCAATAGATGGGATCGCATGTGCGCACACAAAAACATCCATACTCGTGAATATCTATGCATGGGAAGCCTACAAACTAGTGATGAGCTACGAGAGATCTTCATAGTTCCGGATCTGACTCTGGATGCATGCCTTCAGCTCGACTGCTTTGGGCTTCATCATCTTTGGCAAGTGTAGTGGGGCTTCATTGTATCTCATTTTCCATGTTTTCATGTAATCAACAAGATCATGCAAGCTTGATAAGATACGTGCTCTCCTAGCACATCATTACTGCCAACCGTTGAGATGGACAACAACCTTATGCATGGTACCAAACTTGGAATACAACACCCACATGACTGTCTCAAAGGAAGATACTTCATCCAGTATCACCTTCTTCAACTCTGCTCGGGTGGATGCTGTAACCAGTGCTTCTCCTTGCTTGGTCGTCTATAGCTCCTTAGCCATTCGCTCATTGTCTATTATCAAGAAGTGAACAATCGAGCTAGTGGCTTTGACATATGCTCTGGTAGCAATGACCAATGTTGCTGGATGCTTCCGCACATCAGACACGATCAATTGTTCCTCAAACTGTGCAGGAGATGTGTTGTGATCCAGAGTAGACACTCTGCATGTTTTCACAACTCTATGTTGCGGCTCGTTGAGCGATATGTTGTGCATCTCTTCTTCCAGATTGTCTCCAAGGATCTCAGTATCTCCTTGGTCGCTTGGGACTTGCTCTACTTCCAAATCTGGTGAAGCTGGTGGGTTGACCTCTTGATGGTAAGGCATGAGGTTGATGTCTTTCTCTAACTCTTACTGCTCCATATTCGTATCCATCTGCTCAAGTGGTAGTTCAATCTCTTAAGAAAACCCTTGCTCCTTCAACTACTCATGCTACCTACTTTGTGCCAGCTTTTTAAATGAGTCTACTACCTGTATGGGCATATTTTCACCTGTTTGTACATGTTGGGCCCCGTGTTGTACCTGTCCTTGCTGTGCTTCCTTCTCCTATCTGCGCAGCTCCTGTTCCTTCCTAATTTTCTCCTTCAACTCATGAAACTCCTTTACTGTTTCCTCCATTCTCTATTTTTCTCTCTGCCTCTGTGTGGTCCTCCTATCATGTTGTTTCCTCTTCACCTCTATTGCCAAAGCTGCTTTCTGCACAAGTGGGTCTACTTTGACTTGCAGCTTTGTTCTGCCTCTGCACTGTCGAAAATATTTCTCTTGCCTTTGTCACAAGCTGATATGTTTACCTTTGCTGCTGGTGCTCTCCTATATGCTGCTTTGCCCATTCCACAATGATGCCGACTGGTTCATTGGGCTTGGAGAAGATGTGACAATATCTCCATGGGTCTTCCTCCACCCAACGACACGCCCCGTGGATCGAAAAAAAATGTACTCTCGCATAGTGATCTTTCACAATACAATGTGGGTGATATAGATTGAATCTTTGGATGTCGAAAGGATATTTCTTGATATCCACTATTTCAACATCCGCATGTTTGATATTTCATATCTGATACAACTCAATCCACAATGGAATAGTGGGCCAAGGTGGCTTCTTCTTCGGTACAGCCTAGCTGACAGTCCTGTTGAGATGTGGTATGACACTTCTTGCATGATGAGCTTGTCCATGCAAACTTTGGAAAAACATGTGGAGGCTTCCCCACGTTGGACATCTGTATGAAGGTGTCAGACAGTGAGGCATACCAATCTGCTATGTCGATGAGTGCCTATAGTGCTTCCTTCGATATGCAAGGTGGATCCTACTCAAATATCATCTTGTATATCGGGGTGACAAAATGATCTGATAGCTCTGTGATGACTCCTTTGAAGTTGCATTCGGATAACATTTTACAATAAGTATTCATAGAGGTTTCCTGTGATGTCCATGCCCAATTCAAGCCCGGGAACTCCTAAAGGGCACATATTGCATCCAAGATGTAAGCAGACATGTAGATTTCTGCTTGCTGACCTTTGGGAGACTATCAAGCCCCTGTTACCTATTCCTTCAGCCTTTGAGCCAACATGTCAGACCAGTTGCATGCTTTGCCTTCACTGTCCAGTTGGTCCAATGCGATCACCCAACTCTGTGGAAAGGTCTCTGTGCTCTCTTGGCCATATAAGCGACATGCAAAGATGATCAAGTATTGATACACCTTCCGTAGTATCTTTGTCTTATAAATTTGGTTGGATGTCATGCTAAATTTGGTCAGCTCCTTTAAATAGTTCTTCAAGATATCCCTCGAGTTGGCATTGTTGTTGGGTATGCTGAAGGGTGTCTCCATGGTGATCACTAGCTTCGACAAATGGTACATTTGCTGATAATCTTGTTCCCTGAAGGTAGAAATCCCTGTCTCGCTAACACTTCTCAATGTCATCGTCTCAGGATTAGTGTGCAAGATGATCCAATGTATCATGTCCACGCATGGGAACGCGGGATATATGCATGCAATCTGATACATGCCAGACTTGTGAATGTTCACATAGACTTGGTGGTCTTCGAGATCTTCCGCAAATGTGCCTGAGAATTCATCATTGACCTCTTTCCATTTTAGCTTGATGTCTTTGTCTACGATCAACTTGGTATCTTCATAAATCGGGAAACTCGTAGACACTTGCTCAACTGCTGCTCCAGTTGTACTTCCATCAGTGTCCTTTAACCCTTCTCTCTTAGAGGTCATTGATCTTGAATTACTGAGAGATGGACGAACACCTGCTGTATCTAGAGACATGGCAACATGCATGGCAAGAAATGTGTCAGTTAAAACCAAAGCAAACTTGAGGGATGGCACGCAACACACCTAAGGACTGACTGGAAAGGATTGTGCAATTTTCACTACGACGCCAGGAGACTGACTGCCAAAACTATGCAAAAGGCAGTCTGGATTGTCAGGAGGCTCATTAACTACTGGAATTGTGCAATGCGCAATCCAAACTAACCTACTGGGTGTTGGGATTGTGTAATGTGCAATTTCAGCTGGTAAGTGATGCAGGCCCAGGGACTGCATTGTGAAATTTTTTGGGCTAGCAGTCACTGCCTCTCAGAATTTCACAAGGTAAGACTGGAGGGCACTCACTAGCCAGAATTGCACATTTTATGGGAGGAAGGAAGAGCCTTCACTTTCAGAATTGCGCAATGTTTTCTTGGTGAGGCAGAGTATGGGCAACTAAAAGCAAATGAATAGATGAATGCATGGCAATACTGAGTGTAAGAAGGAGTGGATGATCGTGCATGCAAACAATGAATGCAAGATTCAAACAATGGAACAACATGCATGTGTGTGACACGAGTCGCCGAATCCACGACCGTTCTTGCAAAATAGTGTCATGCATGTGACAATAGTGAGATGCTAATGAAAAATGAAATGGTTCTTGTATAGGATAAGATGCATACAAATGACAACAAGTGTTCACAGAAATCAAGCAGATAGCACTCACACAAGCCAAAACATAAAAAGCGACATAAATGTTGCAAAAGACAAGTAAAGCAGAGTTACTTAGGAATAGTTGAGTTGGATGTGTCGAAGACTCCTAGATGTGTTGTGGGATTTCATAGCTCGAAGATGGATGTGAAGAATGAGCTCTGAAGCATCAAATAAGTAATTTTGAGGCTCATGAGGTGCATGCCACAAATCTAGGAATAAGTGACACTTGGAGGAAGTTTCTAAAACGATCTTTGCATGTAACCTCTAGCTACTAAAAATAGCTCCCTAAAATCTAGGGATGCTTTTTGCATGTTGCCTTTTTCTATTTTAGGAAAAAGAAGCCCATGCATGCAAGTCAATTTTTCTCAGTCCCAGGTGGAACCCGTCAACCCGAAGGCACATTCAACATCCTACTGACTGAGGGAGATTTCTTTGCACAATTTTTGGGAGGAAGATGGGTTGGTTGTCTAGAGGGATTGCACAATTTCTTGGAGGAGCAACTGATTTCTGCCTAGAATTGTGCAATTTCTGGGCTGAGCCATCGAGTGAGGCTGCAATTTTCACTAGGAAGGTTGTCTGACATGATTGCACAGTTTCTAAGCCCAATAGGGTGCTAGTCAGTTTTGCGCAATTTCTGGAGCGAAGATTGGTTCGCCTCCAGAATTGCCCAATTTCCTGAGAGAGCTGCTAAGAGAGTAGTTGGACCAAGTCCAGAGTGGCAACCTGTGAGGGGAGTGAAGCAAGTTATCATGCACATGCTGGAAAGCTGCTAGAAAACCAATGAATCTAATGTACTTGACAGTGCTAAGGAAAAATTTTGGAGGGTCTTTGTAGCTGCTACAACAGGTTATCATGTTGTTATGTTTGTGATGACAGTTTGTTTTTAGCAGGATGTTCATTCTAAATAGTGGAATGAGCTAACTTGTAAATCTCCATGGGAATTATGTTTTTCTTATCAATGGTCTTGTTGGTTGTAGGTATCATTGAAAATAGAGGAATGTGTTCCCATAAGATGGAGTGTTCTGTAACAACCCTCATCTAAAAATCCTTGTAATAAAGTTAATAAAGAAAAAATAATAATCAAGGTCATGGGACACATATTCCAAGCTGAATGTTGGGAAAAAACATAGTGATGGTGATCACTTATGATTAGTTTTGGGCTATGGAAACTGGCAAAGCCAATGGAAAATTCTTTGAAAAGGAAAAGTGGTATTAATTTCCATTTATTTATGAAAATAATGTAAAATAGGAGAAAAAGAAGGTTAAAGGTCACATGCTACATGTGAGGAGGAAATTGAAATAAAAATAAGAAAAATGAAGAAAATAGAGGCCTAAATGATAAAATAGAACAACATGAAGCCTTGAGGTTGGTGTTTTGGATCATTCCTCCTATCATATTTTAGGAAGTAGTGGATTATTCCTTGTAGATATATCAATATGTGTTTTGTTGCTATCCAATGATCATGCTTTGTCTCCACTTGGAATTGAATGAGAATATTTATTGCAAAATATATGTTTGGTCGAGTATTCACCAAGTACATCAGTGAGCGAATCAATTTCCTATACTTGGAAGGATCCACAAGGCTTGATTCATAAATCCTTAGTCTTTTCAAGTTTGTGATCATTGGGGTTATCGTTGGTTTTCAATCCATCATGTCAAACCTCTTCAACATCTTGATCACATAATTTCCTTGATCTAGATATATTTTAGCAGGTCCTTGGTAGACTTCTAGTCCCCAGTAATAGGGCATGAACCCTAGATCCTTCATGTTAAATTATGTTCCTCTATTATTCTTACATTCTTCAATTCAGCCTTCCACACCTATCAAGAACATATCATCCACATACATAAGAATGATTACTAGCTCTCCCTTTAAAACCTTAATATAATGGTTTGGATCAACATAACTCTTGGTGAAACATAATCTTTGTAGGTATGCATCCATCCTATTATACCATGCCCTTGGTGCTTGCTTGAGGCCATATAGTTCCTTCTTCAATCTTCAAACATGTGCCTTTCTATATTTAACTTGAAATACCAAGCGTTGTTCTATATAGACTTCCTCATAAATTGTGTCATTTAGGAATGCAGTCTTGACATCCATTTGGTGGATGTTCCATCCCATTGATGTTGCCAAAGATACTAACAAATGCAGATTTTTGTACCTTGTTGTCAGAGAAAATGTCTCTTCATATTCATTGCCTTCCTATGAGAGAAGGCCCTAGCCACAAATATTTCCTTATACTTGTTGTTGCATGTTTGATCTTGTAGATCCATTTGGAAGTTACCACAAATTTGCCTTCATGCGTAGGTACGATCTCCTAGACTGTATTCTTCATTATATATTGATATTCTTCATTCATGGCATCCTTCCATCCTTGGTGATTGATAACTTCTTCAAAAGTGGATGGATCTTCTTCGATTAGTTTTGTTATGTAGGCTACATACCCAGAATATCGTTTGGGATTATTGCTTTCCCTAAATGTACCTTGAGTTGCTCCATGACCTTATTCATATAGAAGTGTAGACTTCAACCAGTTAGGTCTTTTTCTAGTTTTGGGGACTTACCATAGGTTTTATTGGTTCATAGGGACCTTCATTTTCATGGTTTCATTCTTATTCTTCCCATGTAACTTCTTCTTTGAATACCGGGAGTTCTTCATCTTTAAAGTCCATAGGGAGATCCTTTGATTTCTCAAATGCAATAATTTCGTTAAATATCACATATGTACTGACTTCTATTTGGTGTCCTTTATTTATGTAGATTGTATAGGCCTTAGAAGAGTTATTGTAGCCCACAAAGGTTCCCTTCATGCCATATGGATCCAACTTCTTTATTTTTCCTTAGGTATATGTATATAAAAAACAACCAAAAATTTGGAGATGATCTACGATTGATTTATTCACAGCGAATTCCTCTTTGGAAGCCTTTTAATCTAGAGACCTATGGGGAATTCGATTTTGTATGTATACAAATGTCTTTGTATATTTACCCTAGAGAAGGATCGGTAAGTCTTGATCATGTAACATTGCTTTTACACTTTCTTCAATGGATCGGTTCTTTTGTTCTGTAACTCCATTTTGTTTGGGATTATATGGGACTATCAACTCCCTCTTAATCCCTGAGTCCTTACAGAAAGCTATGATTTGCTTGGATTAATATTCTCCTCCATTATCAGATCTTAATATCTTAATTCTTCTTTATGTAAGGTTCTCTACTTCAACTTTCAATTCTTGAAATCTTGTAAATACTTCATCCTTGGATTTCATTAAGTAAACCCAAGTCTTCCTTGAATGATCATCTATAAATGTGACATAATATATATGACCTCCAAGTGATTTAGGAATCATAGGACCGAAAACATCAGAATTAATAAGATCCAAGATTTATTTTGACTGTGAAGCACTGCTTCCAAATGGTCTCTTGGTGTTCTTACCCAATGAAAATGCTTTGCATACTCCTTCGAGATATTATTTTAGCTCGAGGATTCCATCTACTATTGAACTTAGAGTTGGAAGGTTTTTGAAATGGAGATGTCTAAATATTCTATGCCAAAGGTCACAAGTAGATTTCAATGTGAACCAAAACTTGAGTGAGAGGAGACATTAACCTGTAAAGTCTTCCTTCATTAATGCCAATTACTCTATAATTTTATATGCTTGAGTTCTTACTCCATACTACAAAGTTTTCATCAATCAAAGCCACTCTATCACCTTTATCTTCTAGGCTTGAAATGGAGAGTAAAATTTTATGAAAAACTGGAACAGATAGGATGTTGTTGAGATGAATATTGCTTCAATTCTCCAACTCTATTGAGGTTGATCCAATTCCTCTTACATGAAAATTTTTATTATCTCCAAGTTATAGGCAGTAATAATATTTTACTTTTGATAATGTCTTGAGTTTCTTATGATGACCAATCATGTGCCTTGATGCACCACTATTGAGCACCCAAATGTTCACATCTTGAAATGTGTCTGTGAGTATCAAGATGAGTCCTTCATCCTTTGTCTTGGTAATTTCCTTCTTTGGATTAAATAGAAGATTCCATGCTTCCTTGATACCCTTCTTGAGATAGCTTGCAACATTTGAACACTTCTGGAGGAAATTATTTAATGTAGTATATATCTTCATAATTCCCTCAGCCAACCTTAGCTCTGATTCCATGCTGAGAAATCTATAGGGAAATTATTAGAGTGATTTCTCTTTCCTTGATAACTCTGTTTGATGTATTTTAAGATTTTCTTACTTATTAACTTATTTACTTATTATTCTGCTTGTATATCATCAAAAAGCTACCAAAACAAGAAGAAAAAGAGCACAAAATATAGGCTGCAAGCCAGGGCCAAAACCTCTCCAATTGAGAGGAAAACTGTAAATCTCTTCTCTTCCTTATAGATTCTTGAATTAAATTCCAAGACCTCTAGAACAAGACCAATACCCTCCAAGACCAAGTCCAACCTTTTTGAATTATGTTCTTTCTTTGAACAAGTCAAACCTAGTCAAATATCTTCGAGTAGCACAAATTCAACCCCCAGTTGCAGAATTTCGGCCTCCACTACAGACCTAAAATTTTCAGCCCTCTAGCAGTTGCTGCTACCACACATGTGAGCTTCATTTTAGCCTTGGAAGGATTCCTTAGAACTTAGCTTGAATTTCTCTAAATTCTAGATCTTGAGGATGGCTTGTTGTGACCTTCGCTTGACCTTCTTTCCTTCGCTTCTTCAAGATCAAACTTGTAGAGGTAAACCCTAGATATGTTGCAAAAACCCTAGCCTTCCTTCACACGTGTGAGAGAGAAATAGCCCAAAACCAAGTCTTCTTCATCCACTTCCTTCTTTTCTTCCTTATTCTTGATCTTCCTTCGCTTGAGTGAGTGAGAGATGAATGTGCTTCAAGGAAGTCAAGTTTCCTCGTTTATATAGGCTCCTCAAGGTGGATGTGGCTCCTCATTTTAGGCCGACTTACCAGCTTCTAGGGGGACTTGACCTTGAAGGGTTTTTTGACACTTTTAAAGACAAAAATAATTTTCTTTACAAGTTACAATGTGCTCGAAGGGGTCTTCAACTTATGACATTGACTCTTTTGATTTCTTGACCTAGGGAAAACCCTAGAATCACTCAATGGGTGCTTGACCTATAAAATAAAAGACCTTTAGCATGAAACCCATGCTCAAAAAATAATAATATTATAATTTTTTTCATTTTACAATTTACAAGAATAAAAAATATATTTCTTATTTATGAAGACTGAACCTAGTTACACATTTTTCAACAGGTTTTACAAAATACCCTTTTCTAGACATGCTTCTACAAAATGCCCTTTCTATGATGACATATCTATAGAATTTCCATCGAAATTTGTTAACGATGCAAGGAAATGGATACATATAGATATAATAATAAAATGAAATTCATATTGAACCTGTTAACTAGTGGGGTCAAACTCATGACCTTAGAGTTCCCAACATGGCTCTATACCAATTATGTTGCCCATTTTTACTTGTAGGGTAGTGCCTCACAAATTATTTTATTGAACAACAAACACTCATATGAAATGGGCACCAGGTCCAATCATTCATTAAACCAAAACCTAACTAAGTTTCATTCATACCATTGGGATTCCATACCTACTTGTAACGAAACTATGGCAAGTTGCACCGATGAAATCACCAATAGTAACTGTAAAGAAATCAGAACCAAAACATTTGTGACGAGTGAATCCTTCACACCGAGACTTAAACTATGTCATTTTATTGAATTACATGTTGTTTGGAAGGAATGATTCTCTACAAGAAAAAGGCCCTCTAGTGGAGGTTTTCCTGGAAGCCCCTATAAAAATAGCCCAAAATTCCATTTATAGTAAAGTTGGGTGATGAGCCCCAAATTTTGGTAACATTTTGGGCTCATTTGGCCTACTTACCTTGCTCAACCCTTCATTTTTTATCACTTATGCATCATTTCTTAGTATATTCATGTTATTTGTAGGAAGGAGGGCAGTCATTATGCCTATGTGGCTAATACACGTTTATTTCAGGTTTTTTGACATTAAATGGAGCAAAGACCACGCAGATGGAGGCAAGGAGACAACCAAGGTGGCATTGCGGGTTTGTAAGAAGGTTGTCCATAGCCTTGAATGACCTTCCTCGTGATCTCCACCCCAGCTCCGAGCTCCAACAGCTATCACCACCGAGCTAGAAGGCAGCCAACGGATTTTACAGGAACAACAGTTTACTTTTAGTTGGACAGCCAAGCCCCACTAATTTAGGAGACCAGCTTGGCCCTCATAATGTATAAATATTGAGGCTGTAGCCTTCGATGGGGACTTTTGAACCTCTGTTGCAGATTTTGAATCACGAGCTATAACTCTGTTTTGCTCTTTGTAAGCCATTTTTGGCATGTTGTTAGACTTGTGATTATGATCTTCTAATAAAAGGCAGCAGATTTGAGTTCAATTCTGAGTTCTTAGAGGAGCTATAGCTCTCAGGTTTGGGCCCAACCTGAGAGCAATAGGCCTCCTTTCTTTGTATTGTTACTTGTCTTTCCTTTCAACATTTCATTTCTTTGCCTTGACATGCATTTGGAAAACACAGTCTGCTGATTTGAATTTCTTGATGTGATTAAGCAGGTTAGTCTTATGGATAAAATGCTTTCAGCAGTTTAGATTAGAATAGGAGGATTAGAATTCATCAGAGTTCCAAGAAAAGGTTGATCGCACACTCACTTCCACCTCTGTTTAGAGATTGGGAGTGTAGACCGTGCCAACCACCAAAAAAACGTAGTCTTACATGTTCATGCAAGCTTTAAAGTCATATTTCCATTGGTAGAAGTGTCCATGCATTTAGATCTTGAGCAATAACTCCTTGTTTCAGCACCATGCACGATCTCTCTCTTAACTCACATCGCTGTTCTTTGGTTTTTAATACAACAGTTAGAATAGGTTGATGAATTCTCGGTTTTGTGCAAGATAGGTGATTTGTTCCATTTACACTGCGCAACACCACTCTATCACGTCCTTATCCTTCTCAGCCATGCCTAAGCCATCCCCTTACCTCCCAGTTAGATCATTTGGCCACCATCTCTTCTGTTATCCATGTTGTTTTATCTTTTCGGCCTTCCATTTGCCTCTACCCTTCTATCGACCAACCAGCTTGACACACCCCTTCTCCATATCATCTCTCTATCTATAGGCCATCACAAGATCCCCTCTCATCCTACCTATCCACCCATACAGCTCATTCACTCCTCCATCACCCAAAACTTCGACTGTAGAACATCATGTAGAAGGTAGCAGGCTTCCTTTAGAAATCCCGAGCTTCCTGTAGGATCCCCTGCAGACATCCTGTAGAAGTTTGCAAACACAGTTGCCAGGCACCTGAACGTTGTGAACTTCTGTGGAATGATGTTAGGGATCCCCTGGAACCTCTCAGAGTCCTCCTGACCTTTCCCAAGCCTTCCTCTCCTTGAACTACACCTGCACAGTCAAGACCCAGTAAGAAGCACAGTCATCATAACTCCAACCACTTGAGCAAAAATACAAAAACATGTTCTCTTCAGATGAAAGTAGTTTAAACTCATGCATCTCATCTCACTAGAAGTAATGGCATCATTTTTATAAGTTGCATTCCCACCATTGCATCGTAAGGATTACGCTGGTCAGATTAGGGTTTACTAGGGTTTCCATGCTTTGTTGGCTCTCAGTTCATTCTTGCAAAATAGGTTAATTTCCTTTGAGATAGCTTTCGTTCATCACTTAAAAAGCTTCTTCTGAGAACATATAGAAGTTGGCTTGAGCCCTAGCGGACTTGTGCCAGCTAACCAAGTGATCCAGATTTAAACAGGAACGCAACAAATTACAGAGACAACCATATACACAAAGATGCAGCGGAAATAATACTTCATTTCATTAATGGAAAATACTGACATATGCTTACAAACAGAAATGGCAATACACTAGCTAGGGCGATGGTAGCTTATCTCTGAGAAGAGATGTGATGGCTACATGCCTCTGAACTGTTCTAAACTGTATTACAATGAGGCTCGAAGGCCTATTTATTGTTGAGAAACAATGGAAAACCCTTCACATACCGAAACCTAACCCTAGAAGATGAAACGCCAAATTGTGGGCCCCGTTTGGGTAAATTGGTACATCAATTTCCCGGGGTCGTAACTTTGGCATACGATCTCCGTTTGACGTGTACGATAGCTCGTTAGAAAGATCTATCCGAGTACTACCACTTTGGGAGGCAACATAGGGCTTGGTCGCCCCAGAATTCCAAAAAAAACGTCGTTTAGGGCCTCAAAACGGCTCCGGAAGTTCAGGACCCGAAAAACTGCTAAAAATAGTAAACTGTGCTACAATTAAGGAAACTGAAAATGCTGAGAAAGACAATGGTGGGGGTCCAGGTGGACCTGGCAGGTGGCCACCAATATCCACCTGGATCATTCCTCCCCCCTTAGGAAGCAATGGTCCCCATTGCGTTGAGCTCCTCCATGAGATGAGGAAACCTCTGCTGAACTTGTTCCCTGGTGAGCCACTTGCCCTGCTGAAGGAGTTGGCCTGCTTTGACAACTCGATACAGTTGGATATGCTGTTGGCGAGTGTTCTTGATCTGTGTGTCCATGATCCGATCAGTTGCAGCTTGTTCCATGCAATCGGGATTTAATTCTGTGGGTTTGAGCTGTTCTGCAATGTCGGATGTGTCTAGCAATGGTGGAAAGTATGGCCGAAGGCGGTCCACATTGAACACTGGGTGCAGGCCAAGGAATGGGGGAATGCTGAGCTCAAATGCATTGTCTCCCATAGCCTTAGTAATGGTGTAAGGACCATATCGAAGTGGTCTCAATTTCCGATAGGCTCCAGTAAGGCGTTCCTTTTGCAAATGCAACCAGACTTTGTCGCCCACCTGAAACTTGTGTGGCACCCGGTGTTGATCATGTCGCTGCTTGTACTTGGCATTTGATTTCTCAAGAATGTCATGGACCTGCTGGGAATATGTTGGATGCGCTCAATGAAGCTGGTGGCCTTATCTGTTTCGGACTGGACATGAGCTGAATTCATGTGAGTAGCTGCAAGTGGCATGGCCACATCAATGGGGCATAGTGGCTGGAATCCTAAACCCACCTGAAAAGGGCTATGGCCAGTGGAGCTGTGAAGAGCTCGGTTGTAGCTGTGCTGAACATAGGGGAGGCTCTCGTCCCATGTGCGTGGATGCTTTGAGTTATACATGCGCAGAATGTGCACAATCATCCTGTTGACAACCTCTGTCTGGCCATCAGTTTGAGGATGGAAGGCTGTGGACTTCGTGAGTTTGGTGTCCAGCATTGACCAGAGACTGGACCAAAATGTGCTGAGAAACCGACTGTCCCGATCTGAGATGATAGACTGTGGGATCCCAAAGTGCACCCACACTCGTTCAAAGAAGAGTTTAGCAGTGGCTTCTGCTGTGATATTCTTCTTGCAGGCCATCATAATGGCCATCTTTGAGAACCTGTCGACGACCACAAAAACACAGTCATTTCCATGCTTAGTGGAAGGAAGGCCTGACATGTAATCCATGGAGATGGATTCCTAAGGTCGACTAGGGGTAGGCAACGGGGTATAGAGGCCTTGCTTCTTAATGGTCGGTTTGGCAATGGCACAGGCAGTACATGATCGGATGTACTTCCCAACATCCTGTCGAAGATTCGGCCAATAGAAATAGTTTTGCAGTACTGCCACTGTTTTCTCGACCCCGAAATGCCCAGCAGCCCGACTGTAGTGTGCTTCCCAAATCATCTTGGCACGCTCGCTTGAAGGAACACAAAGGTGACCGAGGTGGCATAATAGGGCATCCTGGAGGTGAAAATCTGCAACCTGCCGACCCTCCAAGAGTGTCTGGTATGTGTGGCCGAATTCTGGGTCGCTTTTGTAGAGAAGTGGCCAATCAGAAGTCTCGTGCCCGCAAGAGTTGAGCACGGTGGTTAGCGCCATGATCGGTGGTCGACTGAGGCAATCTGCAACATTATTGGTGCTGCCCTTTTTATACTTGATATTCAAGTGAAACTGTTGCAGGTATGTAGACCACTTCTGATGGCGATCATTCTGCAATTTCCCTTGGGTCTGTATGAATTGCAGAGGTCGGTGGTCTGTGTGGATGACCGTTTCCTTCCCCAAAATGTAATGCTTCCATTGTCGGCAGGCCTGTACAATGGAATACATCTCTTTATCATAAGTGGGGTACTTCCGGACTGTGTCTGAAAGTGTTTCACTGTGATATGCCACTGGATGTCCATGTTGAGTAAGGACTGCCCCAATAGCATAGTCAGAGGCATCTGTCTCGACCTCAAATGGTTGTTGTAAATCTGGTAACGCGAGCACTGGTGCCGTGCAGAGGCGATCCTTCAACTCCCTGAATGCCTTCTGTTGAGATTCAGACCAAAAGATTTTTGCTTTCGCCCCGCCCTTGGTGACTTGACTCAAGGGCCAAGAAATATGAGAAAATCCCAACACAAACCTGCGGTAGAAGTTGGCAAGACCTAGAAAGCTGCGGAGCTCTGTTAGAGTGGTTGGAGAGGGCCAATCCCGAATGACTTGGACCTTGGCTGGATCGACATGCACCCCCTGTTCATCAATGATGTATCCCAGATACTGGACCTCGGTCATGCCAAAAGTGCATTTCTCCAAATTGGCACATAGCTTGTGTTGCCGCAGTGTTTGGAGAACCTGTCGGATGTGGTGGAGGTGCTCTTCCCAACTCTGGCTGAAGATCAGAATGTCATCCAAGTATACTACTACAAAGGAGTTGGTGAATGGCCGCAAGATGTCATCCATTAACCTCATAAAGGTTGCAGGAGCATTCGTCAATCCGAAAGGCATGACCAACCATTCGAAGAGGCCCTCCTTGGATTTGAAGGCAGTCTTCCACACATCTGAGGGTTCAATTGGTACCTGGTGATATCCTGACTTCAGATCGATCTTGCTGAAATATTTCGCCCCCTTTAGTTGGTCTAGGAGGTCATCAATCCGCGGGATCGGGTACCTATTACGGACATTGATCTTGTTCAGCGCCCGATAGTCAATACAGAGTCTCCACGTCCCATCCTTCTTCTGTACCAACACTATCGGGCTCCCACAGGGCGAAGAACTCGGACGGATGTGACCTTTCTGTAGGAGCTCCTGAATCTGCCTCTTGATTTCATTGTTCTCCAGAACGGAGCGCCGATAAATTGGTCCATTGGGTAGCGGCGCACCTGGGGTCAGATCAATGGAGTGCTTGACTTGACAGTGCAGAGGAACCCCTGCCGGGGAGGTGAAGATGTCTTTGTACTCCTCCACAATCTTGTCCATTTGTAGCTGCCGTGCAGAGGGACCTCGTTTGGAGGCCGCGGCCACTGTCTTCTTCTTCCCTTGAGGGCGTATCATCAGGAAAACAAATTTCCTGGTTTTGGAAATGATCTTACTGCATTGTTTTGCAGTAATCAAAGAGATGGCGGCAGGTGGTGGTACCTCTGGTATCCTGAACAACTTATTTCCCAATGTAATAATAACAGCACGGGGCCTTGATTCATACACAGCATGTCGCTTCCACAAGTATGGTTGTCCTAGTAATACATCACAAACTTCAAGGGGAGCAATGTCACACAATACCTCATCCGTGAAGGGCTTGATGTTGTATGGAAGGCGACACTGCTGGCTCACGCGAAGATCTCGCCCTTGGTAAAGCCACCCAATGGTGTATGGTTGTGGATGTGCTGTGGTCGGTAAGCCCAACCGCTTCACGACCTCTGCCGAAATGAGGTTCTTTTGACTCCCGCTATCAACAATGAACTGTATCGGGGAGCCCTTGACCCACATCTGGGAGTGGAAGAGACGCTCCTCCTCCTCTGGATCTTCGGGTTCATTTTTCTGGATCTTTGCGGTAGCAACAGTGGCGCTGGGATCCGCATCAATGATCTGCTTCCCTTTTTCATACCCCTTATCGGGTTCTGACTCAGAGTCGGAACATGCATCTGATTCTGAAACCTTTAGCTCAGCCACCAGTGACTGTTTGGCCCGACACTCACTTGTGTTGTGAGTGGAGCTCTTATGGAACTCGCACCATTTTCCAGTGTCCTTTCTCGGCTTCGCGGCGTTGCTCTTTGCTTGCAGCTTCAGCTGGTTGTCTTGGGCTGTCCCGCCTTGGCTTTGTCCTTTGTTCTGTGGTTTAGGGGCACCTTTCCCCTGCTTTGGATTCGCAGATCCAAAGTCTCGCTTCTTTTGTTTAAACTTCTGCTCGACTTTGACGGCATACCGGTATGCTGCGCCGAGCGAGGGGATGTTTAGGAACTGTATTTCTTCCTGGATGTACTTGTGCAGGCAGCCACGGTATTTGAGTATCAAATGTTGCTCCGAATCCTTGATACCCAACTTTGTGCGAAGGGTATGGAAAAGATTGGTGAACTCCGGCACATCTTGGTCCCTTCCCTGCCGCAGCGTGGTCCACTTTATGTATTCATCCTCATAGCTTCCGACAGGGTAGTACTGCTCCTTGATGGCATCCCGGAACGAATCCCAGGTGGGTGCGGCTGAAAATAGTGAGCCAGTACTTTCATCCTTCTGCTCGCAGTAGGTTTCCCACCAGTCCTTGACGTGGGGGGCTGCTTTGAGAAGAGCAAAAACAATCTTTTCCCGACTCGAAAATTCATGAACAGAAAAATAACCCTCTAGCAGATTTAACCATTTATCTACGGCATCGGCGTCTATCTGACCCTCGAATATGGGGATTTCAAAATTAACTTGTACCTTAAAGGGTGTGGCGTTTCCAGAGGAGCTGCTGGAAGCCGATGCGCCGCTTCTGGGTAGCCGCTGAAGGATCTGCGCAAAGCTGTCCATCATCGCGTTCCGTTGTCGCTCGAGCGCTTCTTCGAGCAAGATTTTGATGGGATCTCCTGCCCCCTCGTCTTTCTTCTCGTCCGCCATGGGAGGCCGTCGGGATTTGCGAGGCTGGTCTTGCAAAGGTTCAACCAGTTCAAGCCCTAACTCCTTATATCCCGACCTTGTTGGGGACATGCAAAGAAAAACAGAGAAAATCAGACCGCTCTGATACCACTGATCCAGATTTAAACAGGAACGCAACAAATTACAGAGATAACCATATACACAAAGATGCAGCGGAAATAATACTTCATTTCATTAATGGAAAATACTGACATATGCTTACAAACAGAAATGGCAATAAACTAGCTAGGGCGATGGTAGCTTATCTCTGAGAAGAGATGTGATGGCTACATGCCTCTGAACTGTTCTAAACTGTATTACAATGAGGCTCGAAGGCCTATTTATTGTTGAGAAACAATGGAAAACCCTTCACATACCGAAACCTAACCCTAGAAGATGAAACGCCAAATTGTGGGCCCCGTTTGGGTAAATTGGTACATCAATTTCCCGGGGTCGTAACTTTGGCATACGATCTCCGTTTGACGCGTACGATAGCTCGTTAGAAAGATCTATCCGAGTACTACCACTTTGGGAGGCAACATAGGGCTTGGTCGCCCCAGAATTCCAAAAAAACGTCGTTTAGGGCCTCAAAACGGCTCCGGAAGTTCAGGACCCGAAAAACTGCTAAAAATAGTAAACTGTGCTACAATTAAGGAAACTGAAAATGCTGAGAAAGACAATGGTGGGGGTCCAGGTGGACCTGGCAGGTGGCCACCAATATCCACCTGGATCATTCCTCCCCCCTTAGGAAGCAATGGTCCCCATTGCGTTGAGCTCCTCCATGAGATGAGGAAACCTCTGCTGAACTTGTTCCCTGGTGAGCCACTTGCCCTGCTGAAGGAGTTGGCCTGCTTTGACAACTCGATACAGTTGGATATGCTGTTGGCGAGTGTTCTTGATCTGTGTGTCCATGATCCGATCAGTTGCAGCTTGTTCCATGCAATCTGGATTTAATTCTGTGGGTTTGAGCTGTTCTGCAATGTCGGATGTGTCTAGCAATGGTGGAAAGTATGGCCGAAGGCGGTCCACATTGAACACTGGGTGCAGGCCAAGGAATGGGGGAATGCTGAGCTCAAATGCATTGTCTCCCATAGCCTTAGTAATGGTGTAAGGACCATATCGAAGTGGTCTCAATTTCCGATAGGCTCCAGTAAGGCGTTCCTTTTGCAAATGCAACCAGACTTTGTCGCCCACCTGAAACTTGTGTGGCACCCGGTGTTGATCATGTCGCTGCTTGTACTTGGCATTTGATTTCTCAAGAATGTCATGGACCTGCTGGCGAATATGTTGGATGCGCTCAATGAAGCTGGTGGCCTTATCTGTTTCGGACTGGACATGAGCTGAATTCATGTGAGTAGCTGCAAGTGGCATGGCCACATCAATGGGGCATAGTGGCTGGAATCCTAAACCCACCTGAAAAGGGCTATGGCCAGTGGAGCTGTGAAGAGCTCGGTTGTAGCTGTGCTGAACATAGGGGAGGCTCTCGTCCCATGTGCGTGGATGCTTTGAGTTATACATGCGCAGAATGTGCACAATCATCCTGTTGACAACCTCTGTCTGGCCATCAGTTTGAGGATGGAAGGCTGTGGACTTCGTGAGTTTGGTGTCCAGCATTGACCAGAGACTGGACCAAAATGTGCTGAGAAACCGACTGTCCCGATCTGAGATGATAGACTGTGGGATCCCAAAGTGCACCCACACTCGTTCAAAGAAGAGTTTAGCAGTGGCTTCTGCTGTGATATTCTTCTTGCAGGCCATCATAATGGCCATCTTTGAGAACCTGTCGACGACCACAAAAACACAGTCATTTCCATGCTTAGTGGAAGGAAGGCCTGACATGTAATCCATGGAGATGGATTCCCAAGGTCGACTAGGGGTAGGCAACGGGGTATAGAGGCCTTGCTTCTTAATGGTCGGTTTGGCAATGGCACAGGCAGTACATGATCGGATGTACTTCCCAACATCCTGTCGAAGATTCGGCCAATAGAAATAGTTTTGCAGTACTGCCACTGTTTTCTCGACCCCGAAATGCCCAGCAGCCCGACTGTAGTGTGCTTCCCAAATCATCTTGGCACGCTCGCTTGAAGGAACACAAAGGTGACCGAGGTGGCATAATAGGGCATCCTGGAGGTGAAAATCTGCAACCTGCCGACCCTCCAAGAGTGTCTGGTATGTGTGGCCGAATTCTGGGTCGCTTTTGTAGAGAAGTGGCCAATCAGAAGTCTCGTGCCCGCAAGAGTTGAGCACGGTGGTTAGCGCCATGATCGGTGGTCGACTGAGGCAATCTGCAACATTATTGGTGCTGCCCTTTTTATACTTGATATTCAAGTGAAACTGTTGCAGGTATGTAGACCACTTCTGATGGCGATCATTCTGCAATTTCCCTTGGGTCTGTATGAATTGCAGAGGTCGGTGGTCTGTGTGGATGACCGTTTCCTTCCCCAAAATGTAATGCTTCCATTGTCGGCAGGCCTGTACAATGGAATACATCTCTTTATCATAAGTGGGGTACTTCCGGACTGTGTCTGAAAGTGTTTCACTGTGATATGCCACTGGATGTCCATGTTGAGTAAGGACTGCCCCAATAGCATAGTCAGAGGCATCTGTCTCGACCTCAAATGGTTGTTGTAAATCTGGTAACGCGAGCACTGGTGCCGTGCAGAGGCGATCCTTCAACTCCCTGAATGCCTTCTGTTGAGATTCAGACCAAAAGAATTTTGCTTTCGCCCCGCCCTTGGTGACTTGACTCAAGGGCCAAGAAATATGAGAAAATCCCAACACAAACCTGCGGTAGAAGTTGGCAAGACCTAGAAAGCTGCGGAGCTCTGTTAGAGTGGTTGGAGAGGGCCAATCCCGAATGACTTGGACCTTGGCTGGATCGACATGCACCCCCTGTTCATCAATGATGTATCCCAGATACTGGACCTCGGTCATGCCAAAAGTGCATTTCTCCAAATTGGCACATAGCTTGTGTTGCCGCAGTGTTTGGAGAACCTGTCGGATGTGGTGGAGGTGCTCTTCCCAACTCTGGCTGAAGATCAGAATGTCATCCAAGTATACTACTACAAAGGAGTTGGTGAATGGCCGCAAGATGTCATCCATTAGCCTCATAAAGGTTGCAGGAGCATTCGTCAATCCGAAAGGCATGACCAACCATTCGAAGAGGCCCTCCTTGGATTTGAAGGCAGTCTTCCACACATCTGAGGGTTCAATTGGTACCTGGTGATATCCTGACTTCAGATCGATCTTGCTGAAATATTTCGCCCCCTTTAGTTGGTCTAGGAGGTCATCAATCCGCGGGATCGGGTACCTATTACGGACAGTGATCTTGTTCAGCGCCCGATAGTCAATACAGAGTCTCCACGTCCCATCCTTCTTCTGTACCAACACTATCGGGCTCCCACAGGGCGAAGAACTCGGACGGATGTGACCTTTCTGTAGGAGCTCCTGAATCTGCCTCTTGATTTCATTGTTCTCCAGAACGGAGCGCCGATAAATTGGTCCATTGGGTAGCGGCGCACCTGGGGTCAGATCAATGGAGTGCTTGACTTGACAGTGCAGAGGAACCCCTGCCGGGGAGGTGAAGATGTCTTTGTACTCCTCCACAATCTTGTCCATTTGTAGCTGCCGTGCAGAGGGACCTCGTTTGGAGGCCGCGGCCACTGTCTTCTTCTTCCCTTGAGGGCGTATCATCAGGAAAACAAATTTCCTGGTTTTGGAAATGATCTTACTGCATTGTTTTGCAGTAATCAAAGAGATGGCGGCAGGTGGTGGTACCTCTGGTATCCTGAACAACTTATTTCCCAATGTAATAATAACAGCACGGGGCCTTGATTCATACACAGCATGTCGCTTCCACAAGTATGGTTGTCCTAGTAATACATCACAAACTTCAAGGGGAGCAATGTCACACAATACCTCATCCGTGAAGGGCTTGATGTTGTATGGAAGGCGACACTGCTGGCTCACGCGAAGATCTCGCCCTTGGTAAAGCCACCCAATGGTGTATGGTTGTGGATGTGCTGTGGTCGGTAAGCCCAACCGCTTCACGACCTCTGCCGAAATGAGGTTCTTTTGACTCCCGCTATCAACAATGAACTGTATCGGGGAGCCCTTGACCCACATCTGGGAGTGGAAGAGACGCTCCTCCTCCTCTGGATCTTCGGGTTCATTTTTCTGGATCTTTGCGGTAGCAACAGTGGCGCTGGGATCCGCATCAATGATCTGCTTCCCTTTTTCATACCCCTTATCGGGTTCTGACTCAGAGTCGGAACATGCATCTGATTCTGAAACCTTTAGCTCAGCCACCAGTGACTGTTTGGCCCGACACTCACTTGTGTTGTGAGTGGAGCTCTTATGGAACTCGCACCATTTTCCAGTGTCCTTTCTCGGCTTCGCGGCGTTGCTCTTTGCTTGCAGCTTCAGCTGGTTGTCTTGGGCTGTCCCGCCTTGGCTTTGTCCTTTGTTCTGTGGTTTAGGGGCACCTTTCCCCTGCTTTGGATTCGCAGATCCAAAGTCTCGCTTCTTTTGTTTAAACTTCTGCTCGACTTTGACGGCATACCGGTATGCTGCGCCGAGCGAGGGGATGTTTAGGAACTGTATTTCTTCCTGGATGTACTTGTGCAGGCAGCCACGGTATTTGAGTATCAAATGTTGCTCCGAATCCTTGATACCCAACTTTGTGCGAAGGGTATGGAAAAGATTGGTGAACTCCGGCACATCTTGGTCCCTTCCCTGCCGCAGCGTGGTCCACTTTATGTATTCATCCTCATAGCTTCCGACAGGGTAGTACTGCTCCTTGATGGCATCCCGGAACGAATCCCAGGTGGGTGCGGCTGAAAATAGTGAGCCAGTACTTTCATCCTTCTGCTCGCAGTAGGTTTCCCACCAGTCCTTGACGTGGGGGGCTGCTTTGAGAAGAGCAAAAACAATCTTTTCCCGACTCGAAAATTCATGAACAGAAAAATAACCCTCTAGCAGATTTAACCATTTATCTACGGCATCGGCGTCTATCTGACCCTCGAATATGGGGATTTCAAAATTAACTTGTACCTTAAAGGGTGTGGCGTTTCCAGAGGAGCTGCTGGAAGCCGATGCGCCGCTTCTGGGTAGCCGCTGAAGGATCTGCGCAAAGCTGTCCATCATCGCGTTCCGTTGTCGCTCGAGCGCTTCTTCGAGCAAGATTTTGATGGGATCTCCTGCCCCCTCGTCTTTCTTCTCGTCCGCCATGGGAGGCCGTCGGGATTTGCGAGGCTGGTCTTGCAAAGGTTCAACCAGTTCAAGCCCTAACTCCTTATATCCCGACCTTGTTGGGGACATGCAAAGAAAAACAGAGAAAAAGCAGACCGCTCTGATACCACTGATCCAGATTTAAACAGGAACGCAACAAATTACAGAGATAACCATATACACAAAGATGCAGCGGAAATAATACTTCATTTCATTAATGGAAAATACTGACATATGCTTACAAACAGAAATGGCAATAAACTAGCTAGGGCGATGGTAGCTTATCTCTGAGAAGAGATGTGATGGCTACATGCCTCTGAACTGTTCTAAACTGTATTACAATGAGGCTCGAAGGCCTATTTATTGTTGAGAAACAATGGAAAACCCTTCACATACCGAAACCTAACCCTAGAAGATGAAACGCCAAATTGTGGGCCCCGTTTGGGTAAATTGGTACATCAATTTCCCGGGGTCGTAACTTTGGCATACGATCTCCGTTTGACGCGTACGATAGCTCGTTAGAAAGATCTATCCGAGTACTACCACTTTGGGAGGCAACATAGGGCTTGGTCGCCCCAGAATTCCAAAAAAACGTCGTTTAGGGCCTCAAAACGGCTCCGGAAGTTCAGGACCCGAAAAACTGCTAAAAATAGTAAACTGTGCTACAATTAAGGAAACTGAAAATGCTGAGAAAGACAATGGTGGGGGTCCAGGTGGACCTGGCAGGTGGCCACCAATATCCACCTGGATCATTCCTCCCCCCTTAGGAAGCAATGGTCCCCATTGCGTTGAGCTCCTCCATGAGATGAGGAAACCTCTGCTGAACTTGTTCCCTGGTGAGCCACTTGCCCTGCTGAAGGAGTTGGCCTGCTTTGACAACTCGATACAGTTGGATATGCTGTTGGCGAGTGTTCTTGATCTGTGTGTCCATGATCCGATCAGTTGCAGCTTGTTCCATGCAATCGGGATTTAATTCTGTGGGTTTGAGCTGTTCTGCAATGTCGGATGTGTCTAGCAATGGTGGAAAGTATGGCCGAAGGCGGTCCACATTGAACACTGGGTGCAGGCCAAGGAATGGGGGAATGCTGAGCTCAAATGCATTGTCTCCCATAGCCTTAGTAATGGTGTAAGGACCATATCGAAGTGGTCTCAATTTCCGATAGGCTCCAGTAAGGCGTTCCTTTTGCAAATGCAACCAGACTTTGTCGCCCACCTGAAACTTGTGTGGCACCCGGTGTTGATCATGTCGCTGCTTGTACTTGGCATTTGATTTCTCAAGAATGTCATGGACCTGCTGGCGAATATGTTGGATGCGCTCAATGAAGCTGGTGGCCTTATCTGTTTCGGACTGGACATGAGCTGAATTCATGTGAGTAGCTGCAAGTGGCATGGCCACATCAATGGGGCATAGTGGCTGGAATCCTAAACCCACCTGAAAAGGGCTATGGCCAGTGGAGCTGTGAAGAGCTCGGTTGTAGCTGTGCTGAACATAGGGGAGGCTCTCGTCCCATGTGCGTGGATGCTTTGAGTTATACATGCGCAGAATGTGCACAATCATCCTGTTGACAACCTCTGTCTGGCCATCAGTTTGAGGATGGAAGGCTGTGGACTTCGTGAGTTTGGTGTCCAGCATTGACCAGAGACTGGACCAAAATGTGCTGAGAAACCGACTGTCCCGATCTGAGATGATAGACTGTGGGATCCCAAAGTGCACCCACACTCGTTCAAAGAAGAGTTTAGCAGTGGCTTCTGCTGTGATATTCTTCTTGCAGGCCATCATAATGGCCATCTTTGAGAACCTGTCGACGACCACAAAAACACAGTCATTTCCATGCTTAGTGGAAGGAAGGCCTGACATGTAATCCATGGAGATGGATTCCCAAGGTCGACTAGGGGTAGGCAACGGGGTATAGAGGCCTTGCTTCTTAATGGTCGGTTTGGCAATGGCACAGGCAGTACATGATCGGATGTACTTCCCAACATCCTGTCGAAGATTCGGCCAATAGAAATAGTTTTGCAGTACTGCCACTGTTTTCTCGACCCCGAAATGCCCAGCAGCCCGACTGTAGTGTGCTTCCCAAATCATCTTGGCACGCTCGCTTGAAGGAACACAAAGGTGACCGAGGTGGCATAATAGGGCATCCTGGAGGTGAAAATCTGCAACCTGCCGACCCTCCAAGAGTGTCTGGTATGTGTGGCCGAATTCTGGGTCGCTTTTGTAGAGAAGTGGCCAATCAGAAGTCTCGTGCCCGCAAGAGTTGAGCACGGTGGTTAGCGCCATGATCGGTGGTCGACTGAGGCAATCTGCAACATTATTGGTGCTGCCCTTTTTATACTTGATATTCAAGTGAAACTGTTGCAGGTATGTAGACCACTTCTGATGGCGATCATTCTGCAATTTCCCTTGGGTCTGTATGAATTGCAGAGGTCGGTGGTCTGTGTGGATGACCGTTTCCTTCCCCAAAATGTAATGCTTCCATTGTCGGCAGGCCTGTACAATGGAATACATCTCTTTATCATAAGTGGGGTACTTCCGGACTGTGTCTGAAAGTGTTTCACTGTGATATGCCACTGGATGTCCATGTTGAGTAAGGACTGCCCCAATAGCATAGTCAGAGGCATCTGTCTCGACCTCAAATGGTTGTTGTAAATCTGGTAACGCGAGCACTGGTGCCGTGCAGAGGCGATCCTTCAACTCCCTGAATGCCTTCTGTTGAGATTCAGACCAAAAGAATTTTGCTTTCGCCCCGCCCTTGGTGACTTGACTCAAGGGCCAAGAAATATGAGAAAATCCCAACACAAACCTGCGGTAGAAGTTGGCAAGACCTAGAAAGCTGCGGAGCTCTGTTAGAGTGGTTGGAGAGGGCCAATCCCGAATGACTTGGACCTTGGCTGGATCGACATGCACCCCCTGTTCATCAATGATGTATCCCAGATACTGGACCTCGGTCATGCCAAAAGTGCATTTCTCCAAATTGGCACATAGCTTGTGTTGCCGCAGTGTTTGGAGAACCTGTCGGATGTGGTGGAGGTGCTCTTCCCAACTCTGGCTGAAGATCAGAATGTCATCCAAGTATACTACTACAAAGGAGTTGGTGAATGGCCGCAAGATGTCATCCATTAGCCTCATAAAGGTTGCAGGAGCATTCGTCAATCCGAAAGGCATGACCAACCATTCGAAGAGGCCCTCCTTGGATTTGAAGGCAGTCTTCCACACATCTGAGGGTTCAATTGGTACCTGGTGATATCCTGACTTCAGATCGATCTTGCTGAAATATTTCGCCCCCTTTAGTTGGTCTAGGAGGTCATCAATCCGCGGGATCGGGTACCTATTACGGACAGTGATCTTGTTCAGCGCCCGATAGTCAATACAGAGTCTCCACGTCCCATCCTTCTTCTGTACCAACACTATCGGGCTCCCACAGGGCGAAGAACTCGGACGGATGTGACCTTTCTGTAGGAGCTCCTGAATCTGCCTCTTGATTTCATTGTTCTCCAGAACGGAGCGCCGATAAATTGGTCCATTGGGTAGCGGCGCACCTGGGGTCAGATCAATGGAGTGCTTGACTTGACAGTGCAGAGGAACCCCTGCCGGGGAGGTGAAGATGTCTTTGTACTCCTCCACAATCTTGTCCATTTGTAGCTGCCGTGCAGAGGGACCTCGTTTGGAGGCCGCGGCCACTGTCTTCTTCTTCCCTTGAGGGCGTATCATCAGGAAAACAAATTTCCTGGTTTTGGAAATGATCTTACTGCATTGTTTTGCAGTAATCAAAGAGATGGCGGCAGGTGGTGGTACCTCTGGTATCCTGAACAACTTATTTCCCAATGTAATAATAACAGCACGGGGCCTTGATTCATACACAGCATGTCGCTTCCACAAGTATGGTTGTCCTAGTAATACATCACAAACTTCAAGGGGAGCAATGTCACACAATACCTCATCCGTGAAGGGCTTGATGTTGTATGGAAGGCGACACTGCTGGCTCACGCGAAGATCTCGCCCTTGGTAAAGCCACCCAATGGTGTATGGTTGTGGATGTGCTGTGGTCGGTAAGCCCAACCGCTTCACGACCTCTGCCGAAATGAGGTTCTTTTGACTCCCGCTATCAACAATGAACTGTATCGGGGAGCCCTTGACCCACATCTGGGAGTGGAAGAGACGCTCCTCCTCTGGATCTTCGGGTTCATTTTTCTGGATCTTTGCGGTAGCAACAGTGGCGCTGGGATCCGCATCAATGATCTGCTTCCCTTTTTCATACCCCTTATCGGGTTCTGACTCAGAGTCGGAACATGCATCTGATTCTGAAACCTTTAGCTCAGCCACCAGTGACTGTTTGGCCCGACACTCACTTGTGTTGTGAGTGGAGCTCTTATGGAACTCGCACCATTTTCCAGTGTCCTTTCTCGGCTTCGCGGCGTTGCTCTTTGCTTGCAGCTTCAGCTGGTTGTCTTGGGCTGTCCCGCCTTGGCTTTGTCCTTTGTTCTGTGGTTTAGGGGCACCTTTCCCCTGCTTTGGATTCGCAGATCCAAAGTCTCGCTTCTTTTGTTTAAACTTCTGCTCGACTTTGACGGCATACCGGTATGCTGCGCCGAGCGAGGGGATGTTTAGGAACTGTATTTCTTCCTGGATGTACTTGTGCAGGCAGCCACGGTATTTGAGTATCAAATGTTGCTCCGAATCCTTGATACCCAACTTTGTGCGAAGGGTATGGAAAAGATTGGTGAACTCCGGCACATCTTGGTCCCTTCCCTGCCGCAGCGTGGTCCACTTTATGTATTCATCCTCATAGCTTCCGACAGGGTAGTACTGCTCCTTGATGGCATCCCGGAACGAATCCCAGGTGGGTGCGGCTGAAAATAGTGAGCCAGTACTTTCATCCTTCTGCTCGCAGTAGGTTTCCCACCAGTCCTTGACGTGGGGGGCTGCTTTGAGAAGAGCAAAAACAATCTTTTCCCGACTCGAAAATTCATGAACAGAAAAATAACCCTCTAGCAGATTTAACCATTTATCTACGGCATCGGCGTCTATCTGACCCTCGAATATGGGGATTTCAAAATTAACTTGTACCTTAAAGGGTGTGGCGTTTCCAGAGGAGCTGCTGGAAGCCGATGCGCCGCTTCTGGGTAGCCGCTGAAGGATCTGCGCAAAGCTGTCCATCATCGCGTTCCGTTGTCGCTCGAGCGCTTCTTCGAGCAAGATTTTGATGGGATCTCCTGCCCCCTCGTCTTTCTTCTCGTCCGCCATGGGAGGCCGTCGGGATTTGCGAGGCTGGTCTTGCAAAGGTTCAACCAGTTCAAGCCCTAACTCCTTATATCCCGACCTTGTTGGGGACATGCAAAGAAAAACAGAGAAAAAGCAGACCGCTCTGATACCACTGATCCAGATTTAAACAGGAACGCAACAAATTACAGAGATAACCATATACACAAAGATGCAGCGGAAATAATACTTCATTTCATTAATGGAAAATACTGACATATGCTTACAAACAGAAATGGCAATAAACTAGCTAGGGCGATGGTAGCTTATCTCTGAGAAGAGATGTGATGGCTACATGCCTCTGAACTGTTCTGAACTGTACAATGAGGCTCGAAGGCCTATTTATTGTTGAGAAACAATGGAAAACCCTTCACATACCGAAACCTAACCCTAGAAGATGAAACGCCAAATTGTGGGCCCCGTTTGGGTAAATTGGTACATCAATTCCCGGGTCGTAACTTTGGCATACGATCTCCGTTTGACGCGTACGATAGCTCGTTAGAAAGATCTATCCGAGTACTACCACTTTGGGAGGCAACATAGGGCTCGGTCGCCCCAGAATTCCAAAAAACGTCGTTTAGGGCCTCAAAACGGCTCCGGAAGTTCAGGACCCGAAAAACTGCTAAAAATAGTAAACTGTGCTACAATTAAGGAAACTGAAAATGCTGAGAAAGACAATGGTGGGGGTCCAGGTGGACCTGGCAGGTGGCCACCAATATCCACCTGGATCATTCCTCCCCCTTAGGAAGCAATGGTCCCCATTGCGTTGAGCTCCTCCATGAGATGAGGAAACCTCTGCTGAACTTGTTCCCTGGTGAGCCACTTGCCCTGCTGAAGGAGTTGGCCTGCTTTGACAACTCGATACAGTTGGATATGCTGTTGGCGAGTGTTCTTGATCTGTGTGTCCATGATCCGATCAGTTGCAGCTTGTTCCATGCAATCGGATTTAATTCTGTGGGTTTGAGCTGTTCTGCAATGTCGGATGTGTCTAGCAATGGTGGAAAGTATGGCCGAAGGCGGTCCACATTGAACACTGGGTGCAGGCCAAGGAATGGGGGAATGCTGAGCTCAAATGCATTGTCTCCCATAGCCTTAGTAATGGTGTAAGGACCATATCGAAGTGGTCTCAATTTCCGATAGGCTCCAGTAAGGCGTTCCTTTTGCAAATGCAACCAGACTTTGTCGCCCACCTGAAACTTGTGTGGCACCCGGTGTTGATCATGTCGCTGCTTGTACTTGGCATTTGATTTCTCAAGAATGTCATGGACCTGCTGGCGAATATGTTGGATGCGCTCAATGAAGCTGGTGGCCTTATCTGTTTCGGACTGGACATGAGCTGAATTCATGTGAGTAGCTGCAAGTGGCATGGCCACATCAATGGGGCATAGTGGCTGGAATCCTAAACCCACCTGAAAAGGGCTATGGCCAGTGGAGCTGTGAAGAGCTCGGTTGTAGCTGTGCTGAACATAGGGGAGGCTCTCGTCCCATGTGCGTGGATGCTTTGAGTTATACATGCGCAGAATGTGCACAATCATCCTGTTGACAACCTCTGTCTGGCCATCAGTTTGAGGATGGAAGGCTGTGGACTTCGTGAGTTTGGTGTCCAGCATTGACCAGAGACTGGACCAAAATGTGCTGAGAAACCGACTGTCCCGATCTGAGATGATAGACTGTGGGATCCCAAAGTGCACCCACACTCGTTCAAAGAAGAGTTTAGCAGTGGCTTCTGCTGTGATATTCTTCTTGCAGGCCATCATAATGGCCATCTTTGAGAACCTGTCGACGACCACAAAAACACAGTCATTTCCATGCTTAGTGGAAGGAAGGCCTGACATGTAATCCATGGAGATGGATTCCCAAGGTCGACTAGGGGTAGGCAACGGGGTATAGAGGCCTTGCTTCTTAATGGTCGGTTTGGCAATGGCACAGGCAGTACATGATCGGATGTACTTCCCAACATCCTGTCGAAGATTCGGCCAATAGAAATAGTTTTGCAGTACTGCCACTGTTTTCTCGACCCCGAAATGCCCAGCAGCCCGACTGTAGTGTGCTTCCCAAATCATCTTGGCACGCTCGCTTGAAGGAACACAAAGGTGACCGAGGTGGCATAATAGGGCATCCTGGAGGTGAAAATCTGCAACCTGCCGACCCTCCAAGAGTGTCTGGTATGTGGGCCGAATTCTGGGTCGCTTTTGTAGAGAAGTGGCCAATCAGAAGTCTCGTGCCCGCAAGAGTTGAGCACGGTGGTTAGCGCCATGATCGGTGGTCGACTGAGGCAATCTGCAACATTATTGGTGCTGCCCTTTTTATACTTGATATTCAAGTGAAACTGTTGCAGGTATGTAGACCACTTCTGATGGCGATCATTCTGCAATTTCCCTTGGGTCTGTATGAATTGCAGAGGTCGGTGGTCTGTGTGGATGACCGTTTCCTTCCCCAAAATGTAATGCTTCCATTGTCGGCAGGCCTGTACAATGGAATACATCTCTTTATCATAAGTGGGGTACTTCCGGACTGTGTCTGAAAGTGTTTCACTGTGATATGCCACTGGATGTCCATGTTGAGTAAGGACTGCCCCAATAGCATAGTCAGAGGCATCTGTCTCGACCTCAAATGGTTGTTGTAAATCTGGTAACGCGAGCACTGGTGCCGTGCAGAGGCGATCCTTCAACTCCCTGAATGCCTTCTGTTGAGATTCAGACCAAAAGATTTTGCTTTCGCCCCGCCCTTGGTGACTTGACTCAAGGGCCAAGAAATATGAGAAAATCCCAACACAAACCTGCGGTAGAAGTTGGCAAGACCTAGAAAGCTGCGGAGCTCTGTTAGAGTGGTTGGAGAGGGCCAATCCCGAATGACTTGGACCTTGGCTGGATCGACATGCACCCCCTGTTCATCAATGATGTATCCCAGATACTGGACCTCGGTCATGCCAAAAGTGCATTTCTCCAAATTGGCACATAGCTTGTGTTGCCGCAGTGTTTGGAGAACCTGTCGGATGTGGTGGAGGTGCTCTTCCCAACTCTGGCTGAAGATCAGAATGTCATCCAAGTATACTACTACAAAGGAGTTGGTGAATGGCCGCAAGATGTCATCCATTAGCCTCATAAAGGTTGCAGGAGCATTCGTCAATCCGAAAGGCATGACCAACCATTCGAAGAGGCCCTCCTTGGATTTGAAGGCAGTCTTCCACACATCTGAGGGTTCAATTGGTACCTGGTGATATCCTGACTTCAGATCGATCTTGCTGAAATATTTCGCCCCCTTTAGTTGGTCTAGGAGGTCATCAATCCGCGGGATCGGGTACCTATTACGGACAGTGATCTTGTTCAGCGCCCGATAGTCAATACAGAGTCTCCACGTCCCATCCTTCTTCTGTACCAACACTATCGGGCTCCCACAGGGCGAAGAACTCGGACGGATGTGACCTTTCTGTAGGAGCTCCTGAATCTGCCTCTTGATTTCATTGTTCTCCAGAACGGAGCGCCGATAAATTGGTCCATTGGGTAGCGGCGCACCTGGGGTCAGATCAATGGAGTGCTTGACTTGACAGTGCAGAGGAACCCCTGCCGGGGAGGTGAAGATGTCTTTGTACTCCTCCACAATCTTGTCCATTTGTAGCTGCCGTGCAGAGGGACCTCGTTTGGAGGCCGCGGCCACTGTCTTCTTCTTCCCTTGAGGGCGTATCATCAGGAAAACAAATTTCCTGGTTTTGGAAATGATCTTACTGCATTGTTTTGCAGTAATCAAAGAGATGGCGGCAGGTGGTGGTACCTCTGGTATCCTGAACAACTTATTTCCCAATGTAATAATGATTCATACACAGCATGTCGCTTCCACAAGTATGGTTGTCCTAGTAATACATCACAAACTTCAAGGGGAGCAATGTCACACAATACCTCATCCGTGAAGGGCTTGATGTTGTATGGAAGGCGACACTGCTGGCTCACGCGAAGATCTCGCCCTTGGTAAAGCCACCCAATGGTGTATGGTTGTGGATGTGCTGTGGTCGGTAAGCCCAACCGCTTCACGACCTCTGCCGAAATGAGGTTCTTTTGACTCCCGCTATCAACAATGAACTGTATCGGGGAGCCCTTGACCCACATCTGGGAGTGGAAGAGACGCTCCTCCTCCTCTGGATCTTCGGGTTCATTTTTCTGGATCTTTGCGGTAGCAACAGTGGCGCTGGGATCCGCATCAATGATCTGCTTCCCTTTTTCATACCCCTTATCGGGTTCTGACTCAGAGTCGGAACATGCATCTGATTCTGAAACCTTTAGCTCAGCCACCAGTGACTGTTTGGCCCGACACTCACTTGTGTTGTGAGTGGAGCTCTTATGGAACTCGCACCATTTTCCAGTGTCCTTTCTCGGCTTCGCGGCGTTGCTCTTTGCTTGCAGCTTCAGCTGGTTGTCTTGGGCTGTCCCGCCTTGGCTTTGTCCTTTGTTCTGTGGTTTAGGGGCACCTTTCCCCTGCTTTGGATTCGCAGATCCAAAGTCTCGCTTCTTTTGTTTAAACTTCTGCTCGACTTTGACGGCATACCGGTATGCTGCGCCGAGCGAGGGGATGTTTAGGAACTGTATTTCTTCCTGGATGTACTTGTGCAGGCAGCCACGGTATTTGAGTATCAAATGTTGCTCCGAATCCTTGATACCCAACTTTGTGCGAAGGGTATGGAAAAGATTGGTGAACTCCGGCACATCTTGGTCCCTTCCCTGCCGCAGCGTGGTCCACTTTATGTATTCATCCTCATAGCTTCCGACAGGGTAGTACTGCTCCTTGATGGCATCCCGGAACGAATCCCAGGTGGGTGCGGCTGAAAATAGTGAGCCAGTACTTTCATCCTTCTGCTCGCAGTAGGTTTCCCACCAGTCCTTGACGTGGGGGGCTGCTTTGAGAAGAGCAAAAACAATCTTTTCCCGACTCGAAAATTCATGAACAGAAAAATAACCCTCTAGCAGATTTAACCATTTATCTACGGCATCGGCGTCTATCTGACCCTCGAATATGGGGATTTCAAAATTAACTTGTACCTTAAAGGGTGTGGCGTTTCCAGAGGAGCTGCTGGAAGCCGATGCGCCGCTTCTGGGTAGCCGCTGAAGGATCTGCGCAAAGCTGTCCATCATCGCGTTCCGTTGTCGCTCGAGCGCTTCTTCGAGCAAGATTTTGATGGGATCTCCTGCCCCCCCGTCTTTCTTCTCGTCCGCCATGGGAGGCCGTCGGGATTTGCGAGGCTGGTCTTGCAAAGGTTCAACCAGTTCAAGCCCTAACTCCTTATATCCCGACCTTGTTGGGGACATGCAAAGAAAAACAGAGAAAAAGCAGACCGCTCTGATACCACTGATCCAGATTTAAACAGGAACGCAACAAATTACAGAGATAACCATATACACAAAGATGCAGCGGAAATAATACTTCATTTCATTAATGGAAAATACTGACATATGCTTACAAACAGAAATGGCAATAAACTAGCTAGGGCGATGGTAGCTTATCTCTGAGAAGAGATGTGATGGCTACATGCCTCTGAACTGTTCTGAACTGTATTACAATGAGGCTCGAAGGCCTATTTATTGTTGAGAAACAATGGAAAACCCTTCACATACCGAAACCTAACCCTAGAAGATGAAACGCCAAATTGTGGGCCCCGTTTGGGTAAATTGGTACATCAATTTCCCGGGTCGTAACTTTGGCATACGATCTCCGTTTGACGCGTACGATAGCTCGTTAGAAAGATCTATCCGAGTACTACCACTTTGGGAGGCAACATAGGGCTCGGTCGCCCCAGAATTCCAAAAAAACGTCGTTTAGGGCCTCAAAACGGCTCCGAAGTTCAGGACCCGAAAAACTGCTAAAAATAGTAAACTGTGCTACAATTAAGGAAACTGAAAATGCTGAGAAAGACAATGGTGGGGGTCCAGGTGGACCTGGCAGGTGGCCACCAATATCCACCTGGATCATTCCTCCCCCCTTAGGAAGCAATGGTCCCCATTGCGTTGAGCTCCTCCATGAGATGAGGAAACCTCTGCTGAACTTGTTCCCTGGTGAGCCACTTGCCCTGCTGAAGGAGTTGGCCTGCTTTGACAACTCGATACAGTTGGATATGCTGTTGGCGAGTGTTCTTGATCTGTGTGTCCATGATCCGATCAGTTGCAGCTTGTTCCATGCAATCGGGATTTAATTCTGTGGGTTTGAGCTGTTCTGCAATGTCGGATGTGTCTAGCAATGGTGGAAAGTATGGCCGAAGGCGGTCCACATTGAACACTGGGTGCAGGCCAAGGAATGGGGGAATGCTGAGCTCAAATGCATTGTCTCCCATAGCCTTAGTAATGGTGTAAGGACCATATCGAAGTGGTCTCAATTTCCGATAGGCTCCAGTAAGGCGTTCCTTTTGCAAATGCAACCAGACTTTGTCGCCCACCTGAAACTTGTGTGGCACCCGGTGTTGATCATGTCGCTGCTTGTACTTGGCATTTGATTTCTCAAGAATGTCATGGACCTGCTGGCGAATATGTTGGATGCGCTCAATGAAGCTGGTGGCCTTATCTGTTTCGGACTGGACATGAGCTGAATTCATGTGAGTAGCTGCAAGTGGCATGGCCACATCAATGGGGCATAGTGGCTGGAATCCTAAACCACCTGAAAAGGGCTATGGCCAGTGGAGCTGTGAAGAGCTCGGTTGTAGCTGTGCTGAACATAGGGGAGGCTCTCGTCCCATGTGCGTGGATGCTTTGAGTTATACATGCGCAGAATGTGCACAATCATCCTGTTGACAACCTCTGTCTGGCCATCAGTTTGAGGATGGAAGGCTGTGGACTTCGTGAGTTTGGTGTCCAGCATTGACCAGAGACTGGACCAAAATGTGCTGAGAAACCGACTGTCCCGATCTGAGATGATAGACTGTGGGATCCCAAAGTGCACCCACACTCGTTCAAAGAAGAGTTTAGCAGTGGCTTCTGCTGTGATATTCTTCTTGCAGGCCATCATAATGGCCATCTTTGAGAACCTGTCGACGACCACAAAAACACAGTCATTTCCATGCTTAGTGGAAGGAAGGCCTGACATGTAATCCATGGAGATGGATTCCCAAGGTCGACTAGGGGTAGGCAACGGGGTATAGAGGCCTTGCTTCTTAATGGTCGGTTTGGCAATGGCACAGGCAGTACATGATCGGATGTACTTCCCAACATCCTGTCGAAGATTCGGCCAATAGAAATAGTTTTGCAGTACTGCCACTGTTTTCTCGACCCCGAAATGCCCAGCAGCCCGACTGTAGTGTGCTTCCCAAATCATCTTGGCACGCTCGCTTGAAGGAACACAAAGGTGACCGAGGGGCATAATAGGGCATCCTGGAGGTGAAAATCTGCAACATGCCGACCCTCCAAGAGTGTCTGGTATGTGTGGCCGAATTCTGGTCGCTTTTGTAGAGAAGTGGCCAATCAGAAGTCTCGTGCCCGCAAGAGTTGAGCACGGTGGTTAGCGCCATGATCGGTGGTCGACTGAGGCAATCTGCAACATTATTGGTGCTGCCCTTTTTATACTTGATATTCAAGTGAAACTGTTGCAGGTATGTAGACCACTTCTGATGGCGATCATTCTGCAATTTCCCTTGGGTCTGTATGAATTGCAGAGGTCGGTGGTCTGTGTGGATGACCGTTTCCTTCCCCAAAATGTAATGCTTCCATTGTCGGCAGGCCTGTACAATGGAATACATCTCTTTATCATAAGTGGGGTACTTCCGGACTGTGTCTGAAAGTGTTTCACTGTGATATGCCACTGGATGTCCATGTTGAGTAAGGACTGCCCCAATAGCATAGTCAGAGGCATCTGTCTCGACCTCAAATGGTTGTTGTAAATCTGGTAACGCGAGCACTGGTGCCGTGCAGAGGCGATCCTTCAACTCCCTGAATGCCTTCTGTTGAGATTCAGACCAAAAGAATTTTGCTTTCGCCCCGCCCTTGGTGACTTGACTCAAGGGCCAAGAAATATGAGAAAATCCCAACACAAACCTGCGGTAGAAGTTGGCAAGACCTAGAAAGCTGCGGAGCTCTGTTAGAGTGGTTGGAGAGGGCCAATCCCGAATGACTTGGACCTTGGCTGGATCGACATGCACCCCCTGTTCATCAATGATGTATCCCAGATACTGGACCTCGGTCATGCCAAAAGTGCATTTCTCCAAATTGGCACATAGCTTGTGTTGCCGCAGTGTTTGGAGAACCTGTCGGATGTGGTGGAGGTGCTCTTCCCAACTCTGGCTGAAGATCAGAATGTCATCCAAGTATACTACTACAAAGGAGTTGGTGAATGGCCGCAAGATGTCATCCATTAGCCTCATAAAGGTTGCAGGAGCATTCGTCAATCCGAAAGGCATGACCAACCATTCGAAGAGGCCCTCCTTGGATTTGAAGGCAGTCTTCCACACATCTGAGGGTTCAATTGGTACCTGGTGATATCCTGACTTCAGATCGATCTTGCTGAAATATTTCGCCCCCTTTAGTTGGTCTAGGAGGTCATCAATCCGCGGGATCGGGTACCTATTACGGACAGTGATCTTGTTCAGCGCCCGATAGTCAATACAGAGTCTCCACGTCCCATCCTTCTTCTGTACCAACACTATCGGGCTCCCACAGGGCGAAGAACTCGGACGGATGTGACCTTTCTGTAGGAGCTCCTGAATCTGCCTCTTGATTTCATTGTTCTCCAGAACGGAGCGCCGATAAATTGGTCCATTGGGTAGCGGCGCACCTGGGGTCAGATCAATGGAGTGCTTGACTTGACAGTGCAGAGGAACCCCTGCCGGGGAGGTGAAGATGTCTTTGTACTCCTCCACAATCTTGTCCATTTGTAGCTGCCGTGCAGAGGGACCTCGTTTGGAGGCCGCGGCCACTGTCTTCTTCTTCCCTTGAGGGCGTATCATCAGGAAAACAAATTTCCTGGTTTTGGAAATGATCTTACTGCATTGTTTTGCAGTAATCAAAGAGATGGCGGCAGGTGGTGGTACCTCTGGTATCCTGAACAACTTATTTCCCAATGTAATAATAACAGCACGGGGCCTTGATTCATACACAGCATGTCGCTTCCACAAGTATGGTTGTCCTAGTAATACATCACAAACTTCAAGGGGAGCAATGTCACACAATACCTCATCCGTGAAGGGCTTGATGTTGTATGGAAGGCGACACTGCTGGCTCACGCGAAGATCTCGCCCTTGGTAAAGCCACCCAATGGTGTATGGTTGTGGATGTGCTGTGGTCGGTAAGCCCAACCGCTTCACGACCTCTGCCGAAATGAGGTTCTTTTGACTCCCGCTATCAACAATGAACTGTATCGGGGAGCCCTTGACCCACATCTGGGAGTGGAAGAGACGCTCCTCCTCCTCTGGATCTTCGGGTTCATTTTTCTGGATCTTTGCGGTAGCAACAGTGGCGCTGGGATCCGCATCAATGATCTGCTTCCCTTTTTCATACCCCTATCGGGTTCTGACTCAGAGTCGGAACATGCATCTGATTCTGAAACCTTTAGCTCAGCCACCAGTGACTGTTTGGCCCGACACTCACTTGTGTTGTGAGTGGAGCTCTTATGGAACTCGCACCATTTTCCAGTGTCCTTTCTCGGCTTCGCGGCGTTGCTCTTTGCTTGCAGCTTCAGCTGGTTGTCTTGGGCTGTCCCGCCTTGGCTTTGTCCTTTGTTCTGTGGTTTAGGGGCACCTTTCCCCTGCTTTGGATTCGCAGATCCAAAGTCTCGCTTCTTTTGTTTAAACTTCTGCTCGACTTTGACGGCATACCGGTATGCTGCGCCGAGCGAGGGGATGTTTAGGAACTGTATTTCTTCCTGGATGTACTTGTGCAGGCAGCCACGGTATTTGAGTATCAAATGTTGCTCCGAATCCTTGATACCCAACTTTGTGCGAAGGGTATGGAAAAGATTGGTGAACTCCGGCACATCTTGGTCCCTTCCCTGCCGCAGCGTGGTCCACTTTATGTATTCATCCTCATAGCTTCCGACAGGGTAGTACTGCTCCTTGATGGCATCCCGGAACGAATCCCAGGTGGGTGCGGCTGAAAATAGTGAGCCAGTACTTTCATCCTTCTGCTCGCAGTAGGTTTCCCACCAGTCCTTGACGTGGGGGGCTGCTTTGAGAAGAGCAAAAACAATCTTTCCCGACTCGAAAATTCATGAACAGAAAAATAACCCTCTAGCAGATTTAACCATTTATCTACGGCATCGGCGTCTATCTGACCCTCGAATATGGGGATTTCAAAATTAACTTGTACCTTAAAGGGTGTGGCGTTTCCAGAGGAGCTGCTGGAAGCCGATGCGCCGCTTCTGGGTAGCCGCTGAAGGATCTGCGCAAAGCTGTCCATCATCGCGTTCCGTTGTCGCTCGAGCGCTTCTTCGAGCAAGATTTTGATGGGATCTCCTGCCCCCTCGTCTTTCTTCTCGTCCGCCATGGGAGGCCGTCGGGATTTGCGAGGCTGGTCTTGCAAAGGTTCAACCAGTTCAAGCCCTAACTCCTTATATCCCGACCTTGTTGGGGACATGCAAAGAAAAACAGAGAAAAAGCAGACCGCTCTGATACCACTGATCCAGATTTAAACAGGAACGCAACAAATTACAGAGATAACCATATACACAAAGATGCAGCGGAAATAATACTTCATTTCATTAATGGAAAATACTGACATATGCTTACAAACAGAAATGGCAATAAACTAGCTAGGGCGATGGTAGCTTATCTCTGAGAAGAGATGTGATGGCTACATGCCTCTGAACTGTTCTGAACTGTATTACAATGAGGCTCGAAGGCCTATTTATTGTTGAGAAACAATGGAAAACCCTTCACATACCGAAACCTAACCCTAGAAGATGAAACGCCAAATTGTGGGCCCCGTTGGGTAAATTGGTACATCAATTTCCCGGGGTCGTAACTTTGGCATACGATCTCCGTTTGACGCGTACGATAGCTCGTTAGAAAGATCTATCCGAGTACTACCACTTTGGGAGGCAACATAGGGCTCGGGTCGCCCAGAATTCCAAAAAAAACGTCGTTTAGGGCCTCAAAACGGCTCCGGAAGTTCAGGACCCGAAAAACTGCTAAAAATAGTAAACTGTGCTACAATTAAGGAAACTGAAAATGCTGAGAAAGACAATGGTGGGGTCCAGGTGGACCTGGCAGGGCCACCAATATCCACCTGGATCATTCCTCCCCCCTTAGGAAGCAATGGTCCCCATTGCGTTGAGCTCCTCCATGAGATGAGGAAACCTCTGCTGAACTTGTTCCCTGGTGAGCCACTTGCCCTGCTGAAGGAGTGGCCTGCTTTGACAACTCGATACAGTAGGATATGCTGTTGGCGAGTGTTCTTGATCTGTGGTCCATGATCCGATCAGTTGCAGCTTGTTCCATGCAATCGGGATTTAATTCTGTGGTTGTTGAGCTGTTCTGCAATGTCGGATGTGTCTAGCAAGGGTGGAAAGTATGGCCGAAGGCGGTCCACATTTGAACACTGGGTGCAGGCCAAGGATGGGGGAATGCTGAGCTCCAATGCATTGTCTCC